>ML179130.1:107838-205497 GCA_004369135.1 Dendrothele bispora CBS 962.96 | reverse complement strand
AACGTCCACCCCCAAACCATCGCAGCAGGTCCGCCATTGGGTATTGAGAACAATAAAACCGATCTAAGTGAGCAATCTGCTCAATCCAATCCAACTCTGTGGTTTATATGTGGAAGATACGTACGAGAACGCCGAGATCAAACCAAGGATACTAAACCCGATACTGAAGGTTTCAAAAGGAGAAAAACGTCTCTTCAACTCTATGTGTATCTTCGTGAATACCAGTGATATGCAACCGACATACGAAACACACCTTGCTTATACCCTAGACTTGCCAGTAGCTCTGCATCATGATCTATACTTGACGGCCGCGATTCTGAACTGGACATAGTGAATATCGAAGCCAAGCTGATGTCAGGAAGGTTCGAAGAAAAGGCCTCAAAGTAAGAGATAAGCGCAGACCCACCTTTTAGACCCACGGAGGAGAATAAATACAACGGATCAATCCCATGAGTGGCGTATGTATTGGGGGGCATGAGACTGTCCCACCAACTTGAAATGATCGAAGAAGTGCTCAGATGATATGTAAGAGTGCCTTCGAATCGAAAAAGTGAAACTGTTTGCCGTGCCTTTTTGAGTTTTCATGACATCTCGCAGAAGCTTGAGATATAAGGGATTGTCATGAGATAGTTGCAGAAGCTTGAGATAGGGATGGTCAATGCAGTCAGTGAAAAAAGAAGTACTGGCGCGAGCAGAACGCGTCCGTTTGTCCCGGTGCCAGAAATGTGCCCACGTCACTCGCGATAGATCTCCTATAGGCCTCGTGGATATGCTAACTGCCAATAGTACTATTTTTTCCTTCCTAATACCAAATTCCACACTTTACCCGCCCCAGCGAGTCTCAGCTGAGGCATTTAATCTGCAGAAGTCACCATGAAGTAACAGCCATTCATTTTTACAGGGTATGTATCTTCCCTCCCTGCCGCGGAATCATGAAAGTGGAGTGTGCACGGCGATACCCAAAATATCACTGCGAACAGCAGATGATATTACGGAGAATGATATATTCCGAGGCTCTGTCATGCGTAATGGGGAGCGTTCCGGAATAAGTCGTCTAAACCAGGCTAAAGTCAGCTTCTTCTTGAGCTGAGGGACGAAATTTAAAAGGACCCATGTCGCAAAGGCTTGTGACTTGAAGGAAAAGGGTTAGTAGCTGTCCACTGTTACGATAACATGAAAGGAATCGCGGAACGGTCTGTATTAGTACCCATAACACGCTGCACGTACAAACAAATGTCAAACGCAGACGCGCAAATTTCAAACCACGGAGACGCGTTCCAGACGCGTCTTCGTACGTACGATAGAAGTACAGTCCAATGTACTTCTAATCACTTTTCGCTGGAGACGGTACCTCAATCCCATCTTTTTCACGGGCCTCCAGGACGTCCGAAGAAACATCTTCTCGAGTCACGTTAAGAACTGGTCCTTTAAACCAATACATCCCACCGTATGTTGGGAAGAAATAGTAGGCGGTGGCCAGAAACAGAACGCCTCCTAACGTAGTATAGTAATTTCATGAGAAAATGAAGAAAGACGGGGCAGAATCAAAACAGACCTTGCACGACAACAGCATAGTTCATATTCCTAACACCTGGATTGGGATTTTGGGGGAACATGATGATAACGGACATGACAATCATCCAGGTTACAGCAATCGCTGCGATCGGAAGACTCTGGAAAGTTCAAAATTGCAAGTCAAGAAACAGAACCCCAACTAAGCAATATAAACCACGTACGAGCCTTCCAAACGACACAGGTCCCTTCTTCAACTTCTTTCCACCTAAGAACCGTGCAGAAATCGGTATCGAATACGCAAGATACTACAGTAGTTGAAAAACGACAGTCATCATTGACTTGATTCATTAACATAGCGACGAAAAAGCCTACCTGTCCGGTTATGGCCAAAGAAAACATCGCATCGATAGCACTCGGTCCGGCGAAAGTCAACGCTCCCAGCATCATGCCCAACGTCACACTGAACCAAACAGCGCGCACGGGGGCATAGACTCGTCTATTGACGTGATAAACCCATCTAGATAATGGTAATCCGCCGTCTCGGGAAAAGGCAAAGACTTGTCGTGAAGTGGCAGTCATCTAAATGCAAAGCGTCAGCCAAAACAAATCTAAAAAATCATGGACGTGGAAATGACGGACGCCGCCTGCACCCATTGCATACCTAGGAAAGCAAAATTGAAGATTGGAACGCGTGGAACAGCGGGGAAATACGCACTGCACTGAAATAATAACACACCAAATAACTAAGGCTCCGATCTTTCCCAATGAGTTTAGGAGTATCTGCAAATGTATGGTTACTGTCAGCCCGCGTCATACTTCAGATAAAGAGCGCGCTGAAATGCACCGTGGCCATAGGTTGTCCGACAGGACTGTCAAGTATCCCCTGCAAGTCCTTTCCCATACAGAAAGCCAATGCAACGTTTATACCTGAAATGATCGTCTTCCATCAGCGTAGCAACAATGAAAAGCAAAAAAAGCAGCACCCACCCCAACCCAGAATAAGACCCGAACACGTCGGAAAGATAATCGCATAAGGGACCGCTGTATTTGCATTCGTAGCTTCTTCACTGATATGTACAGGCCCGTCAAAGAATCCCATGGTCCATGCTGGCATGAAAAAGCTGATGACGAACGCAAACCCGTCTGACCATCCGGACACTATGCCCCCAAAAAAGTTAGACCAAAAATGGGAATAAAACGCAAACGCCACTCACAATTGACGAAACCACCGAGAGCGAACTTGGCATCGTTTCTGAGCTCCTTTGGAGTGGCAGCAAGTAATGATATTATCACAGCTGCACAGAGCCTTAGATAGTCGAAGAAAGTCAGTAGGTATGAAGGCCACATGCATGTGTAGAGTTTCGGACTTACAGGACGTTCACGACGAAAAAAAGTGATTGCAATCGGGCAATTACTCTAGGAGTTACGCTGTTGATCAAGCCATGCGAAATCAACAAAGCACAAAAAAGACCACTGGATGAGAAAGTAAGTCCTATCAGCCATTGTAGTACGACTTGAAGAAAATTGACAAACTATGTTTGCGCTGTTGTTGGCTGAAATCTCAAATCCGATCCAATGCTCACTGCAGCCATTATCTGCACTGCGCAAGCCCAGTCTACGCCCGCTACGCCGGAGATATTGCTGATAGTATTGGCGTCTACGATAGTTGAATAGGGTAGATTGGACGCGTACGCAAAAAGTGTAAGAGGACAGTACAAACTCACAGCCAACGATCCATGACAGGAAGCATCTCCATTTCGGTGTCGAAAACATAAAGGTCCAATAGTACAGTCCTCCCGAAGTCGGTGCCGCAGAGGCAAGTTCTCCCATTGCGAGACCAATGGTCATTAAGAAGAAGGAACACAACGTCCACCCCCAAACCATCGCAGAAGGTCCGCCATTGGGTATTGAGAACAATAAAACCGATCTAAGTGAGCAATCTGCTCAATCCAATCCAACTCTAGGGTTTATATGGAGGAGATACGTACGAGAACGCCGAGACCAGACCAAGCATACTAAACCCGATACTGAAGATTTCAAAAGGAGAAAAACGTCTCTTCAACTCTATGTGTATCTTTGTGAATACCAGTGATATGCAACCGACATACGAAACACACCTTGCTTATACCCTAGACTTGCCAGTAGCTCTGCATCACGATCATGATCTATACTTGACGGTCGCGATTCTGAACTGGACATAGTGAATATTGAAGCCAAGCTGATGTCAGGAAGGTTCGAGGAAAAGGCTTCAGAGAGATAAGCGCAAGCTCACCTTTTGGACCCATGGAGCATAAATACGACTTTGGTAAGGGCAATATCCCATGAGTGGTGTATGTATTGAGCATGAGACTGCCCGACCGAATGCAGCGTATGATCGAAGAATTCGAGGTGAGCAGATAAGAGGGCCTCCGAAGAAGTGTATCCTGTGAAGCTGAGTGTATGACATCCCGCCGAAGTCACACAGGCTTTAGATAGACCATCGTTGGAGCCTGTTTGCAATTGTGAAGAAGTACTGACAGGAGCCACAGGACCCGATTTTGGAGGGAAACATGAGAAGATAACCTTTAAGTCCGTTTATCCCGGAGCCAGAATATACTCATGGTACGTAGGAGAGACTCTCATTTTAAGCCTCGTGGATATGCTAACTGCCTATAGTCTACCACGCATCCCATGCATACCGAGTACGATGCACGTCAGACTACAGTAGTTGACATGAACCAGGGTAACTGGTCCATAAGACCTGCTAGTCAAACGAGTCGATGCACAAGTCAGTTAGAGTAATGCGATTTTCAGAGAAACGCGCGCCAACAGGAATCGCAACGACAAAATATGCACTGACCGGTGATCCCAATGCGGTTTGCTCGGCGTACGACGCGCATCATCTTCTCCCTTCCAAATTCTACGCTTCACCTGAAGCGGTCAATTTTCCCCAGGTCGTGGGATCATGGCACGACTCGATCTGAGTAAAGAGGACAAATTAGACTTCATATATGAGCTGGAGGGTGAACACTGAAGAGCGGGATTCCAGCCGATTCCTTTGCGACGTGCCTCAATCTCGAAATCGTTTCTCGAGGTGGTTTTGATGTCGAGTTCAGTCTCGAAATCCTCACGGCTCCTGCACTTCGGAAACTCAGAATACACAGTCAAGAGCTCGATAGCATTTCTCGAAGAATTCCAAGAACGCTCCAAAGTACCTTTACAGCTCCTGCATCTTCAGTACATCTGTGATCCACACAGGGGTGTCTCGACAGACTTGGCACTGTTTCTGGAGCTTGATGGAGAGACCCTGCAAGAGCTGGTGTACGCGTTTTCCGACTATCAAGAAATGATGACTTTTCCGCATTACACTGGCGGTTTTACCTGAGCAACTGGCCAACTTTTTGACCCCTTTCTCCCCAATCTCGAGCGTCTCGGTATCTGTACATGTTTGGATCTCTGTGAGGGCACGTCGTTGGTCGTCTCGTGGCATCTATAGAGGATACGTTCTTCATCTGAATCCAGAAGTCTCAGATCCTTCCTTTCTGGATTCCTTCATCTTTCCGGGCTGTCAGCTTTGAGCTTGCCAGTTGAAGGAACATCGTTTAGAAGACACCTTGGCACTGGCACTCAAATCGATGACCCCGCCTCTGAGGGTTTAAATAAACAACTGAAAAGTTTCGAAGAGAGAGTTAGAGGCTTTACGAATGTTTTGGCGCAGGCATCAGATACCTCGAGAGGTGATCGGAGGATTGTGAAGAATCTTGGTAACTACTGCCAAAGAATTATATTCAGAGTACCGCCGTGAATAGTATATGATTTCAACGAGAATGGTTACTTGCTTTCAACACACCCATACTCCTGTTTTACACGTATAATCTTCCATTTACGCTGATAATGAGCATGGAGCTTTCTAAGGTCTTAAGATCTTGCCCCTTGTTTTCGATATACCCGTACAAGTCTGCACGGTCATGTCGCGTTCTGGTCGAGAACCTTGTCGCTTTGCTCTGATATTGGTGACGTGTAGTTTAGACGGTCTTAAACTTTCCAGGCTGGCCGTCTGGACGCATTTGGTTGTCCCGTCTCTCCTCAGTTCCCACGCTCCTTCATCCCATCTTCCAGCGCGCCTGAATCTTATCTGAGGCGTTCGCTGAGGTTGCTTCAAGACAACGATGATCCATCTCCACACGAAATTACTCGGCATTTCTCTAGGGCATGGAATCGCACAGCTTGTTCGCAGCCTCAACAGCTTCCAAGCCAGGGATTTTCTTCAATGAAACCAAAAGTTACTGAGATCTGACAGATTGACTCGTCAAAGGGCCAGCTGAAAACCTACCTTGTATACATGTATATCTTCAATTGGAATTGGTGTAATTCCGACATTCTGTGACTTTCGATAATCAAGTCATGCATAAAGGCCGTGGAGACTGGAACTTGTGGAAGCAAAACTTTTCTTTCAACAAGTATAGCACGACCTATTTTGTCAAGGATGACCAACGCTGTTTTGACGTACGTCTGGGCCATAATCTTTACAACGAATTACCATATTCAGCGCTGGCGTTGAATACTGGGACCCGTCACTTGCCTTTCCTGTTCATTTGTGGTTGAGCCCTGAAATCTGCTATCATTGTTCCTATTGTTCCTTTCTCGATGTCATCCAGTTGATTGTGAAAGCGCATGGTCATTGTTCGCGATGCGCAGTTTCCGAGTGCTTATAATACGTCCATCTCACTGGGTACTTCTGTTACAGTCGTTCTCTCTAGATCTCCTCGTACAGTCATGTCGCGGTCTGTCCCCACTCCTCTTTCTGTTCATCCGGGGTTCCGTAAAAAGGTCCTTGCTGTCCGTGAGGCGCGATTGAATCGAGAAAAGCTTCCGCTCAAGACCTTGCCTTGTGCTCCTGGTACCAACACCAACGAGACCGACAAAAGCCTCTTCAATGCTCGTTTTCCTCCCGAAACCTTCCTTGGAATCATGAAACATCTACAAATGTCCGAGCTGGTCTCGATTCCTTATTCGCCATTCGGTGTCCCTCAATCTCACGTCGGAGACAGAATTCCTGATCACCTTCAATACCTTGGGGTCTTTCTCTGGGTTCGCGTCCCTCAGATTCAGGTTCTCACTCAGGTCTGCAGAAGTTGGCGAAACATTCTTCTGGGCTGCCCCGAGTTCTGGAGCACCTTCAACTTGCTGCATGCCACCGGCCGGTACAGGTCTCATGTCGAGATGGGTCAGCAATGGCTACAGAGGGCTGGAGATCGTCCATTGGACATCACCCTCAGTGACGAGAAAATGCTCCAAAGCCGTGCCTATGCTCCTGGTTTCTACGGTATTATGGACATGCTCGTTCCCTTCTACGCAAAATGGCGATACCTGGAGCTCTCCTTCGCAATCGAACATTACCTGCCTCTTTTCGACATGCCAGCTCGCAGGCTACCGATGCTGGAAATGATTTCTCTCCACTTCTCAGATGCATGCAGAGACACCTTCACCGCGGAAGGAAGCATCAAGACCTTCTCAGATGCTCCTCTTCTTTCTCGCGTCGAGATAATGGCTCACCCCCGTCTCCGATTTCCTATCCTTGATCGCATCGAACTTCCTTATCACCAACTCACCTACCTCCTCTTGCAAAGCGTCTACAGTAACGATCCTACCTATGTCAACAGAATCCTAGCGAACGCTTACCGATTAGAACGGGTGACTATTGATCTGGGGGAAGATGCCGATTTCACCGTATTTGAGTACGATGATGTCCGCTCACGTCGACCTTTTGCATTCTGTCCGAATCTCCAAGAACTCGAAATCACCGCTCGAGGTTTGTTCGACGCCGGCTTCGTTCTAGAGGGTCTCACAGCGCCTTCGCTCAGAGAACTCACGTTGTCGTATGCCTCTGGGGAATGGGACCCCGCTGGACAGCTTGACCGAACTCTCGCAGACTTTCAGAGACGTTCCCAGGCACCAATCCGTAGCGTGCACCTGAGATTTGTCGAGAATCTCTGTCATGTTGGTCTAGTCCCCTTCTTGAGGCTCGTTAGCAAGAGTTTGCGGGAACTAGTCATTAACTCTTGCTGGGATCTCAACATGATGGAGCTGTTGCAGCAACTAATTCATCCTTGGCATACGATTAATAACAGTGGCCTAGAAAGACCCCCACTTCCGAGCGTCGAAGATAATGGGCCCCTAGAACTCTTAATTCCTCACCTTCGACGATTGGGTATTGTAGCCGATTTCGATCGTACCGGGGATGCGGACATTATTCTCGACGTCGTCGGTTCGCGTGGTTACCAATTTCCTCGACCCCGTCCCGTTATGAGGGACCCGGAGACAGGACTCAAGCACAACTTTCCAGAGTGGGCTCAGACCCATCGATTGCAGGAATTAGGGTTCGTGATGACCAAGAAGGGAATGACCAGAATGGGTCGAGCTTTTCTGGAGTGTTTTGGACTCGATGATAAGGGTCATGATCATCTAATCTATGACTATTGTAAGGTGGATACTATCGAGGCCAATTACTTTGATTTCAAGGCCCCACGCTCGGAGGAGGAAGAGGAGGATGAGTTATATGTAGACAAGATCGAAGGTTATGAAGAGCCTTACGTTGTGCCAACTTTGAGCTTTAGCAGGCTAAGGCTCCGCTAAACGACGCATTTTTCCACTCAAAGGAATCTATGCAATTCGGAAGACTAAACTAAATCGTGGATTTTATATCTTTCTCTGATGTCCCTGTGCCCAAGCTCTTCTAGATCTATGTACATTTTACTTTCACCCATCGTACTTGTCTTAAATGTGTTTACTAATTTACTGCTCCTTAACCACCTTCACTTACTTTCACAACTTGCAATCCGGTGTGCATTATCATTAATATATCATTATACAAAGTCATCCGAACATTACATACTGTATCGTACGCCATATATACGCGTCTAGTCTAGGACATAGATACATAGATGTGCATATACTTACTAAATACTGTCCTAGGAAGGCTAGGAGTCTACACGCAGAGCCTACGCATTTATAAATTATGACGCAGCCGCTGTGCACCGAGACAATCCTCCACCGTCATGTTCATACAGTCTCCCGAGTACGATCTTCACTACTTCCTTCCACGGGTACCTCCATCGGGAGGTCCCCATCGGTTGGCTTCCCGTGTACACCATGTCGTGTCGTGTGCCCTAATCCCACCGAAGCTTTCGAAGGCCTCGTCCTCAAGCTATGCACGGACGTCGCAACAGTACTGGCTCTCCTCTCCCGCCTCTCCCTCTCCTCTAGCTGTGTTTCTTCCCCTCTCTCAGCCGTTCTCCCATGCCCGTTGGGATAAGTCGAAGATATAACCCTTCTTTCCGGCATTTCAAGATTCCAACTCCCCATCCCATTCCTCCTACCTTGCCACGGCCGAATTTCTTTTATTAGCACCCTAAAAGGGTATGTGATGGAGTTCCATGCACTTTTGAAAAGTCTCCTGGGTGTTCTATGGATGAGCGAGGAAGGCTTCGTAGTATGGTGTTTGTACGTCCGGTAAGTTCGATATTGAAGCATCATGATCCAGATGGTTACTGCGGTAAGGGCAATAGCGCCTGCAAGGAAGTGAGGGATGGTCCCCAGTGTGCCTGGGTTGATTTCCTGGACGTTCATTCCAAAGATGGTCTGGAGAAGCAGTAGATTTTAGAAAAGTGAACGAAATAGAGACGAGTGGAATCAGCAGCGGGGCAGGGTTCGGGTCTAGAGAAAGAGACTTACAGCCATAAAACTGGCCGGGAGGAAGATCATGGTCAAGTAGGATATCTGCTTCATGACTAAACGAAGACAACGTTAAATCTAATCAAGAGCCCATAATCATACGGAACAAAGCGCACCAGCACTATCCCGCCCAGACCTCTCTGCCAGTCTTTTCATTCGGTCACTGTCCTCGATATTTATGCTGCTGAAAGCCTGGTTTTCATTTCAGATGGACATAAAATCAAAACTCGCGAACGATAGCAGAGATACGCACCAAGGCCATAACGTTCCCAAGTCGCCTGTCAAGCATTTCTCTAGACATCTCCAACCTATCAATCTCATGGATAAGATTCGCACACTCTCTATACAACAGTCCTTCTCTAAACTCTTCCTCCGTCTGCGCATTTTCCAAGAGTTCGTTCGCTTCCTCGTTGAGTGAGTCTGGTTCCTCGGAGATTGTATCTTCCTGAGGCAGGATACGAGTAACAGATCCTGAGGCCGAGGTTGATCCCACTCCCTCTCTAAATCTATTTCTCTCTTTGTCCGAAGTCGACGACCTTCTCCTGTCAAATGAAAACGACCGTGGTCCACCATAGGATCCAAAACTAAATCTGTCTTTTCTCGTCGAGGACCGTCTCCTCTTGGGCGAATCAAAAGAAAATGATGTACCATACTCTGCATTCTCTGCCAAACCTGCTTTTCCCGTGTAAGCAGGATTTCTCGTGTCTCGCAAGAACATGACGCTTTTTCGGAAATCGGATAGGAGACTTTCGTGATGGAGAAGGTGGGCTCGGATGACATGAAGCTGACGAGTGAAGTCGAGGAATTCTTGATGGCTATTTTTGGAGGGTGGGGTGTCTTTTGAGGGGATCGTAGAAAGGGTTCGTGATTCCTTTGGGAGACAGAGATTGTGTAGGTAATGGAGTAGGTTGAGAGAACAGTGTTTGGAAACTCACCAGTAAAGCGACTTCGCTCAACAGCAATTCATAAACTTCGTCCCATGAATACATGGCGTACCAGAGCAAAGTGAGGGCGACAAAGTTCGGGTCACCAGAATCCACGGTATCCTTGAAGATGTTAGACCAGTAAACAGAACGACCTGTATTAGGAATAGTAGATCGTAAGATTCAGAGAAAGGGCCATTTGCATAGACAAAGAACGTACCAGCAGCTAACATCCTTTCATGCAACGTTTGCGCAGTTGTCATGACATACGACTCCACTGAAGGTCTGTGGTACGAAATAATCGTACTGACACTACTACTAGCAGTCGTACTAAATGCACCAGAAGACTGCTGTCGATAATGCGGAGGCGCATCAAATGTCGGTCTCCTTATGGACTCGGATCTGTTGGGAGAGTTTGGATCTGGTGGCAGTGGTGGTGTTCTTGGAAAAGTAGGGTTGGCATTCCGTCGGACGATATGGAATGCGAGGAGGTCGGGAAGGATAATTGTACCTATAATACCGTTGCCGGCATTAGCAATAGAAGTAATACAGAATCATCCGGGGCATACCGGGTTTGCTTCGCAAAAAGAGAGGACCTTGGATATCAATGCCTGGGTCTACTTGGAAGGAAGAATGCATCATAGGATCATCTTCATTTGAGAAAGATGCTGTATCACTGTCAGCGGGGGAAGGAGATCTCGTTGAGAGGTCCGGAAGGATGCGAATGAAACGAAGGGTTATGGTAATGTCTGAAGTAGATGCGTTGATGTGGGCTAGCATTATATAGAAAAGGTTAGCTTACGGTCTCCCTTGCCTGGCTGAATTTGTTCTTGGTATCGAGAAGGAATGCAATTGAGGGAGGATGAGAAAAAGAAGGGTTCGATGTGGAATCTGGTTTCCAGGAGGTCAAAAAGAGTTGTTTATACGAGTGAAGGCGGCATACATACTTGGTCCCTAGCATTTGCAAGACAGGTCCAGATAGTTGGTCCACAAAGAATGCTCGTACTTTGACTTCTGGTGAAATCTTTTCGTGTCCGAAATTAACGTTGAGCAGCATGAAACAAATCTCGAGAATATAAGTGCACGTACCGGTTTCTTCAAATATTCCCAAAATTCCTCGACATTCTCTGATTCTCGTTCGGTATCACCTCCTGAGATTACCTGTGACGGATCCGGAGGGCTGTCATGAAACGTTCCATCGCCGTGAATGTTGACCTGGTAAACGGAACACCGGGTCTGCGTGGATGCCTTTCCCTCCACTAAAGACGCGATCGCGCTCTTCCCTCGCTGAAACGAAGTCCAATTTGCAAATTGGACTTGCGGATACCCTGTCCACTCTTGAAATTCGGAAGGAGTTGGTGTTAATTCTGGCACCGAGGAAGATTGTTCTTGAACCTCGTCCTGTTGTTGCATCCGTTCTTGTTGGGATTCGTCATGATCGTAGTCCGGGTTAGGTTGTGAGGGAGGAAATAAGAGCTGGGTACGGTCGACCTAAATGAAAAGAGTTTAATAGAGACAGACGCAAAAAGGTTCCGACATGCCCTGTCTGTAAGGTCAAGCCAAGGCCAAGGACCACTTGGTGTGCCATGACGGAAGCTCGGAGGTCTCATCCGCAGAAGTCTTAAGTTCTTGTCATCGAGGACCTGGGGATTGTACTCCATAATTTTTTAGCACCTTGGAGGCTAGGATATGTACACGAGAGAACAAGAACAACTGTTGGACTGTGGGGCGCTTATACTGACATGCATTAGTATGGCCCGCTACAACATGCAACCTGCTCTTGGCGAATTGATTGACAGCTACTGAAGTTATTCCTCAACGCTTCAAACTTGTTCGAATTTTTTCAGCAAAGTCATCCAACTCCAGGAGGAAATCATTCAACCAATGCCATTCACATTGAATGAACGGCTTTAGCCAAATTTTAGCAGACTGAAGAGTTTCCGGCAATCATGGCAATCACATAAGTATCAGGCGCTGAGGTTGGTCCAGGTTTACTTATGCAGCGAATCATCAATGTTTCTGCACAAGCATTGGGAGGGTCCGTGACAGCTGGATCTTTTGACAGTTGATGCTCAACACCCAATAGACTTTCTAATCATCGCATACAGATCCGGTCCAAACCCAGGTGTATACCTACAAGATGAGGTCCTGCTACCGAGTGCCAAGTCTTATTATTCTGCACATCCCGTTGTCCTCGTCCATGTTCGAGGATTTTACTGATGGTGACTCTTCTTACTTACTATGGCTATAAGTAAGCGGACTCGCGGTAATGCAACGCTAGTGACTGAACACGAAGGATCACTCAAGCGTCCTGTGCAAACTTTTACTCGAGCAGCTCACTGTAATTGCTAGTAAGTCTCTGATTGATCATGATGCATCTCACATATCTAGTTCTAGTATGCAGTCATAGACAGTGGATACGACGGTCGCAACTGACACGCCGAGAGATGTCTCTAGCGCTCACAGATTACTGGTATGATCGTTAACTGGATCATTTTACATCGGACCCGGCGTCCAGATCTTGAGACAAGTCCGGTTAATAGATTCCTCCTCCCCCTCAATTACCAGCCTTCGATTGTGGCCGCTGCCAACTGTAAAACCCAATACAAAAATTCCATAGCTTAGGGATGCTTCGCGCGCTCTAATTACAACACGATTTGCAAGTATACTTTTTCTTAATCCCTGACCACACTTAGGAGAAGAGTGACGACCTCAAATGGTATCCAAAGTCTCCACGCATAAAAAAACTGTACAGTATTGATTTTTTCAGGAGGCCGGGGCCCCACGATAGCGACACTAAAAATTCAAAAAACGTTAAACATTGATCAGATATCCAGGGGTTCGGTGTACTGATCGAATATCTACCTGCCTCAGCAACAACCTCCTCTAACGGACTTACTGTTCTACTTTTCGGATTGGTTCAAGTTTGGATTCTGCCAATCGAGACGAGATAGACATCGCTCACCCCTTTCAAAGCGGATCGATCTATCCGGTTCCGACAGGGTGATCTTCCATCAGGCTATAGACTTGGCTTTGGGAGGTAAATGTAAGTAGAGGAACTAGTAAGTATTATCTCTCAAAATTATGTGAATTCCTGAATGCAGTGTGTAGATATTCAGGTTTCGGGCTCGTAAATCTGAGCTGGAAACTGGTCCTTTTCGACGAGCAAAATTGTAAGGAGGAGGAGGAACGAGCATTAGGGGCCCCGTTAAGGATACGGGTCCACTTGATGCAGTTCGAAGAAAATTCTATGGATAGAAAATGTTTCCGCCGTCATACCTCCAAGATGGATCGAACCTAGCCCCCAGTAAATGAGATATAAAAACCCCGCAAGAAGTAAACCTTCAACAGGGTCCCTCGTTTACAACCCCAACCCCGCTCTCTTCCATACCCTCGTTTTCTTTCAAGTGCTAAACCTAAAGTTCGATACCATGTCGGACAACTCAACCATCAACGTAGGATTTCGTACCGAAAAACCGTAAGATTTTTTTACTCCAGAGTCTTTCCCCGATCTTACAAGTCCCGTTTTGATTTAGATTTGTCCCTCTGTGGGTGGAGACTGATGATCTAGTCCTAGGGACCATCGCTTTTGGCTGGTTTGTGCGTGTCTTCTTTATCACCAACGGGATCCGTGTTGTGCACTTGCGCTGACGCTTCTGTTGAAAGTTTGGCTTCAGTTTCTTCGTCGTAGTCAATGCGTTTCGGGAGACTAAGAGAACCAGTAGAAAATTCAATGCATACATTATCATGATCTGGTTGGAAATAATTGCGTATGTGGCTTTAACCCTTTCTATCACATCACCATTTTGCTCAGCCCTTCGATTACACGCAGAGATATAGCATTCGCGGTTATATCTTGGGGTTACTTGTAAGTGTTTTATTCAATATCCTCTTTATTTGGCTAACTTGAATTCATACCAGATACAAGAAATTTCCACCTGGATTGGCTGTGTTCGGTGGAATCATCGCGTGTTGGATTGTTCAGGTATGTTGGATCCTACTCCCCTCCTCCTAAAACTCAGCCTCAACCTCCTCCACCTACGTGGCTCGATGTCCACAGGTTCAATGTCTCATGTTGATTATTGCCAACCGGACCTGCCTCCTTTATTCCGACCCCAAAGCTCGAGTAAGTCCTTCATGTTTCATCCCTGGTTCGAAGGCATTCCAACTTACGCGGCGATGAACAACCCGTTCGTTGACAGTTCAGGCTCAAATTTGCAACAGCCGCTGTCGTGTCTGTCATCTCGATCAGTACAGCGTTCATCTGGATTCCTGCGCAACTCCAGATCAATCACCGGTTCATCGCGGTATGTGCTAATATATCCTTCTTGGAATCGGCTTTTTCATGACCATGATCTATCTCCTGTGTTAGCTAAACCACTGGTGGGACAAGTTCGAGAAATGCGTGTATCTCAGTGAGTAAAATGTTTCTGCGGTACCGATGACAACAACTTGACACTGGTTCATTTCTTTTCCCATCAGTTCTTGACGCTGTCCTCAACGCCATTTTCATCCGGACTATCAAGAAACGACTAGTTGATCACGGTGTAAGTAGAAACAGTATCTCAAGATGCTTCATTAATAGTGTTATATGTTCCCCGAAAGCTGACACTCGCGTTTGTTATGAATTCTAGCTCACTAAATATGACAAAGTCGTCAGATTCAACCAGAGAATCATCTTCCTTTCCATCGCGATGGATGTCTTCCTTCTTTGCATGACAATGTTGAGGAATGGCTTTGTGAGTGGTCCTCGAACGAAGTAAAATCGTTAACAGGATTTCTGACCTTTTTTCACCTTAATCTAAAAAAGGTGTATTGCCAGTTCCATCCTATCACTTACATCGTCAAGCTCCAGATCGAAATGACCATGTCGAGTACGTCGTCTCATTCTTGCCCCATCTCGTTCCTAAAGTCGACTTACTTATTTAATTACCCGTACTCGTTTTCCTTTACACAGACCTCATCGTCCGCGTCGCACGTTCCACGGGCGTGAATGTCTATCAAGACAAGACTGTCGCCGAGATTAACCCTAACGCTTTCCAATTGACTAGCGTTCATGTCCAAACTCAGGTGTATACCCACCATCATGAGGATGAAACTACTACTGAGAGTGGTAAGTTCTATTCCGATATGCGTCAGGATAAACCAATAACTAACGATCTTTATTACCCATTTTTTGAATGACTTTGTGTGTGTATAGACCCATCGACTCCGAAGAAAATTCGAGACGACGAGCTTACGACTGTCAGACGTCAGAGCACCGAGAGTTCAACGTACGCGGGTGATACGAAACTTGAAGTGTGATCATTTGCGCCATCGCGTGCTTATGTGTTGTTCAAAACACATTCCAAAGTTTCTCTGTGCTTAGAACCGTATTAGGACATTCCGGATATACATACATAATCTTGGAATCGAGTGGATAGTTCTTTTTTCTTTTTTTCTTTTCTTTTGAAGGAGCACATATGTACAATACAGGATTCAACAGATTTTGGCTATGGATTTAGATAATTGCGATGCGATTGGAATCAGATCATACAAGTACATACCTCATAACAATTGCAACATTGATTATTTTTTTTTCGTGTTTTTACGTAAAGGAGGCTATAACACATAGCTAAACTTTGTTCAGCGCAACTCCGAGTTGGCGGCTTCTGGAGTTAGTACGGTTTCATATTACAAGTCCCGTAGATGTAGTTAGTACGGAGATAAAGAAAAAATCGAAGAAAAATTGTAACTTCTAAGTGCGTTTGGATATCGAATTCCTTGATTAATTGAAGAAAATTGCTCGGATTTGTCCCCACCCAGCAAGGTCCTATTAACAGGATTCATTCGTTTTATGACCTAAAGAAACTCGTTAACCCCAAAGTCCATTGAAGCTTTCAGAACCTCAGAATTCTAGCTAAACTGGTTTGACGGGAGGGCAACCTATTATGGTCCTATGGTAGGATGATATTTGGTTGGTCGGATTTGGAATCCATTTTTATCTGTCACGGGCGGGCATTCCAGCCTTCAACAGAGTTCTGTTCGCAGGTCTTCTACAGAAGAACGCGAAGTCTCTGATCGGAATGATAGCGTGAACAGTACTGAAAACTATCAGAGAAGTCGGTCTCAGGCTCGTGGAATCGGAGAGATTCCACGCCGAGATGCGTATAATTGTTAGGAAGTGGGACTGATGTCGATGATGGAAGAAGTAGCCTGTAGTCTAAAGTCTCGGAACTGGTATGCATGCATCAGTATGTAGTACACAGCGTACGAGATTGTGCATGCCTTCCTTCCGATTGTTTATAAAGCTGCAATTCAGGCTATACCTTACTCGCCAGTGTGAAAGTCATCACACATCACACATCTACTCGGAACCAAGATACTGACGGAACTCAGTGAAGATGTCGGCTGATATACTTTTTTCCATCGACAGAAATAGAACGGCTCTCAGGAACGAAGACTCGAGGGAGAAGAGACGGTTCAAAGAAAAAGAGAGCGAAATGTTCGCAGGCCGTGTTTTGCATGATTGATTGATTGCCTTGAGACTGTTTCATGTTGAGAAACCTCGAGGTCTTTTTTTAGTCGTTCTCTAGTGGATGACTTCCCGTAAGGATTATTTGACAAGATAAGAATTTTAACAAAATCTTGAACGAATATGAAATTGATTTAATTGGAGGATTAATTTCCTTAGCGTTCCCGTAAGGTGTTTTGGCTGTAGCCTGTGAAGGCGAAGTTCGGCCCTTTGCCATTTGGATGCCGCGACATATCACACCGTTGTTATCTAGCTTCCTCCATGTTTTCCGACACCTCTCGACACTCTCACTCTCATACAGTGTCAGGAGGAGGAGACTGACGAGGAGTATTGTTTTTTTATCTTTTACTCTTAGTTATCAGTACTAGTCTATGGTGCGGAACTCCGATACAGTTTGTAACAGTGGGTCAACTTAGAACGACCAAATGGCCAATTTTGAAAAGGCTATAGTGCGCGATTATTATTTCCTTTCTTCAAGCTTATGCATGTATTCATGGACATACATACTCAGCTTCCAGCAAAGTTATAGTCGTCACAGGCTCATAGCTCGGAGGAGGAACCGGCATCGCGGAGCTTGGTCCAAAATAAGACGCAACGCCGCGCGTATCAAGAAAATTTGAAATAAAATGCAGAAATTGGGCGAAAAGCAATCTAGGGAGGGGTCCTGAGGCCTCCCTAGATATGGGTATCTAGAACTGCCTGAAAATTTCAAATTCCAATTATTCCATGCTGCAGATGTCTTAAAGGAGCTCGGCTAGCAATTACGATATGGATTAATGGGTGATTTTTGGAAAATAAAGCTTACGGGAAGTCATCCAGTAAGTAGTCTGTGCAGATGACGAAAAACCTGGCCATAGACGAAGATAAAGATATCGCAAATTTGTTGATCGCTATGATGGTAACAAGGGCAAATTTGGAAATCTTTTTTTAGTCGCGATGATTATATATTTAGATCTTGAACGTTGCCGTTGACAGCTCGAAGGTGATGAAGGACGCAGCAGTGTGCTGGCAGACCGTAACAGCCAGAAGACGGATCTGAAGCAGTGCACACCAGAACACGGACAGGATATAGACAAGAGGACCGGCCAAGAAGACCGAAAGGGCATCAGCCACATTTGGAGTTATTGCCGAACCTTTAGGTTTGGCTCCTTACACGAAGTTCTGGGGGAAGTTGGCACTAAACTATTCTCACGAGTACCATATATAGTAGCCACTACTAAATTTATCTATCTCCGCTAGGACCGGACTGGACCTTTGACTCAGCAATTTGTCGCACAAACAATGCTCCTTTGGCACTTGCTCGACTTCCCTTCCATGACTTTCCTTCCACCGCACATACCTTCGATAGTCCCCTCCATCCCGTGTAGCTCTTTTGGCCGAACCTTCTTACAAAAAGTTCGTGGCAGGTTGGTTTTGCCCAATTCTCACGGGGTACCATATATTCTATAGTGGTCGACTTCCAAATACTCTATATTCCGTCCGTACAACTCGGTCCAATCTCAGTTTTTACGTCAGTCTGACCTTTGACCTCTGCCTCTACTTACCTTGACATGACCTTATAAGCCCGGTGTTGAGAAATCTTGAGTGCTTATCGTACAGAATGATAAACAAGTTCTTTTGAGTACAGCAAAAACAAATAAAAAGATATGCTGCTCGCGATAGACACAACTTTCAATCAGCAAAAGCTTTTGCCAGCACTACCAGCCAATCATTTAAAATTTATTACGCACACGGCTGTAGAGAAAATAAAAGAGCCAGTAAGGTAGTGCCGCTCAATCTACCACAGGGAACATACATACCAGCCTGTCTTTTGTACAGAAAACAAAGTTTGGTCTCCCAAAAGGTAGTTCACATACCTTGGTATCTGAGGCGGGCGGCCCGCCCGCCTGTCAATATGAGGAACATGATAACGGAGTAAGCTTTCTCTGTAACATTTGAACTTTCTCTGACTCAAACAGGAAAAGATTCAAATGACTCAAATCATCCTATGAGAGTTGTCCTGAAATAACAGCTCAGCCTTTCAAATTCATCTCAGATCGTGGATCACGTACCTATACTCAGTAGCTCGGACCTAACTTTCCTTGAAATCAGCATTTGCCTTCACTTTGCTTAATTTGTAAGGCTATTTGCTGGGTGTCTGTTGTGTTAATCTTACAAGTATAGTTGTCAGTCCATTCAGAGCGCATATTGCCTTATGTTGTGTTGTTGCATGTCTGCTCATTGAAAAGCTTATGAATTCTTTTTCAATATTACCTGGATACATAATCATATACTTACTTATTACAAAACTATCAAGGGAAGAGCTGAGAGGAATTTCAATCATTGAACCAATGATGGAAAATGCCAACAGTCATGCTCTTGTGGTATCTCATGAACCTGTCAGCTCAGAGAAAACATATTATTGTATCTTAGACTTAAATTCTCAGTTGATCCTATTGCTCTTTAATTCCTGTAAGTAAATCTGTTTTTCAAAGTAGATCTGTTTTTAAAGGTTCGGCCCTCGCCGCCTGCGGCCATACCCCCCAGTCATATAAATCCGGATCGACAAACGTCATTTGTGGTGCAAAAAAATAAAAACTGGGTGACTGTGAGGAGGTCGAACTTGCAAACTTGATGCATGATTTGATGGGCTACCAGATACGTTCTCTGGGTGTATTGATGGTGTTCGAGGGACAAGAGAAAGACTCGACCTCGTACAGGCGGCCGAGGTAGGCCGGGACCCCGACAGAATGATATGCCGAAGTCGGAATGGGTGACCGGGGTCCTGTTATGAAACCGGAATGGATTTGTGTTGTTGACATTGATTTTCCTACTCTCTTACACTCGCCTCCACCACTTTCCCTTCCATTCTTTAACTCGCCCATTCCCATTTACTCATCGATAAATTTCCTTTAGTATCTTTCAAAACTTTATAATTCATCTTTGGCCTCGGTTTACGACGAATCAAATATGCCCTCGCCCTCTAGTCTGCTAGCCTTTGGGCTTGCAGCCGCTGCTCCAGCAATGGCAGCAACCGCTGGCTCTATCGTTGAAGTTGGGGATACTCAAGTTAGTGCAATGATGGTGCGTTTTTCTATTTTTCTGCGTTTATTTCGTCCATTTGACCTCCGGCTTCCCTCACTGTCCATCAGATGTTTGTGGGTAACAACGAGAAAGTCTACATTTTGGACAAGGCGGAGGGTAATCAAGCACAAGTTAATGGCCATCCAGCGTGGGGTGCTGTTTGGTGAGTCTTCCGCGATGGTGTCTTCCTGCTTCTTTCCCAGCGGAATTTGATCCATGGCAACAGGGATATTGCTTCAAATTCAGCTACAGTGATGGACGTGAAAACCAATGTGTTCTGTGCCTCGGGTATGCACCTGCCTAATGGCTCATACGTCACTTTTGGAGGAAATGGCGCGGTTACAGTCGGCGGTAATATCGGCTCCGTACTCAACCAAGGCGGCGGCTCTGCTGCATTCGATGCCACCTACCAAGACTATGACGGTTCAAGATCCATCCGTATTCTTAACCCTTGCTCCAGCTCTGACAATTTCGACTCTGCCGATTGTCAATGGTTCGACAACCCCGAAGTATTGTCCATGCAGAAACAACGATGGTATTCTGCCGCCGAGCCTTTGGGTGACGGTCGTATCGCCATCATTGGTGGTTTCGTGAACGGAGGCTACGTAAACCGTAACTGGCCCAACACTGACCCAGCTACTGAGGGAGGTGCTGCAGAGCCAACTTATGAATTTTACCCGGCCAATGGTCAGGAGCCCCAAGTCATGCAGTTCATGATCGACACTTCCGGTTTGAATTCTTATGCCCATACTTTCCTCCTCAAGTCTGGTAAGATGTTCGTCCAGGCCAACATCTCTTCCAGTACGTGTTCTTCTACTTGTAAAACTTTGCCTGCTTCATAATAATTTCCAGTGATCTGGGACCCTAACACCAACGAGGAAACAAGACTGCCCGACATGCCTGGAGGTGTTGCCCGTGTTTATCCTGCTTCCGGTGCTACCGCTATGCTTCCTCTTACCCCGGACAATAACTGGACGCCTACTATCCTCTTCTGTGGTGGTTCTGATCTTCCTGATCAGGCATGGGGTAATTACTCGTGGCCTTTCGTCAACACGTGGGAGCACCCTGCCTCTACTGATTGCCACCGCATCACTCCCGAACCCGAGGACGGCTCTACGCCAGACTACGTTCAGGATGACGACATGTTGGAGGGCAGGACGATGGGTCAATTTATCATTCTTCCTACTGGAAAACTCTTGGTTGTCAATGGTGGCAAGAATGGTACTGCAGGATACTCTGAAAGGACTCTTGTAACTACTTCCTACTCTGACATGCCATTTGGTATGTCTTTGGCATCAGACCCTGCTGGAACTCCTGCCGAATATGATCCCAGCGCCGCGCAAGGTAGCAGATGGTCAAACAAGGGTTTCCAGACTTCGTCTATTGCTCGTCTCTACCACTCCTCCGCGATTCTACTCCCAGACGCTTCCGTCATGATTGCTGGTGGAAATCCCAACGTCGATGTTAACTTGACCACCTTCTTCCCCACGACGTACAAGGCTGAGATCTTCTATCCCTCTTACTTCTCAGCTAGCACTCGTCCTCAACCCCAAGGCATCCCCCAGAAACTCTCCTACGGTGGTTCCTCCTTCGACATTACCGTCCCTGCTTCATCTTATTCCGGCTCTGCTAATGATGCTGCTGACAACACCCACGTCGCGGTCATCCGTCCTGGTTGGACCACTCACGCCATGAACATGGGACAGCGTTACCTGCAACTGAACAACACCTACACTGTCAACTCTGATGGTTCCATCACACTTCACTGTGCCCAAATGCCTCCTATCTCCAACATTTTCCAACCTGGACCTGCATTCGTATACGTGGTCGTGAACGGCATCCCTTCGAACGGGACACTTGTTAGCGTCGGATCTGGCAACATCGAGACTCAACCTACGAGTGACGTCGCGAGCTTGCCTGCCAGTGTGAGGTTGGATTCGGCCTCTGGTAGCGCTGACAGTTCGTCCACAGGAAACAGTGGCAGCAACAATGACAATGGTGCGTCATCGCACACTGGCGCAATCGTAGGAGGAGTTGTGGGAGCTGTTGTGGTACTTGGAATAATAGGTGCACTCATTGGTATTTGTCTCTCCCGACGTCGCCGCGCCGCTAGCCGACAAGACCCATCGAATGTGAGCGCGTATGCGATGAGCAATTCACCTTCGTCACCTGGCGCTGGTTTCGCTAGTCGTGGGATGATGGGTCTCGGTGCAGCTGGTGCAGTAGGCGGTGGTGGCGGCGGTCGAGGAGGAGACGATATGAGAGGATTGAGAAGTTCTGACTCTTCTGCTTTTGTTCCTATGCAACAGGGCTATAATAATTCGAATGCAAGTCAAACGTGGGGAGCGAGTTCGACGAACCTTGTTGGTGGTGATTATCATGAGCCGTATAGAGACAGTCCAGCAGGGTTTTATGGTAGGAGGGAGAATGGGATGAGTATAGATGGGTTGGATCCGTATTCGGCGGAGAGTAGGATGAGTACGAGTACGCCTGATCCGACGAGGAGGCCTAACAGGTTTTAGATGAGTTGATTGATTTGAGTGGGTTGGGAGACGGAAAAAGGAAGGAAAAATTGGACATAACAGACTTGAATTTTTTGATTGGGACTACTAGCTTTCCCCCTCCCCTTTTCTTTGTTTTTTTACCGACCATGACCATCTCTACATCTTATACGTATATCTTTTCCTGATTCTTTGTTTTATCTGTCATTTGTTTAATGTCTTGTTTCCTCATTTACGCGTAACGACTCTTCTTTTTTTTTCTCCCTCCTTTCCTTTTTCCTCTCGGCGAATCTCTCCTCTAAGCCCCAAGATGCCTTGGCCTTCATCAGTCTCTTCTCTTCTCGGTTCTGTTCTGTCTTTCACTCGAAACTCGTGTCTTGTATCGTTACTTTAGTGTTCCTGTTATTCTTTCTTCAACTTTTTGTTTTTGTTTCAAGTAACTTGAACCTACTACCTACGTATACTACTCGACTGATGTCCATTGACTTGCCAATTAGCATCCCATCACCCATATATACATACGTTACGTTGTGTTGCGATTGTGTATATTTGTGCCTGTGCCAATTTTTTTTAGGCTTTTGACTTTGAAAAACGTTTATACTCCTATGTACTGCAGTCGATCGATCGATCGATTCTGTGATTCTTTTTTTCAAGTCGTTGGGTGGCGTATGCAGTTACACTGGTTACCCTCTTCCCCCTGTCCCCTTTTTATTGGCCGGACTCATTTTCCGAAAACCGCAGTCTCGTACGAGCTGCGGTGTATATACTCCTTGGTTTCATAACTGGGCATGGTCGATGGGATGTCGTAGATGTAGTGTAGTGGCCCACCACCCCTAAACTGGGTTTAGGTACCTCCTTTCTTTCTATCTCCGTTCCTTTGACTAGGTCTGTTTTTATATACCCTAATCAAGTACTTTAGTGCTTGTTGAAAAGTTGACGCGTTGATGGACCCACTTCACTTCCTTCGCCGTTCCAGTAGGATCCGATAAGACTTGAATATTTGAATCTTGAATGCCGTGACCCACTGTTCGAATCCTTTAGGCCTTTTATGGTTCAAAAGGGTTGATGTCGGATTGCAGCCAATGATTGCTCATTCGCCTCCACACAGTGTACGCGCTGCGCACGAAGGTCCAGCTCTTTGATAGACATCGAACTACTCAAACTGAAGTAAGTATGTACTATGTATGATACTAACTCAATATAAGTAGATCATGACGTCGTTTCGATACATCATATGTCTATGTGCCACCTACGTAGCTAGTCAAAGTTATCCCCAAAAAATTCAATATATTTTTCCAAGCACCCAAAGCCACCCCCACATATGTAAGGTAGACCGGACAGGCAAACGCGGCGAAGGGACCCACGTGGATGAATCGCGTGTATATGGTAATCAATTGCAGCCAATCAGAGAGCGAGAACTTTCGGAGGTCTCCTCACAACAGGACGGCTGCAACAACTCATCCGACAGCAAATCCCCGCCATCAGATCAATTGAAACGACCCAAATTGTGCTGATCCACGCGCTTGTCTGGCAATTGTCGCGTCAAGATTGTTGACTTAGACAACATTGTGAATTACTACGTAAAACTTCCAGTATCGTTGTACTTCCTATCCTCTCTTTTGTGGACTAGCACTCCTTTGTAAACTCACCCCAGTTTAATTTTGACCAGAGCAGACCGCACTTGGTCTGTCCAGAGCTTGGATAGTGAAAAATGAGATAAATTTTCATTTTTACATGTGCTCAACTCGACGTGTATTCCAACTCCGCTGGTGTGCCGTATCAAATTGCCGGACCAGTTCTTCCAGCCCCCATATGGCGAGACGTGGTTCTAATGATATGATTGGTCCCTGGCTAAAGCTGTTGACAAACAAAGTACAAATATCCTCCCAAAGTCTCTAGTAATAGTATTTGTCTCGCCATATCGGGGGCTGGCTTTGGGAGCCTGATATTTTTCTGAGCACCCCAGCCACCCCCACATATCAGGCTAGGGCCTACTTATAGACAGCTAAGCCTGGGGCTGCCGTGCGTCAATGTGGTCGATAGCAGGACGCGTCGACGATGAGGGCAATAAGAAGAGAAACGCGTGTGGTCAGTAAGCCAAAGGTCGTGGTAATAAGCCTGCTGTCGGTTCTAATTCCATCCGTCGGGAACACATCGGAACAGTGATTTTCATATTCTCGATTCATCGATGACCCAGTCCAGGTCTGTTTTGTCCAGCAAATTATCCTCACAGCGCTCTTATACATCTTACCCATCCTCAGAAAGCAAAACGAACTCGTTTGCGACCTTTGTTGGGAACATCTATGCTCGATCAACGGTTTTTTTCGAGCTTGTCGTACCACCGAACGACTTCATTACACCAGAACGTGGAATCAAATATCCAAAGCTGCCACGAGTTGCGATTGGTGTAAGATGATATGGCAGTGCGTCTCTACATCAGAAGCTGGCAGATTCATGTATCTACCACGAGGTGGGGATTCTCAAGCTTGGGACAAGGAAGAAGAGTTTCAAGTTGGCTTTTCTCCGCCTTGTTATGAAGAAGGTACCTTGGTCGCTGCACAAAAACTGTCTATCTACTACAGGAATCGGAGCCTTCTTTCGTATCCCATATATACAGCCCTTGGTACGCGAATCCGACATTAATGATCTAAGAGTACATGATCTGACCGTCCAGCTTCTCATCAAAGGTGATCCATGTTCGACCTCAATCGTTGCCAGAGAAAAGGTGCTCAAGATGGATTCCTCCAGCACTTGTAATTTGGCTTTAAAATGTATTCAAGATTGTATCAACTGTCATGACAAGTGTCCAAAACCACACGATTCCATCCTTCCTACCCGCGTTATCGATTGCTCAGATCCTAACAAACCAAATCTGCTTACGACGCACGGAGTCCACGGGGCGTATCTCGCTCTAAGCTACGTATGGGGCGAGAAACAGCCTCACAAAACGACTGAAATCAATATAAACCAATATACACAAGAAATAAAACTTGATTACCTCCCGCGTACTATACGAGATGCGATATGGGTCACGAAATCGTGCGGACAACGTTATCTCTGGGTTGATTCCCTGTGTATTATACAAGATTCGCGTCAGGACAAAATCGCTGAGATTGCGCGTATACCACAGA
This sequence comes from Dendrothele bispora CBS 962.96, assembly GCA_004369135.1. NCBI lineage: Eukaryota > Fungi > Basidiomycota > Agaricomycetes > Agaricales > Dendrothele > Dendrothele bispora. The sequence continues at coordinate 180,137 of ML179130.1, read as the reverse complement.
TTTTTCGAGATGCCTACTTTACAATCATTGCTTCTAAATCCTCCAAAGTCAGCGATGGCTTTTTACAAGACTGTCCTGACACCGCAGCATCCGATCCCCATCTCCCGACTCGGATTCTTTGTGAGGACGGTTCGACGGTGGGCATCATGTCGATCGATTGGTCTCCGTCATGGAAAGAAGATTATGATAGTATCAAGTTACCGGTCAATACACGTGCGTGGTGTTTGGAAGAACGTCTTCTCTCCGTGCGTGCACTGGTATATGCTTCTGATACTCTATACTTTCAATGTCAGACCATCATCGTCGGCATAGGTGACGCTGCACGTCAAGTTAAAAAAGCTGAACGCGCGTTTCCACGTGAAGCCCATTCGAGTATATACATCCTTCCTGACACCAACTCGACCAGCGATCAAAGAGGAAAAGTAGACCACTGGCGAGAAATCGTCCGCGATTACACTAGACGCGTCGTTACCAAACCCGAAGACAAGTTGACGGCTCTCGCTGGCGTTGCCTATCAATTTTCCCAACTCTGGAATTCACACAAAGGGGTAAGTTCTGGGATATCTCAGGGATACGTTGCTGGATGGTGGAGAGATACACTTGAATTCGACCTTTTGTGGCATCGGAATTTGGACACACATGTTTTCACTCCTCGACAGAAAGATCTCATTCCGCACTTATTACCGAGACCTGGAGGTGGTGCACCCTCGTGGTCTTGGGCCTCTGTCAATGGATGTGTCTCTGTTGCAGAGTCTCATTCTATTCGGATATTTGAGTTGTGTGATTGTCAGGTAGTATTGGAATCGCCTTTGCTACCGTTTGGGAGAGTGGTCGAGGCTAAATCGATTTTGGAAGGCAGACTGATAGAGGCTAATTGGGAAACAGGTGCTACGAAGCTTCAGCTCGAAAGTTGGACGAGATTTGCAAGAGGACGTCCTATACCGGTTTCCTTCGATGCATGGCCAGACAGCTCTGATACCATATCCGAGCATGTCTGGATCATTCCAATGTACTATGATGGACCTGAACAAACTTCTCCTCTGGCCACGATGAATGGGTTAATACTGCAGTCCTCGAGCGAGCAAGAGTATCATCGGGTGGGATATTTCCGTGGTCCGATAGAAATCCGAAATCAAGACGATCGAGAGACCGAAGCAGAAAGGATCATCAAGATGAGAAGCAAGCGTATTAGCATTGTTTAGCAAGTATTACGTCCTCCAAGGTAATGTTAAAGTACATATTCGTTGTCAGTATTGACTCAGTGTTACCATTGCTTATCAACGCAATCATGTATTCGGAGCTGCTTCAGGCGTTGAAAGGGAGGAAGCGCGGTAGCCAATCCCGTTTGATCCACTGCATTTGTAGTCCAGATTATCTTGTCATCCAACGTACAAGATCGAAGTCCACATACTATCTAGAGTTGAGATGTTATAAGTACAAAAACTCATATGTGCTCTTCACAAAGCCTTCGAGTTCATGGACAGTTCGACCATGAAAATGGAGTCACTTGTGTGCACTTTATCATGTCACTCAACCAACTCTCCTTATCAATCTCTCTTTTCGAACCTGATTCATATTCTAAAAACCCTTGAATGTGCATAAATTGACAGACCTTTTCAAACATCACTGGCGGGCGTATCGGGAGGCCCCAAAGTATGTGCCCTCCGGAGTTACAAGGCAAGACGCGGAAAAGGCAAACCAAGACAAAAAAAGGCGAAATACGAAGTATAGGTATGAGACACGGAGCAAGCGCACTAACCTAGGCAGACTGATGATATACGCTTGACACTCTTCGTGTGGGTTCATGAACTTGAGTCAATATAGACTAAGACTTAGATAGGGGCTAGGGCAAAAATATGAATCACATGACCGACGCGCTGGTTTTTTGAATTCAGAACGCGTCTGAAACCTTCATGCAGTCAGAATCTCAACAGTCCCAGCAATTCCCAGATGTTGGTCAAACTGATGACGATCTCAAACGTCGTCTCACCCAGCTTCTTCCACCCCGCCCCAGGATAGCAGGCTTGCGAGTGAGTGTTCAGCCTACCCATCCCTAGTTATTGTGAATTCACCTCCATTAGTGTGGCCGGAACAATGTCCGCTCCTTTCTACCGTTGCGCAGCATCCCGAAACAATTCAAAGCGGGAGCTCATCGTACTCTGGACCCACCTCTTCTTCACTACGGCTGGCACTTTGAGATAAAGGATTTAGAACGTATCACTGAGAAACGCGGGTTCTTAGTTAGAATACCTTGCGAATCTGGATTGTCTTCGGATGATGATGATTGGGACTCAGAGGAGGAAGAGGACGCAGAACTGAGTCTAGATGCGGAGGCGCGACGTGCTAGGGCAGAAGAAAGAGCTGCGGCAAGGAAGGCAGAAAAGGCGCGACGAACCGAGCTCTCAAAGGAAATCTGCAATGACATGGATGTCGACGAAACTTTGCGTAACGTGCTTGGCTATTTGAAAGAGCGCCAGCTCAGTGTCCCTTGCCTGCGCTATCGATGCGTGTTTGCTTCAACCCGGGTCATGATTTCTATCGTCTCGAACTACCATGCCAGCTTGGCTATTTCCGAAAAGGCTGTTCAAACACTGCAAGAGGTTTTCGAACGCAAAGATAAACCCGTTTGGGACATGGATAATTGGTCCCATGGTTGGACTTACCGATCGCTCAGGTACGTAGCACCAACATTATTTGTTGAAAACATTTGCTGAGCCCCTGCAATGTTTTCGCTCCTACAGGAATAACAAATAGTTTGGTTGACTTAGCTTTCTCTGTGTCTTTCTGACTTTCCTGTCATTGTCGTTGTATTTTTACTGCAGAAGGATCATGTATAGTTATGGACAGTTCTTTCGCAATAACAAAGGTTCTTTGGATGAGATAGACTTTGTTAAGTTGGCACATCTCCGATGACGTTCTCGTATATATTCCTTCAAATGGCGATTCTCATAAGGAGAGGAAATTGCACATTCTGAAAATTCTCGAGTACAAATCTCCAAAGTCAAAAACCTGAATCATCAATCACCAAACGGGTATTCCGCGATACGTAGTTCAAGTTCCTCGGGCTCGGGAGAAAGTTTGGCAGGGTAAAAGTAGCACCTTTGAGAGTCTTGCAGAGGGGTTGATGTTCGTTTCAATGGAGACGTTGATAGACCTTTAAGGTTGGGTTTGAACATCGAAATTCACCTGTGCCACAATACTCTACCACCATACGACCTGAACACTTGCTTGTCTTGACCTTCCCGCAATGGTTAATCTCCCGAGGTCCTCGTATCCTAGGGGTTCGATGGGAAGAAGAAAAGAAACACGAAAGACTCCTTGCTTTTCGGTGGGCCGACTTGTGTTTATAGGATGGTGCGAGCTGTTGAGCATTACGGTCAAGGATTGAAAGGAAGAGAGTGTCACAAGTTCAATGAACATGCGGAGGGAAAGGTACTCAAGTGGTCCTCGGCGGAAAAGAGAGATACTGCATTATGGGACAAGCAAGACCAGCAACGTTCTAGGTAGCAACACTGCAACAGACGATGTAAGAGTAGTTGAAGGGGACACAGGGCGTTTGAGTGGAAATATTCACACCGTTCCGGCAGGTGACCGAAAGAGTCGATTTCTCTCGCTTTTGAATCTCTTTCCAAACCACCCTCACTTTCCTCTCACAATTTTGCAGATACTGTTATTTTCCCGTCTACGATCATTGAGCTCGACAGCTGTCTACGAACGCATCGTTACCCCATACGGTCCCAACGCTATCGAAGCGCTTTGGAAAGCATATTGGCAAAGACTGGTCTTGCCGATTTCTATCCCCCTACTAGTCCATAACCTCCGACATAGTTTTTCTATTCCTATACTCACGGAGACGCACATTATACCCAACCATAATTCTCGCAAGATCCACGACGAATACATCCAGGACGAGCTGGACGTCATTTACTTCTCGGGACCTTTCTCGAAGCTGGAGATGGAAGCGATTGTGAGTCTTCGCCGTTGATCGTTGTGGAGGCGGTCCGAGGTCCAGGACTACCACCCAAGCTCAGGGTGTGTTGGCATCTCCCTAACAAGGACAAGGGTATCCCTTCATTGAATTTGTTCATTAAGAAGGCAGATTTTCTGACTCGTTTTGATACTGCTCAGCGGGTGGCTGATATTGTGAGTATCATATATATTTCTCCCCACCATGGATCGCTAGCTGCACATGTGTGTGCATTTGTGTACATGGATGGATACAAATGATATTCTTCTGAACATGCATGGGCATGGATGGTCAGCTGCACATAGGTGTAAGCCTTTCATGTACATGGGTACAGACAAGAGGTTATGCATGGGCACCTTTACCTTTACCTCATGGCGAATCATTTTTGACCGTTTATTCGTGTTCAGGTGGCAGCGGCACCCGAGGGCACACAGGCATGTACTCTAGACATATCCAAGTTCCATTGGACTTGCCCAGCTCTTCCGGACCACAAACCATGCTTCGTGGTACAAGGAAGAGAGAGTGCCAACTTCTCTTCATTACATCCCCATGTTCAGGCAAAACATAGGTTGTCTGATTGGGAGATACCTTTTTCTTTACGGCGGCGTTCGGAACAGAGAGCCAAATTCCCTTCGGAAGTAGTAACAGGCCCAGTCAGCCTACTTGATGTATAAGTCACATGATCATCAGACGCGTTTTGGTGAAGATACAACACTGTTAGAACCTCAACCTTCCTCTCATGCAATCAGAATCGACGAAGAATCATCAATTTTCAGAAGCTGACGATGACCTCAAGTGCCGTATTCGCCAGCTCCTCCCTCCCCGCCCTAGGAAACCAGGCTTGAGAGTGCGTGTCCAGTCCACTTAGGTCACTCAAATTGCTAAACCTTTTTCCTCCCCTGCATTAGTGTGGCCTAGACGACCTTGATTCTGCTCTACCCTTACGTAGTATTCCGAAACAATTTCTTCCAGGAGCTCATCGCACTCTAGACCCGCCCCTCCTCCACTACGGTTGGCATTTTAAGAAACAGGATTTAAAGCGTGTCACTGCGCAACGCGGACTCTTTGTTGAAATGCCTCTTGATCCTGAGTTTCTTTCGGATGACCGGGATTGCGACTCAGAGGAAGGAGAGGATATAGAACGTGGTCTAGATGAGGATACACGGCGCGCCAGAGCCAAAGAAAGAGCCGAAGCAAGGAAAGTGGAGAAGGCTCGACGAGTCGAGTTCTCACACAAAATCGGTAACGATATGGACATTCACAGTACCTTGCGCAACGTGCTTGGCTACTTGAAAGAACGCCAACTCAGTGTTCCCTGCCTGCGTTATCGATGCGTGTGTGTTTCCACTGGTGTCATGATTTCCATCGTCTCGAACTACCATACCAACTTTGCTATTTCTGAAAGAGCTGTTCGAACACTGCAAGAGATTTTTGAACGCGAAGATGAGCCGGTGTGGGACATGGATTATTGGTCCCGAGGGTGGAGCTACCGATCGCTCAGGTATGTAGCATTGACATTGTTATTTGCATCCTCCTGACAAGGCTTTCACTCCTGTAGATATAATAAATAATCTGGTTAACTCGCCGTTGTATTTTACTACAGAAGGATTATAATCACTGTTATGGAAAATCCTGTTGAATCAACAAAGGTTCTTGGATGAGGTTAATTTGGCACATCTCCAATGACCTTCTCGTATATCCCTTTAGGACTCGGTCACTCGGGAGAGATTTTGAACATTCGACGTATGAATCACATGATATTAAGAACAATGTCTAAGAACACCACTTTGACTTCAACCTTCCCCTCATGCAGTCGGAATTGTTAAAGTCTCAACAGCACTGCCAACTACCGGATGATAGCCAAGTTGACGACGACTTCGAACACCGTCTTAAACAGCTCCTTCCACCCCGTCCCGGGAAAGCAGGCTTGAGAGTGAGTGTTCGGCCTATTTTGTACCTAGGTGTTATTACTGATTTGTCTTCCATTATATAGTGTGGTCTGAACAATGTGCGCTCTTTTCTACCGTTGAACGGCATTCCGAAACAATTCGTCGCAGGAATCCACCGCACTCTGGACCCGCCTCTGCTTCACTATGGCTGGCATTTTAAGATCCAGGATTTAGAACGTGTCACTGAGAAACGCGGGTTCTTGGTTAGAATGCCTTATGAACCCGAATTTCTCGCAGATGATTGGGATTGGGACTCGGAGGAAGAAGAGGATATCGAACGGGGTCTAGATGAGGAAACGCGACGTGCCAGGGCCAAAGAGAGAGCCGAAGCAAGGAAGGCAGAAGATGCTCGACGTACCGAGGTTTCAAAAGAAATCTGCAATGATATGGACGTTGAGGAAACTCTGCGTAATGTCCTTGGCTACTTGAAAGAACGTCAGCTCAGTGTCCCTTGCCTGCGCTATCGATGCGTGGCTGCTTCAACCGGTGTCATGATTTCTTTCGTATCGAACTATCATACTAACTTCGTCATTTCCGAAAGAGCTGTTCAAACGCTTCAAGAGGTTTTTGAACGCACAGATAAGCCTGTGTGGGACATGGGCTATTGGTCTCGAGGTTGGACCTACCGATCGCTAAATTCATCGCGAAAGTATGTAACGCAAACTTTTTTGTCGACAGTCCGACTGACGATGCTCTCGTTCCTACAGATATCTAAAGTAGCCTTGTTGACTCTAACTCTCTGATCTCCTGATCGTGTTAATTGCTGTCGTTGTCATTATATGTATTAAAGGGTTTTGTGAACCACACCGTCGTTCAACGTTTATGATTAGATTAAGACCACAGTACTGTAGAACCAATTGCCTGTACTCTCATGCAACACGAAGTCTGAACGAGACTTACAAGTTTCAGATGCTAATTCGAGCGCTGAATATCCCAGCCTGAAAAACTAAGAATCATGACAATGAACTTTCCCTTGAAGACTGGGAGGTCGTTTTCGGAGTCGTGTAAATTCACCTGTCTCTTACGGGTCAACAATGTACAGAACTCGATAATGGGATTCGTTTTTCATGGAGGTCCATGACACGAGAACAGTATAATCTTCGAAAGTCCGCAATATTCCCATGGTACATTTCATCCTTTCTGTCCACCGCTTCTGAAAATACAATCGCTCTATAGAGCCCAAAGTCGAACACTGTCTGTCGTTCATCACCAAACGGGATCCCTATTCTGTTTCCTATCCCAACACACGCTAAGAACCATTCTCCTCTCTCCTTCATCAAACTCGTCTGTTTGCCCTTGCTGCGGCACCCACTTTGCCCATCTATAAATCTTGTCCTTTTTGCCGTCAATGCCCACTCCTCCTATACCCACCCGCTGGCTGTTCTCCTTCACAAACTCCTCCGAAGCCTTCTCCCAACCCTCCTTATCAACCCACTCCTCCAGCCCTCTCACAGCTTTCATTACATTATCTTCATCCGGATCACTCCTACCGGTCTCAGCTCGGTCCCTCTGTAATTTATCGTATATCTCTGCTGTCCAACAGCCTTCTCCACCTCTGACCAAAAAGCTTTCGATGGATTTCGTCCTGTCAGAGACGTACATCTCTCCAAGCGGACGAAGTCTGTTTCGCTGGATTTTGATAAGGAATGGAACGAGACCATGAATCTCGTAGGAAGATTTCTTGTCCTTGCTTGATTTTGCCAAGTTGGACTTGTTTTGCGCCAGCCTAGCCCAAGTGTCCTCTGTGGTATCGACCCAGTTGAGTAAAATTGCACTTTGGACTTCTTTTTTATGGGACATGCCCATGGTTTCCGCGATACGTAGTTCCTCAGGCTCGGGAGAAAGTTTGACAGGAGTAAAAGTAGCACCTTTGAGAGTCTTGCAGAGGGGTTTGTGTTCGTTCCAATGGAGACGTTGACATTCTATCCACAACAGTGACTTTTAAGGTCGGGGTTGAACATGGTTTGAATATCGAAATTCACCTGCGCCACAATACTCTACCGCCATGCAACCTGAACACTTGCTTGTCTTGACCTTCCCACAAATCGCACATCCCTCGTGCTTGGTTAATCTCCCGAGATCCTCGTATCCTAGTGGTTCGATGGGAAAAAGAAAAGAAACACGAAAGACTCCTTGCTTTTCGGTGGGCCGACGTTTGGGTTTATAGGACGGTGCGAGTCGTTGAGCATTGCGGTCAAGAATAGAAAGAAAGAGCATTTGCTCCTGTTGTGTTGCCGTAATTCTCGGAAAACCACGTTGTTCTGAAGAAGAAGACTGAGCGTCGACACGCATCATGTCACTGATCCAGGAGAGAGTATCCATGCAGGGTGTAGCACGAGAGATGTTGGAGTAGATGATAAAAAAGACCGGGACGTTGGGGTTCGTTTTCAGGCGGTAGATATCAATAATCTAAAGAGAACGTAGAAGTCATAATTACAATCAGGAGCTACTAGTAGAAAGAACGAGAAATTTACCCTGAAAGCAACTACATATTCGTCGGCTTGATCTTGAAGTACCCCGAAACCTTTGCCTTTGTCCCAGTTGCTAGCTAATGTCATCAAAGTTTGGCGGACATCCATAAACGCGTTTTGATACAACGGAAAAGCGTCATCCCCTCTCTCCATCATTGCCAATTTTTCGGTCAAATTCGATCTCCTCACTGCGTCATAAACCTTTCCTGACACTGTCGGGGCCGATGTCCATTTCTGGAGGCCCAGCTGAACTGGATCAAACGGAGCCTCGGGGATAAGAGAAGAGAGATTTTGAATGAGGTTTATGGCAGTCTGCAGTCTTTTATCGATGACAGAGTCGGAAAGACGGGTCTTGGGAGAGATTTCAGCGCCCATGGATGCGAGCATTCCAAGCTTCGACTCTCGATCCAGCTCGATCGCATCTGGGTTCTTCGACTTTGCGAGATTCTTCATACGTGTAACTACAATTTTTCCCCAGTCCAGACAACCTTGTTCACAATCTACGTTCCGGTGTAGCTTGCATTCGCAGATCGGATCACCTTCTTCATCTTTTCGGTTTGTTTTTGAGAAGAGAGCAAAAGCCGTCGTGATAGGTGGTCTTTCGAGAAGATCTTCTTCTGTCTTCTGCGGGAAATTGCGCTGCAGTATGTCCTCGATTTGGATGTTGTTGACCATTCGATAGTCGCAGAAACATTTACTACAGTGTTCACTGCCATGATCCTCACAGAAAGAAAAGTCACCGATCGTGATCATGTCTCCAAGGCCCATTTTTGAAGGATTAGAAGAGAACAAAGAGTAAGACCTAGCGCACTCGTACGGAGAAGAATCAAGATTTTGGGAAACCCCAAACTGTCACAGTCTGACTCCTTCTAACTCCGACTCTGAGGTCTCGTAGCCACAGGCACGTGCTTGCTATGACCTTAACAAGCCGCGTTCCTGATCAGAACGACGCGGATTGCTTTCCTCCTTCGCTTTTCATTGAAATCAAGCTCCATACTCCTTCTAAAGTTGTGTGATATACATTTTTTGACTCTACAAACTTGTTCAAAATGTGAAGGCAAAACTTTTTCAAAAAAGATCTCGAACTAACTACTAGAAACAACTAGGCCACCGAAGGGTGTAAAACGAAAGGCTGCAGGGGATAACAGTGGAACAGCTACACCTTCTCAACCCGTAAGGACTTGAATGTCTGTATAGTCTCAGAATCCTAGTCATTGACCATGAAGTCTATTTAGTCACTCGCAGAACAGCTCTCGTACCTGCACTTACCTCGCCCGTTCAAGAATCCAAATTATACCAAGAACATCAATAGGAGAGCGAAGAATCTGAAGAACGTCTTGGGACAGGAGAGGGAAAGGGAAAAGGTTGAGAGGGAAAAGAAGAGGGAGCGAGAGCGCGAAAAGCATGCGAAGCTGCAAGCTGGGAGCTCGAAGGAAGGCAGTGAGAATGGGGCTCCAAGTACAAGCATGGGTACTGAAGGAACGAGCTCCAAAGAGAAGGATCCTGATGCCATGGATATTGATTCTACTGAACCTCAGGTCAATGATAACCATCACGAAGCAGAGACTGAAGAGGATATACCAACGTGTATGTTTTTTCCCTTAAACAACTCCCCCTCCTGCTTTGCTCAGCTCTCCTTCCGTTTAATGCTCGTGTCGTCAGATATGTCCATTGAAGCTCCCCCTTCTATTCTCCCTCAAAAACATTATTGCGATATTACAGGGTTAGAGGTGCGCCAATCCATGAACTTTCCGCGTTTCTAGTACTGATCTTTGGAACACAATAGGCATCCTATACAGATCCTCATACTGGGCTAAGGTATCACGACAGACATGTCTATGCACTCATCAAGGGAATGGTGAGCATGTTGATCTCAGGGCGTTCTTTTTGTTCGGACTTACCGATGCCATTTGTAGAGTGCAAGTACAGCAAAAGAATATCTATCAGGTTTGTTGCTGCTTTCTTTGCGGTTACTCGTTTTGCTGACGCGTCAATAGCGCGTGGAGTGAACTCCATTGTCAAGTAGTTTCTTATACCCCCACTTTCAGGCTACTATCTCCTATTGTTTGCATAATACAGTGTATTGCATACTACATCTCGTGGTGTCGACTTCGTAGCTCCAGCGCTGGACTTCACTCCGCACTCATGGACACGTTCAATCGTCAGAACAGGGCAGAAATGATATAAGTTTTCGCGGTGCTTGGAACTAGGAAAGAACCTGGTCGAGCCTACGGCCCTATTTTCGAAGACAACTCTCCCTTGCGTGGATCTGACGAAGCAATCAAAAAGAGATTCATCTTCAATTTACTTGAAATGTGAATAGATACAAAGGGGCGCTCTACTGATAAGTAACGACGCTACTGGGATGCAGCTAACTATCTCTGCACTCTATCCGCGACCAAAACAACACAGGTCAAGATGCGGACCATCAAAAGTCAAAGTTATGTCCTTCGGCAACATTTGAACATGTTTCGTTTGAACCAGTAGAATAAGCACTGGAAGGATTCAATTAGAATGTAAGTATACGAGAAGTAAGCGTTGCACAAAACCGTACCCCAATTAGCCTGATCACCGCCAAGGCAAACGTCGAGTAAAGAATGACTGCAAAATAATTGTTTCTTTTGTTCGTCATCTGTTCCTCCCATGCCTGAATCGACTTTTTCGAAATGTTGTCGTCGTCAATATTGAGCCATCCGTTGATATTCTCTATTCCAACGACGAGCGCTCCGTTAGTCAACATCCAAAACGCTACTAACCGTGTCCTGAATGTCCTGTTCTCGTCATCTAGAGTAGGCTTTTCTGGTCTGTCATCGGTTTCGATTTTGGTAAGAGCGCGAGTAACGGTTTCTTTGAACGCTGCATCCACATCTTCTTGGATCCGATGCGTGTCCATGACAGTCGGCTCGTTGTTCCCGAGGGTAGTTTTCGACTTGACAGACGGTAGAGCATCGGACTTGTCACTGCCTTTAGTACCCCAAGATACCTGCAGATGACGTGGACCCGAGTGATCAGCAATGATTGAATGAATCATGACGAAGATGCAGGAGGCAGTCTGATACATACATCATGGAGGTTGCAAAAAGCATAGACATTGAGGACGTTTACAAAGCTCGGGGCGAGTGCTAGGTATTGGAAAAAGCTGGAGAACATGTGCCAGGGATCATTCTAACCATTGCGTGTACTCTGTATTCAGTATTCATCAAGTTGTGGTATTAGAACTATCAGCTCACATAAAGGAAAGACGCGAAGAAATAGATCCCAAACGTAGATATCATGGCCGCGATTAGCGGTCCAACGGGAGGTAAAAAGAATGATTTGATGACATCTGCGGTCGACTTGTTTCCCGCCAGTGCTTCGGGTATTTCCTAGGAGACATGAGTAACATTTCTGGAGTACAAAGTCGATAAAAAGCCCACTTTGAAGGCTAGCGAAGTAAGCCAGAACGAGCACACAAGCAAATACATGGAGAGGAGCCCGTAAACCCTGAAGGGAAGTCAGCCTTCCGAATGGACGGGAAATGCTATCGACCTACCACAAAGTGACCGTATAAGCAAGCCGTTCGCCTTTAGGTCGGTTTCCTAATGCAAGCACGAACTAATACCATGTCAATCATGGGCTCAATTGACAGATATGACTATTTTATACCTGAAGTATAAGGAAACCAGCGTAAATGTATTTCAAGGCGAAGTTCAACCAATGAACCTGTTTATAAAATTATGTAGTGTTTCGGGATCAAGGTAGACAGAGAGACTGACAAATATAACACTCCCGAAGACGACGCCTTGTGACGGCAGAAGGTCAATGATGATGCTGAAAGTCAGCCAGAGGTTCGCCAAAGCGAACCATGAGAATGCCAAGGAGAAGGCATTATACTTAGAGGAGCTCGATTAGAAACATTTGACGCAGAACGTTTGAGAAGAAACTTACAAATCCCTGGATATGAAAGAAAAGCATGCGGATGATCCCATGTCCAGACTGGTATATCCTGAAAAAGTTGACCAGCGCATAAACAGAGGCGGCAAAAGACCCGTTCAACCATCGACGACGTTGACCGATGAGTTCCGCCGCAGTCTCAGGGACATCAGTCTCGGCCTTGCTTGATTTGACATAGGTTAGTGTCCATCTGGCGTTCCTTTTCGCCACCAGCTCGAAGCAAAGAATTCGGTCTTCGGCTAAAGAGCGATAGCAGTCTCAGCAGAATGCAAATTTTGAAGTATATCGACGCACCAAGGAACATATTCTTCTGAAAGATGGACATCCCGTTGATACCTTTGTCACCAAGACGCTCTGCAAGTGAATGATCTCCATGGAAGTACTGCTCTAAAGGACGACCTAGGATTGCTCTAGAGGACGTGAACGAAAAAGCCGGGACGAAAAGAGAGACGCTTACCTGTAGCGATAGGCACTGAAGGCACCAGGTAAGACAGAGACGTAGCCGAAGCTACTTTCAAGCGGCTTGTCTATCAACGAATTAGACTCAAAGGGATCCGACCAAGAAAAAAAGGATTGGGTACCGAGGATGTTGGACATTTTATACTCGAAGTTCTGAGCGGCCACCAGAGGATTGAGAAGTTTTTTACCGCCCTTGATCATGGCGTGGATCTCGCCTTGCGCCGGCGTGAATTACATGGCAACGGAACAGAAGGGCTGACATACCACAACACCCTCCAAGATTCTGATCGTTATGAAAAGCCTCCCAAAGGTAGTATATCGACTTTCTTCCTGGTTTCGTCCCAGCGTCGATGAGAACACAAACCTCGGGCTGAAATGATATAGATGACAAACTTCATTAGAGCAAAGAAAGACCAGCATGAGCACAAATTACACACATCGAGTTGCCTCCCGATAGCGTTGAGCAACCAACGATGGGAATTGATCTTTTTCTGGTTCTTGGCTTTGAGCACAAAGATAATCTGAACAGGAACAAGATTGGTAGCATCTTCTCCAGCCTGAGGCAACACCAGTTCAGGCTTGTGATCTACCGACAACTGGGTCGTATACTACGCTCAACCAAGCGAAGTCATCAGAATTTGCTCCGAGTCCTGAGAGAGGTAGAGGTATTGACGCACTTCGAATATATGAGCCACGGTATCTTTTCCATCAACTTGCTTCTTCATGATCCCGTCCTGGTAAACCCCAACTGTCGCTAGGATATCCAACACGCTCTTATCCATAGGGTCCAAACCATCAACAATAAGAGCTACTACGATCTTCTGCCAACCGGGTCGACCAGCCTCGGCGTTTGCTCGCCAATATTTGGATTTCTTTGTCTTACAGATATCGCGGATGTTAAGCATAACACCATGAAGGGTACGGGCGTAGAGCGTCTTGTCTTCATTATACGACGTAACAGCGATGAGAATTTCAGTATCACGACCATACATTTTTGGCCTCAAGGTCCAGCCGTTTTCCTCAGTGAAGTCGTCTGGGTCACACGTCGCGGCGGTATACCTCATATGTCTGAGAGAGCGTTATTAGCATACAACACGCAAGCGAAAGTAAAGATAGACAAACGAAAATTCTGTAGAGCTGGTAGAGGCATACTGTGGCTCAATTGCGTTGCGGACGGCGGTGGGGACAGTATATTCAGCAACGAAATTTCCTTTGGTGAGTTTGACCTTGCGGGTGACACCGCGCTTGATGGTCTGGCGGTGTCGCCAGCTGTTGAGTGACGCAACTGAATCTCTCCCGGTATGATGATCAGGAAAAGTATACGGCAGACCAGGGCTTCCAGGAATAGCGCTAAGCCTAGATCGAGGAATAAGGTAGCCGACTTGTGCAACGGGAAGACAAATACGCACGGACGAGAATTCATGAAACTAGGATACGAGAAGTTTTCGCCGTATTTTAGGGGTACCTTTTCGGAATTATCCTCATAGGAATGATAGTCCGACATTGCTGACGTCGGACGGAAGGTTTGTGAGCTCGAAGACCATGAAGCATTGTCATAGGAATGGGCGCGAGTTGGCGGGAGGTCAACGTCATGAGGATCGAAATTGGATGAATCACTCTCATTTCCAGAAGTATATGACGAAGAGAAGGAGGAGGACGGGGTATGTTTCCGGGAGAGTCTCGTCATTGCAGTCCAGCTGTCTTGGTATTCTGAGGAAACGTACGAGAGATGAGAACCAAGCTCAAAAACTCAAAGTGATGGATCCGGTCCAACGAAAACACATTGTGCAGGTCACTCTTTTATGAGGTGGCTCCTCAAGCATTGCCAGCATAGCAAGTATTATAAACCAAGGACAGCCCGTACTTTACGATCACAGCATACGGCAGATGCGTAGAAACAGCCTGGTATCATCGTGTCTGGTTCGATTCTTGTGACGTGTAAGAAAACCCACTATGATTTATTTTCGTCGGCTTCGCGTTCTGCTCGTCGGGCCAGCCTCTCCGCTTTGATTCTTGCCAATTCTTCACGAAGGGCCCTCTGGTCTGTCGGTAATTCCTGTCACGCAAATTAGTGTGTAGGTCGAACTACAAGGTACGACCGTCTTCGCGTACCCGAATTAACCTTTCTTCGGGAGGAAATAGCTTTGCTCGCATCTAGAACAAAAGTTATTGTTTAACCGTCGAAATGATGTTTAGGGCACAGCACTGACGGGTAGCACATGGTTTTTATACCAGTCCGGGTCACCAAAATGGACAAGAGCAGCTATTGGCACAAAAAGGTAGAGAGAAAACTTGAAGATTTCGAGATTGGCACCACCCATAATTGAGAAGGTTTTGTAAGAGTTTCGAGGAAGGCAAAGCGTTTGTTTGGCTTCGACTGTAAACTCTAACAAACTCCTCTCGATGCCCAGCCTTTTTAGCCCATGGCCATCTCTCCAGCTGTTTCTCACGAAATTTGAAGCTAGGACCACGATATCATTTCTTCTCACCAATTCCATGTCAACCTTCTCCCGAGCTCCATTCTAGTCGGACCACTAAATGTGATTGACGATGCAGGAACATTTTGCCTATCATGAGGCTTTCCTCAAATGGTCACTTAGCCATATCCATCGATGGAGCACGAGGACCGTCGAGTTCAAGAAGTACTTAAATACGTTCAATTCTGAGTATGATGGATCAGTCAACACAAGCATCTACCGCCGTGACCATGGTAGACTCTTCCCGACTGGATAGAGACGCTGCTTTACTGGCTCGACTGGGTTACAAGCAAGGTCCCGGTCAATTAGATCTCGTCCGACTTCCCCTACTTATCTTGGTCTGTAGAATTACGCAGGTACTTTTCACCTCTCGAAATTTTTTGCACCGCGATCAGTCTTCTTGGAATTGTCGCATCCTTCGCGTACGTTCGATCTCTTGACGGTCATGATTCGTTTAACTTACGCCTTGTCAGTGCTGGTTTTCCTTTCGGTATTCCTAATGGCGGTCCTGTCGCCATGGTCTGGGGATGGACGTTCTGCTCTTTCTTTCTAATGGCCATAGGCCTCACAATGGCAGAATGTGCCGCTATAGCTCCTACCTCAGGGGGATTGTATTACTGGACATATATATTCTCCACGCCAAAATGGAGATGCTTTCTCTCTTGGGTTGTTGGTTGTATGTTATGTCGCAACGTTTGGTATTTTTGCGCTGATGTCGATTGACATATCCCAGATGCTAACACCATCACTAATATCGCTAGTATAGCAAGCATTGAGTGGGGTTGTGCCGTCCAAATAATGGCTGCCATTAGCATTGGCACCGACCTTACCTTTGAAGCAACGAACGCACAGACTTTGTAAGAATTGTCACGCTGAGTTCAGCCATCTAGTTGATATCACGCTCACGTTGTGCTTCAGTGGTCTTTTTTGCGCAATCATAATCTCCCATGCAATAATAAACAGTCTCAATCCAAGAGTCATCGCCAACCTCCAATATTTTTTCGTCGTCATCAACCTCTTGTAAGTTTAATTCCTATTGATTGACGGTACTATCTTGAAGGCACTGTTTTTCAAGGCTTTGTGCCGCAGTAATCATTGCTTTACCTGCTGCTACTCCGAAGAACTTGCTCAATGATGCCAAGTTCGTTTTTACTGGTTTTGTGAACTGTGAGCGAAAATTGCCTTCTCCCCATTTTCGTCCGACTGAAATGTCACAGTATCCGAATGGCCGAATGGTTTTGCTTTTATTATCAGTTTCCTAACGCCTATGTGGTCTATGGGTGCGATGGCATGACTTTCATCTCCAAGTCGGTTCGACTCACAAACTCTTGGTATAGGGTGCTTTGAAGGTCCGGTGCATATTAGTGAAGAAGCAATTAACGCTAGTGTTGCAATACCGTATGCAATCATTGTCGCTACTGCCTCTGGACTCGTCCTTGCTTGGGGTGAGCGATTCGTTCGTGTGAAGCAACTACCACTTACTGTACATTCCCCCTCAGGAATGAATCTCTCTCTGGCCTTTTGCATGGTAACCGATGTCGTCTCAGTCGTAGAGAGCCCTATAGGACATCCAATGGCTGCGGTATGAACATTTCGGCTCAAAGTCATTTTGTTTTTGACAAGCAATCATCACAGATAATGTACAATTCCTTCGGCAAAAAAGGAGTCCTGGCAGTTTGGTCTATGATCATTTTTGTCTTGTCAGTATGATAATCAAAGTAATTATCACCAGCTTTGTCTGATCCAATTGTAGATATGCCATTGGAGTTGGCCAGCTTACCGTATGCTCGCGCCAGGTAACGTATAGTCATTAAATTTTCTGCTGAATTTGTGAAGTCTGAGCATGATACAGATATTCGCTTTTTGTCGAGATGGCGGACTTCCGCTTTCACGATGGGTGTATCATGTCCATTCAAAACTAGGCACTCCAGTTCGCGCCGTCTGGTTTAGCGTATTGTTATCCATAGCGCTGGTGACGATCTCATTTGCCGGCCCCAATGCCATCAATGCAGTCTTTTCCTTAGTAGTGACAGGACAGGTTAGTGACTCTCAAATATTGTGATTTTTAAACAGTCACTTATCCTTTACTCAGTACACGGCTTATACCATACCGTTTGCCGCTCGGTTCCTCGGAGGTCAGGAGATTGAGAAGGGTCCAGTATCATATGGCAAGATGGTAAATTTCATATTTTCTGACCGACCGTTACCTTTATTCTTAAAAATTTTACGGAAATTTAAAGAGTCTCCCAATCACAGTCGTAGCCATTATATGGATGTGTGTAATGTCTGTCATTGTCATGTTCCCGGCGAACCCTGCACCAGGTGTTAGCGGTATGAACTATACGGTCGTCGTACAAGGTTTACTTTCTCCTCATGCAGCTCGTATGCTTTGACTCTGACGAACAGAATTTTAGGTGGCGTTCTCGGCCTTGCAGTCCTATATTACTTTATACCAAAGTATGGTGGACGACATTGGTTCAAAGGACCTGTTGTCACCATATCTGGTACCGACGCAGACAGCGATTCTATTAGTGATAAAGCTCCAGATGCTGTCGTCGATTCTTTGAAAGAGGGATAAATCTTCTGTGTAGAATTACTCATTTTTAGGAAAGATACATAGATAATCTGCATAGTTTTTTCTATCAACGTTTGCATGGGTCACAATGTTCACCGTGCAAGCAAACCCCTGAGGCACAAATTGCACAGCCACACTTGACTCTCGAAGTACCCTTGAACGAAATTTCTCGAAGACCCACCTGAACGATGTCTTTCGCCGACCTTCGTGCCAACAGAAAAACAAAATCGTATGTTCAATCGTCTGTAACTGAACCCGCATCAAACTCCTCAGCTATAAACACCTCAGACGCTAGCCAGGGGCCGGAGCAGAAGGAAAATGTTGAACCCACAGAAGTCGCGTCTTTTCCTGGGCTGTACCAAGCGATACCGCCTGCGCTCGAAGTCAGAATATCAGAAAAATCAGGCAGAGGGCTTTGGACTAAGGCCGCTATAAGGGCAGGTGTGTCATCCGGTTGACGATGAGAACCTCGAAAACTGACTAGAAATAATTCAGGGACTGTAATCTTGTCTTTGAAACCACATGTAGCAGCATTGTCCCTACAGCATCTTGATTCATGTTGCTCTTCTTGTTTTGCATCTACTTCGACAACTGAACTCAGACGCTGTACGAAATGTCGAGTAGTAAGGTACTGCGATGGGGTGCGTGAACGAAATGCGCTACTTAGTCGACGCATGAATTTCTGAACACCTCATAGACATGTCAAACCAACGATTGGACGATGCACAAGCAAGAGTGTGAAGCACTTCAACGATGGTTTCAAGCAGCTCCTTCCAGCGATGTTGCCCCTCCAAGCGATGCTATCAGATGCTTGGGCCGTATACTTTGGAAGAAAAAGAAGAGTGGTTTGGATGGTGTCTGGGTAAGTCGCTCATGACTCGTTGTTGTATCTCTTAATTCTCATTTACCTCCCATAGAGTAAAGAAATCGATAACATGCAATCCCGTCAGCGGTATTTTCCCTTTCCATGATAGAAATTTTGAGCTGATCAAGCCATCAGACCGCAAATCTCTTCAGCCGTCTTCTTTTGAAACAAACACACATTTAGCACAGGCTCTGGTGCAATACATGGGGCTTTCTTCACCAGCAGACCTTGCCCAGTTTGGGCTCAAGTCTGCGGCTGACTTGGTTGACTTGATTTCTAGGGTAAACTGAAAATTTCCGTTGCTTAGAACTTGCTGACATCGTTTTAGTTCACTACAAACACATTTGCCATCACCGATCCGTCACTAACACCACTTGGAGCTTCTGTGTCTCCAGTTGTTGCTTTGATCAATCACTCATGCGACCCGAATGCTGTCGTAGTGTTTCCTAGGGTCTCGGCAGACCCGGAAACTCAAGAGCCTTTGATGCAAGTCGTTTCATTGAGAGAGATATCTCCAGGTGAAGAGGTGTGTTCTTCTGGTTACTTTGGGGGCATACCTCTGTTCTAAAGCATAAAAAGATCTTCACGTCTTATATCGACATTACGTTACCGAAGGCATCACGTCTCAAGACGCTGCAAGATGCTTACTATTTCGCCTGTGCATGTAATCTTTGTTCTGCTACCTCCGAAATGGAGCTGAGAGAATCTATGTATTGTCCTAAGAGTTGTGGAGGACTGTGTTCGTTGCCAATAGAAGGTCTGTCCGTCAGAACAACTCGGCTAATCATCTCTAAACGTCCCCCCAGATCATTCCCTTGTCCGATGTGTAAAATGTCAGGCTCCCGTCCAGTCTAATGACGCTATCGTTGATGCTGTAAGAGTGGGATGCGAAGGTTTTGAGAAAGCCGCTACGTTGGAATTCAAAGGTTCGTACGTGTCAACTTTACAGAGTACTAGAGGCCTCAATTCTACTCGCAGATCCCCCGAGAGCCAAGCAAATGACCACCAACCTAATTCCGATTCTCATACGGGCTGGGCTCACACCATCTTCCCATCCACTCCTTGGACTCACGCGTCTTCACCAGTCACTTCTCATATCCTCATTTCCTTCGCCCTTGACCCAAGATCATCTGGATGAAACCATACGCACCGCGTCAAAAGTCGTCACCGGTCTCACCGGTCTCCTACGTGACGGTCATCCTGCACTGGCCATCGCCTACACGGAGTTGGGTAAATTGCTCGCGGTAGACGAGCCCAGTCCAGGCCATCTTACTAGTCAAACTGATTCTGAGGTAGAACATTCCGTTTCTGGAGCTCAATCTTTCGCGTCGATGGCGCTCTCGTCCTCCTTTCCACCCTCCGGACCTGCTAGACTCAAGTTGGCGTATGAGATCCTCCTGAGGGCCAGAGAATCATTGAAAATTGGATTTGGTAGAGACAACGACGGTGGTGCTGTAGGGAAGGAAGTGAGGGATTTCTTAGCATCGTTGGAAAAGGAGATTAGTGTATGGAAGACTGGTGTTAAGAACGCCCTAGAAGATATGCCGAAAACGGGACATAGTGGACGATGATAAGTAGTCGGAGTGCAGTGACAATAACCGTACTTACTATTGCTGTAGACAACCGCGGATTTTGTTGATTAGTATGTACCCATCATGAAAACACAACCTTACATCACATTGTGGTAATAACAAAGGGCGGTTAAGTGACCGATCAGTCGAGGAAGTATGTACCTGAAAGAGCTCAGCTTTATTGGCTATAGCCTGATCAGTACATAAAAATGACGATTCCGCGGCATCTTCCCATGGTCAATTTCTTATGTCCGACCACGACAAAGATGCTTCAAGGAATGTAAACCCCCTACTTCCTCAAGAAATAGTCGATGTTATTATCGACTTTTGTCACCGTGATACACCTACATTGAAGAATACAAGTCTAGTCAGCAAAAACTGTTGCCTTTCTTGTAGATATCATCTTTTCTCTACGACTCTAGATCTCTCTGGTTCGCAGCTCTCACACGACGCAATATTTTTCGACGTAATTGGCTCGACCCATTGTACTCTGTTACCTTTGGTTCAAGGAGTGAGGGTGAGACACGAGGGTACTTCGAGGTAAATACTTCAACACTCGTTACTGGTCAAATCCGCCAAACAGAGCCCTTTTGTCCTTACAGAATAGATTGGTCCAGAGTTGAAGAAACCGTCCCATCTGTTTTCCCCCATCTTACTTCCCTCAGTATTGTTCTTACTTCGGATTATGTCACGAACCCTCTTGACGTCTTGCGGCTTGCCTGCTCCTTTCTACATCTTCAGAAGTTGATTATCACACTTGATGGCACCCTCCATCTCCGAATACCTTTTTCCGGAGTTTACATGAGATTGCCCGATACTTTGTCTTCGTTACATATGTTGTCTCCCTTGGAGCATCACGGATGGATTTATCCTCTTTTTCAGTGGATGTCGCGGCATAAGGAACCAGACGGTTCTCCCTCATTAACACATATTCGCGAGATGGTCCTATGCACATTTGCTTCGTACCTCCCACCAGTTAACATGTATTTAACCTCACATTGCGCGGGTTTGCGGAGATTCTATTTAGTTTTGGGACGAGATTTCTTCTTCCAACAAGGTTTGTTAGCCTACGCCTCAACTGTGACATTCACCTTACGTTTCTGGGATTTTGTTCCTGACGCAGAAAAACTAATATGCCTCGACCAACTTCCTTCTTTACAATTGATAGCTCTCTCTGGTCATGCACCGGAGAAACGTCCACGTCTCGCTCGGTTTGCTCACTGTCTACATCACCTTCGTGCCTCGCATCTTGAGACCGTGGGTTTCGACATATGTGTCGGTGATTTAGAGAATGGTGACTTGGAGGTGTTTCTCCCTCTTGTAGATATCCTTTTTACATCCCAAGTCACGATTCCAGAAGAGAACGCCATCTCGGAGACAGCACGATTTCCCCGTCTTCAAAACGTCATTGTCAACCTCTTTGTGTCCGCGTCGGGGCCGAGTGGCGAAATGGATGTTATGAGTAGCTCGGAGGAGCAGATCCTTAAAGAGTGGGTGGAGAGAAGTATGCCGCGTTGCAGGGAGAGCGGGCTCTTGATTATGAAGGCCCTCTGCGAAGACGCAGAGAAGGTATTTCTACGTCGTGACATAAAATCTTATTATGATAAGCTCTTGCTTAGTCGTCAGTAGTCTCTTCTACAAGGCTCAAGCTCAGAAATCCAGGGTGGTATGTACATACATGTTGTAGCGATATCTATAAAGACTACTTATGCGGTCTAAAAAAAACTATGTGCGAGCGTATGTTTGTGACGGTTTGTACACGGGGACCTATCTTCTACTTTGCCTTGAGGACAAATGAATTCAGCTCCTGGCTTCCGTTCCTCCCATGCCATAATAAAGTTTCTTTGAATTACCACATATATGACTGTCTTGTGTCGATTGCTACATCTTACCGATTACTCCCTCCTTACAGATGGTCAAAGTCAAGAGTGCCACTGCCAGAAGATCCGTAGGAAACGCGAAGCCAAACCGAGGGAAGTCAAAGCGAACAACCAAGCAAGTACAGGAGCCGGTACTGTATGAAGTCGGTAAGCCACTGTCCTTTGATAACACTTCGTGAAAGAGAGGTCAACTCATGCGAACATTAGAGCTGATCAAGAAAGGCAGAGTACGAGGGGATGGTGCACTCGTGAGTTAGGACTCCCCAGAAACACTGATGCAAACAACTTCAATGCGAGCTTTCACTGTAGGAGTTCTTCTTGAGCTGGCGAGGTTATAACTCGGATGAAGATAGGTACGTCCCCGGTTCCTTGTCATCGTCTCTTATTTTGGGCCATTCCATTCAATTCGCCGGTTCTTGCGTCATGGCCCTCTATCACCACGAAGTTCTTGATACCTTCGTGATCATGGAGGATGCGGGCACTGATGAGTATGCGTACGGCGAAAGTTTCAGAGTTATCAATATTTTTCGAGTCTTAATGATTCGACTAATTGAATGAAATGGCCCAATGACTGACGAGACTACTTTTGTGTGCTGCCCGTCTTATCCAGTTGGCAAGTTGAGGACAACCTCAAGACCTGTGATCGCCTTATTGGAAGCTTTCTCGAAGAAGTTGAATTCGATAGGAACAATCCTGCAGCTCCGGGTACGTCCCTGATTCCGAGTGCCCAGTGGATTGGTGAGTCCATAGGACTATATCACAATGTTCCTGCCATTCAGAGGATATATCTATTTTTGCTTCCGCAGAGAAGGAGACAGAATATTACCTCAAAACGTATGGTAAAGATGATGATTCGGAGGACGATAGTTACAAACCAGACGAGAATAGTGGAGATGAAATGGACTTGATAGAGCAAAATCTGAGCCCCCCATCTGTCAGTCTATCCGAAAGATTATCCAGCTCTAGTCGAGGACAAGAAGAGGTGAATCGTTCCTATCAAAAATTGCTGATCCTGGACTGACAATATGTTTGTACTTTAGGTGACTTCGAACGATGATTCGGAAGATGAAATCGATAATTATTTAAACTCAAGAAAACGCAAGAGAGTGCTAGAGTCATCGGATGATGAAAACGACGACGAAGACGATGACAACGTATGTCAAATCGCCTGTTGCTTACCTTCTAGTTTTCCTCCCCATCCATCCTTGTGGAAAGGGCCGGGCTTCATTTACAGCCACTGACATCGAATTTGAATGTCACAGGTTCCACTCACTCATCTACGACGGTCTACTTTGACGAAGACAAAGACAAACCAAACGTTCGACTCCCGGAATATCTCCCTCAATATTGATGATTTGTCCCTAGATGAACCTCTAGACAGCCCTTTGCTGGGTAAAAAATCCAAAGCAAAGTCCAGGCCAAGACCGCCGTCACTCGTCATACCATCCCCTTCATCCCCTTCTCCGGATCCTTCACCAGTCACCACTGCTACCAGGAAATCAAAGTCTGCAGTAGATTTCCGGGCCGATGAAGACTTAAGGTTCTCTAAGACCTCAAAGAAACGTAAAAGAGCGCAGACAGACAACGACCAAACCCAGCTACCGACTCACTCTGTCGACGACTCTGTGGATGGCGTCAGTCCGGAGGCATACAAAGGCATCGGTGATTTGAGCAATCGAAAGAAATACGAGGGTCTCAAGATCCAGAAAAAACCTATAACCGAGGAAGCAAAGACAACCAATGTAATTGATGATTCAATGGATGTTGATGATGAACCTCATTGGGGACAACAGCAAAAGGAAGTGGACCAGTGGGAGGGAGGTTGGGGAGGTCAACCCGACTTTGGAACCGCCGCCGATGCTGGTTCGCCGCAACACTCCGAGGCGTGGCGTACACCGATCCCATCTCCGATGCGTTCTCCTGACCTAGTTTCCCGCTCGAAGGCTACGGCTTCACAACAGTCCGAGCCTGTGCAACAGCAATCCCCACCTCTCACTCCAGTCATGCAGCGAACAATGACTTCATTCAATTCACTTCCTTCCCCTACGGGCAGCCCGGTGTTTCTTGCTAGGGATGTTCGGGGCATTGAGAGGAAAAGTAGTGGTCAAAACGACAGTGGACAGTCTCACGATGTTACTGAACTTGGCAACTCGTTTGAAGATGACGTTTTCCAGTTACAGCCAGAAGCTGAAGTGTGAGTTTGTGTCGGTTTCTCTTCTGACCTGCATGCTTAACACCTTTATTTTTTCTTCAGCAATTCTTTCTTGGACTCCATCAAAAATGACCTGCTTCCCAATGACGAGGACGCCGCTCTGAGCATGGACATGGAATTCGATATCGATTCTGATCGTGATGTTGCACCTGTAATACGAAAGCTGGTCAATGTCAATGACACAAATCCCGAGGCCACACCCACAAAAGGCAAAATCATCCAGATCCCGCAGCGGAAACTGTTCTTCTCACCGCAAAGTCTGAGGTAAGATTGTTTCTTAACGAACCCCTCAGAAACTGAATTTATTCCGATAGCAAAAGACAGTGGAAGTGGACTGGGCCTGTTCGTCTCTTAACTGGACATGGTTCTGTTGGGAGCTGCAAAAAAGCCGACGCTGAGATGATCTGTCAAGCTGGCCTCATCAGTACAAGCGCAGTCGTCCAAGGTGGAATGCCGTTCAAAGTAGCTTTGTCATCGGTGGATGCGATTGACTTGAGGATGTATGGTATAGACCATCTGAAAACAGTCTTGGCCGCGTGCAAGCCCGTACAACAAATGGCTGCTTTGAACGAGATCGTCGGAGAGCAAAACGATGACGGTCAAAGCGGTGGTACTGGGGCGTTAACCAAAGTCGCCCAACTTATGGTCAGCCGCCAAATAGCCGGCATCTACGAGTTCTACATCGACAAATGTTCCGCTGGTATCATCGTGTTTTTTCCTCCTACCCAAAAGAGCACTCTCCTGTCCTTCCTCAATTTCCCAGAAGTTTCTCCCTGTTGCGCAATGGCCATAGCACTTTTCCCCTGGTTGTTTCCGTCCGTCCATGTTGCCGATTCAACTAGATCATTTGCCGATGTTCACCGTTGGGACAAGCAAAAACGATCCGAGGTTGCTAAAATCCAAATGGCACATACAAAAAGCGGTTTTGACCCTCCGGCATTGGTTATCAAACATTGCGGCCTCTCTCGTATGGAGTATCTTTTGCAGATGTTGAGATTCCCGGCGTGGCTATATAACGAGATGAAAGCTAGTGACCGACTGTACCATCTCTGGAGCGGGGATTGTGATAACTTTGATGCGTTGTCGCTGAGGAAACGCCATCCCGACTTCTCCACCTTGAAGGCAGTTGACGTCGAATGTCGTGCGTTACGAAAGCTTTTGGATAAGCTGTTCCCGAGAGCAAAGCAGGTCAATCAGGTTGCTGAAAAGAATGTGAACGCCAACATCTATATGATGGTGTTCCTGCACGCCGCGTCGCTGAGGAATCTGCACAAGATGCCTTATCTCTTAGATCTCAAGAGGAGAAAAGATGAGGATGGACATCTCAGTGTCGCGTTTTACGTGTTTGGAACTTCTCTAACTATGGATCCTAGTGATTGGCGTTTCGAGGAAGTGTTTCCTTTAGGTGAGCCTTACATGTCTATGACCCCTCCGTCTGGGCTAAGCGATCCTTCTGTCCGTTACAGGTGGTGTGGTGACGCTGACACCGACGGCACTGGCTGAAGACCCTGCTGGGCTCTCAAAAATAATAGATCATGTTGCCGACCACCCTTTCTGGGTTGGTTATGTCCTCCCTTGCGTGATTGGACTCGCGGTGAAGCTTAAATACCGTCAATTACAGCTAGATCCATTGGCACATTTTGACCGGTAAGGATTTCATGTCACCTTGGACTGGGCATTCGACTAATTACCTTTGATAGAGGTCACTTCCTCTTCGAATCAATTCTTTCTACTATCGACGATGGCAAATTCGCACTCACTCGCTCGCCTCCACCAGCAAACGACCGACTCCAATCGGAACAGTGGATAGCGGAGCAAAGTAATTCGGTCCTTAGAGACCCGAGGGAAACACTTGAATTTTGCATTGAGGAGTTTGAAAGTCAATATGGACATTTACAAGAAGACGAGTGGTTGAAAGCGGTTGAAGACCAGATTTCGAGCGAGATGAGACAGATGCAGATCCAGCCTACCATTATGAATGGTTACCGGAGGATGGTGGTACTGCAGGGGGCGAGTATCGAAGAACACTGTGGTGGTGGTGTAAGTAAACTCTTCAATAAATCTGCAGATGTGACACTTACTAACTGCTTTCTAGGTTGAGTGGGTAGGTTTCAAGAACTTCCGATTTGACGACGCAGCGGACGAGGAATTATTGCATGATCTATAACGTTTTTTCTTGGATGCTTTGTGTTATCTGTGTGCTTTGCTTGATTAACGCTGTATATATCATCTGTTTTCTATGCATTCTGTACTATAGTTTTGTCTGGTAAAACTGTATTTCTTACTGTACCTCTACATCCGTTACCCAGTCGAGTTATCGTGCTTTCAATTTGCTATGTACCTATCTCTCTCTAAATCTTTTCTTTTTGCTAGATATTGACTGTAGCACATTGAACAATATACACTTACGAGATCACTTGAAAGTAATGACCGTTCTGGTGTTGAAGGATCTATTTGTTTATTGGTCGACAACAGGAAAAGTTTTTTATTTGGTACAACCATGATAAATTTCGAGACACGACTATTTGATACATGTTGAATGCTGGGTGATGATACAATTGTAGATCCGTTCAAAGTCCGTGAACATTATGAGAAGTCCACAAAAAATTGTTGGAACGGGTTCGGGAGACGTTGAAGTTTCCCTAGAACCCGTCAAAAGTCTAAGTGTCTAGACATCTAGACCATCTCTAGTGACTGTAGTCGTAACTGTTAAAGCAGGCAAGCTTTAGCACCAAAAGCCCTTTGTACGATCCAAAACGAAACCACTCACTTCTTGAAAAACGTCGCACCATCAGTAGGAATGGGGATGCCTAATGCATCTCTAGCTCCCCTCGACTTTTTCCTCCTACCTTCCTTCTCGTCTTTGATCCGGAGAGCTCGGTCGTCTGACAGCCATTTGAGTGCGATCGAATGAAGGGTCGGGATTTTGGTAGAGTTCACGCCGAGGGATGACGGGTCCAAAGGCCACGGGGTAGGATCGAGTACGAAGGCTCCGTCACGCATGTGGGAGATGTGGGTCGGAAAGTCGTTGAGGCCTGCAATGACATGCAACAATGATGATGACGGTATTGCGCGTACAAGTGAAGGTTTCACTCACCATCAAAGATATGGGTAGCATAGACGATCGTTGCACCTCTTTTGGATGCCTCGTCTTTTAAGAAGAGGAGTAGCTCGTGTCTGACCAGCACATCGAGATCCACCGTGACTTCGTCCAGCAGGAGGAGATCCCACTCCCCCATTAACCCCATGACGAGCTGCACTCGACGTCGTTCTCCGTCGGAGATGGCATGCATATGCCAATCCAAATCGACGTCCAAGATGTTGAGTAGATGGTCTCGACGTTTTTGATGTCTGTGGCCACCAACACTGTTAAGGAAATCGGAGACGACAATGTCACGTTTGACACCAGCATTCATTGCCCTGTAAAATAAGAATGAAGATCTGCAAATAAGTTCAGAAACACCATAGATTGGCCCACCATTCCGTCCCAAGATAAACCAGATTCTACATATAAAGAGAGCGGAGAAATTTGGGTCGGTACAAAAAGAACAGCTTCGATTCTCGACGTGCACTTACATCAGGGTAGTCCTTGAAAACATCCTTTCCGAATATCTTCACTTCTCCTTGCTGTAACATCCTCTTACCAGCAAACAGGTATAGGAGAGTACTCTTCCCGGCACCATTCCCTCCAACAAGGAGGAGAATCGACCCTCTCTTCAGCGAAAAAGACACATCTCGCACAGCGGGTACAGCAGAGGCAAGAGGACGACCACCAGGAGGGGCGTGGGTGTACGTGAGGTTGCTGACTGAGACTGAAACTTCGTTGAAGGTAGGGGTCGACATATGTAGAGGAAGTGGGGGAGAAGAGGAAGGATGATGCAGGAAAAAAGCAGAGTACTCCGAGTCATTAGAAAATCTTGACTGCCTGCCGGATCCGGATGCAACATGACCGGCGTGCAGTCAACACCGAACCTTCATGGTCTTCGAAGTACAGTACTAAGTACTGTAGTATTACGACCAAAAGTTCACTAACTTTGGCCGTGACGCGATACTCCCGGTAGAAAGGAAGTTCAACAGGGGTTGCGTACGCGATAATATGGTAAGCGGCCGAAGGCCGCCCACAGAAAATTAGGTGTTCGGATGCGCATATGATGCGTTGCGATTTGTAAAATGACGAACTTACGGTCGTACTTAATGGTTGTGGCATGGTCTGAAAAAGGTTGGCTCAATGACAAGGGCTAATTAACAGTACTAGTCTTCTATTCTCGTCAGAACGGTCTTGTAGGGATACTCATACACTTGCACGAGTGACAAATGATGCTTCAGCCTTAGTCTATCTAGGACTGAGAAATTCTGGGAGAAGGAGTCGTCTATTAACCGGAGATTTATGAGGTATCCCGATGGCAGCAAAACATCGTTCCCGTGGCCTACTCTCACCGGGACCGGATGGATCTGCGGTTCAATGTCTGCGATAGATCTGCGGGACAAAGATAGGCCAACCCGGGGTATAAGGATGTGTCGATAGAGACATCAATAAAACTCGACCAGGCGTGTCAACTCTGCTGCCTCGTCTTTATCTTGAGCGAGTGCTTCTGCGAGAACCTATGATATTCGTAAGATAACTTCAGCGAAGACCTAGTCGCTCAAAAGTCGAACGAACCTTATTAACACTCAGATACTTCTCCACGAACTCTTCTCCAAACAACTTTACCATCATCGGATCAGACTTGAACTTGTCTCTTGCCTCTTCCCAAGACAAAGGTAACCTCTTCGTAATCCCCAGCTTCTTTCTATCCTCCTCGTTCATCTGCGCTGCAGATACCGTATTGAGAACATCTGGCTTTGAGGGCAAATAGGAACAGTCGCCCAACATTAACTTGGCTTTCGTTTTTATACCCTCTAGTCCCGCACCAATGATCGCTGCCAACGCCAAGTAGGGACTGCTCGTCCCATCGACAAAACGCATTTCAAAGTTGCGAGATGTCCGAGAGTGTGCATTGGTGAAACGAATGGGTGCTTCTCGGTTCTCGGTGCCCCAGCAAACGTAAGTACCGCCGGACCATGCACCGTCCTGCACGCGTTTGTACGAGGCAGGAATAGGAAGGGTAAGGTGAGTTATGGATGGTAGGTGTTCGAGAAGAGTAGAGAGGAAGGATTCTTCAGTTGCCGTTAGGCGTCCTGGAGACGCCGCCTCGGAAGAAGATGAAGTAGAGTGCACGGAAAGATGAACGTGGCTTGAGCTTCCGCACGAATCCATGTAAACTCGTGGAGCAAAAGTCGCACGTAGACCATGCTTTGCAGCGATATCGGAAATGGTCTCTCGAGTAAAGATGGCGGCGTCGGCACACGCGAGAGGTGTTAAGGGGCCTGTCACGACTTCGTACTAATGCATGCGACTTTTAAAACGAGTTTTTGGAGCCAATCTACACAAAGACTCACCTGCCCAGGAGCAGCTTCGGGGAGGTACATCTGGACTTCTACCCCAGCACCTAACAACGCGTCAGATATTTCTCTCATAATCTTGGATTCGACGGATCCGGTCCTTAGAGCTTCAGAGCGAGACCAGTTGTGGATATTGGACGCGATTGGCACAGGCGACGTCTCCTTCAAAAGGATAAATTCATGTTCGATACCAACAAGAAACTGGATTGAGTGTGATGCTGCTTCCCTGTTAATCTAGTCAATATGTGAAGAGGCATCCGATAGAGAACAAACGAAAACACCCACTCCTCGATACGTCTAAGTATTGAACGAGGACAGATATCGACATCTACTTTGGACCCTGCAATAGGAGCCTTTTCTTGGAAATAGCCCATAACGGTAGCATGCCCTTCTTCGTGCGGACATATGCGAAGAGTATCGAGGTCTGCGACATACAAATATTCTCCAATTGCACTGAAACCTTCTGCCATGTTTAGATACACTAATCCGAGCGCGGCTTTGGCCACCGTGATTCCTGGACGGGCAGACGAAAGTAGTTTTTTGAAATAGGTGATTGGAATGACACGGTAGCGGACGTTGTTGATGAGGTCAACCGATTGAAGGCGTATGTAGGCTGCAAACGTGTATAACTTCAGTAGCATTTGATAGGTTGAAACGTCTGAAACATACTGATTCCGAAAGACTCGAGATCGTGCACAGGAATAACCTTAGAGCGGGCAATGTTGGCAGGAGTGTAATGCACACCATGAGAGAAATCGGTGGGGGACATGGCAGTAATGGACCGAGGGTAGTGGAGTGACGGGAAAAAAGCAAGGCTAACGCTTTTGAATTAAGCGAGTCCCGCTTTGTTCATTAGTGCGGACTAATGAATTGCAATCTTATCGTGTGTGCGGGTGACATTTCATGCCAATGAGAGTGAGTCGTGTTCTAGAACGATGATTTCGTCCTCAGTGATCATGAGGGGAGATAGCAAGTCGCGTGATGAAGATGGTTACTACTTTGACGGCGGAATTTTTTCCTGGTAGTTTTGAATGAATCATAAATCTGACTTGAATTTTTTTCGATAACAGTGATATCTTTTTGATCTGAAGGCAAGAATCATTCATGCAGGTTGTATAAATATGAAAAAGAAAAAAAGCTACAAAAGCTACATGGGGCCCGGGTGCCCGGGCCTGAGTAGAATAAGTATCCTGAGCGGCCTTTTCACTAGGATCTGGCTAGAAAACATTTATGTTGTGACAACTTGGGATTGGCAGTACTAGTTCTGTCTCTCTGCAATATTTCCGAGTGAGTTTCATCTAGAATTTCGGATTCTATTGAACTCTTGTTTATCTAAAAAAAATTTGTCAACAATATGGAAAGTGGCAAAGTCAGTGAATTATTTTACTTGTGGATAATCAGTAAGTGGAATTTCAGTTCTTATGTTGACTGGGTAATTGAAGTCAATTTCTGAGACCGAGGAGGATTTTGAACCGCTCTCCATGAGTTTGCTTTGCATGAACATTGAAACCTCTTGAATTTAACCTGGTGAAATTCAAATATTGAGCAAATAATATAACGTATTATAGACATCATTGTAAACTTACGCAGCAAGAAGAGAGTTAAAATAAACTGCAGAAAAATAAGTATCAACTCTGGACAATTTTTGCAAGATTTCGGAAAAATAATATCTCACGTTTAGGAATCATTAATGCAAATATCGAGTATAATTGAGTTTGCGAGAGGGTAAGGGCCTAGGTTGTGAGATAAGTAAAGATCTCTGGTGTTACTAGCATATCTATGAATTTACCAGTATTAATTCAATCCATTGAAAAATTCTAATATTCAAGGTTCAGTAAATTGGCATAGCATTCAATCAAGGGGATAAGTACTAACGCTGTCAACAAGTTGGTGTTCATGGTAAAAAAGACTAGAAGATTGACTACGTGGTCAGTTCTGTAAATTATTCAAAACTGTAGATTAACAAAATCATACATATCATATCAACTTAGATAGCACACCTTTGGGATCCTGACTTGGAGTGAAGAAGACAGAGTGCTAGAGCAAAAATAGATTTTAGAGCTTTA
This sequence comes from Dendrothele bispora CBS 962.96, assembly GCA_004369135.1. Lineage (NCBI taxonomy): Eukaryota > Fungi > Basidiomycota > Agaricomycetes > Agaricales > Dendrothele > Dendrothele bispora. The sequence continues at coordinate 148,270 of ML179130.1, read as the reverse complement.
GAGATTGGTCCTGCCAGTGCAATCACATAAGTACTCATTGAGATTGCAAGAATTGTGTCTAGGGCAGTGGCACTGGAATTTTGTATTTCAAAGAACATCTTCAAGCAGGGGTTGGTGATACACTGTCTATGAATGTAAACTGCTGGACATACAATCATTTTTTTATTTGCACTTGAAAAATCAAGATCCTGCAAGTATGCAGTTTCACCTAATTTTGTAGTCAGGTATTATTATTAATTTTTTTCTTGCTAATTACTTACTAATTGCAGAAATCACACCAAGTAATGCCAGAGACCCCTTTTGATTATATCAGATCAGTGATTACCTCAAATTTGTATGAAGAAGAAAGTTTACCATCAGTATCATCAGTGCAACTCTGAATCTTTTGGCTAATGTGAGATGTGTAAGTATCCAAACACGCCAGCAGAAGAATCTGTTTTGAGGGTTACTACATGTGCAAACTGTTGACATGGGTCTCTTATGAAAAAACTTACAACTGAATGAAAAAGATGAGAAAGGCCTGTATTGTTCAATGACATTTAAGCACATGTAAGAGTTTCAAGAATGGAAATACTTCACTGCAGTGCCTATTGCAGCCTATAAATTGAAAGGTTAATGCAGTTATCCCAGAAAGGAGATTATGTGGACTTACCGACATGAATCTGCAACAACAGAGTTCAATTAACATATGTATATGAAATATTACTTGGAAGCCACCAACTTCTCTACCATGAACACTGCTTGAGCTCGTTGGACATCACTTCCTTGACTCCGAACCAAGCCATAATACATAAGAACAGCAAAGAATACATGGCTAGCTGTTTCCAGGAACTACAATAAAGTCAGATGTGGCCGAAATTCAACTCGAAAACTAGAGAAAATAAATTACACTGCAAGTGTGGATACTTTAGCCTATGCTCAAAGGCCCGAAGTTGCGATATAGGCAACATGGCTTAAACTTACAAGTTAAGAGCGGTAAACCATTTTAACCAAGGTTTGTCCTGAGCTGCACGCTTTGAAGTCATATAGATGAAGGTTTGAAGGCATCCTATTCCGTATAGGCTTTTATGAAGTTACATTTGAGACTGAAGAGTAGAAAGCTTCGGAAGGAATACTTACATTGTTGCTAGACTGTATCCGATGAATAAAGCTCCTGAGGTGGTATCTAGAGATGGTTGCATCGGTGCGAGATAGTCCGAGTCACGGTCTTCGGAGGACAAGTTGGTAGCGAGAAGATCCTGGACTTGAAGAAGACGGACCAAAAGAAAATTCAATGGGTATCAGCTCAGAAATATAAGATTGATTCTCGTATCTGGGGTCCACTGTAGTACCGTGCTGAGTACTGACCTAGTAGCCTGTGGACGGAATAAATATGTTCAACGAATCCTACTAAAATTATGAGAGAAGGGGGGAAATGTGGGTGGATCGGAGTAGCGGAGTAGCGAATTCGCCGCCAGACAAACTCTTATACTTATATACAGGACCATGCTTTCTATACGGAATAAACTGAAGTCGACCGCATGTGCCATTGTTCGACCGGACTCATATATAAGTATGGAGTTGCATAAGAATTGATAATGATGGTCAAAGGAAATTCAGTCGTTGATAGACGCTTTTGATTCTTCTGTATTCGCATCAGTGTACTTGTTTTACGGAAAATGATGTCACTTCCTAGTTTGGAAGGCGGGCCGCCACGATACTTTCAAAATTTGTAGTGGCACGAAATCACCATCTGTGCTAGTACGTTGTATACTGTTTACGAGGCTGTTCTACTCACCGAATGGGCCATAGAAAGTTGCTGGATCGATCGATCGAGGCAAAATGTCCCGCCCTTCTACATATGGAAGCGATATCATTTTCGCCACCACTGTACTTAGCACTTCCCACTCAAGCTCACTGTATTTTCCATCAGCGTCTATCAAGCAGTAGTATACGTGCCAGATTCAGCCCGAGCCAAACAGCTGATCGGGTGTAACTAAATTCCATGACCCGCGCCGACGACCTGCGCGCCCATGTACGGATCCATCTATTACGTTGCGAACTTTATCAAGCCGTCCGAGTCATTGAGAAACGATATACGGTATGCCGGTGCATATGATTGAACTTATCGTATTATTTGAGGCGCCAGACTCTTTTTCAGTAAAGTTCTCACTGACAATGAGAGCATACATGACTAAACTATTAAGTGGGGAAAATTGTACTCCGTCGAAGTACTATCCTCTGGAAACCTGTTTGTACCAGGAACCGGGAATGACGCTGGAGGTGACCAAAAGAACTCATGATGCCCACCACCACAAAAACTCGAGGTTCCCCACTCCGTGCGAGACAATATCCCACTGGTAGTCTGTCATGTTGGACGCTCATTGACGAAATATCGCTGACCACTCTTTTACTTGGCAACGAGCTGATCGGAGCGGGAGTCAAAGGGAAAAAGCAAAATCAGGTCTCATGAATTGCCCTTGGTAGTGACTTTTGAATGATATCGATAGTATACTTACTTATCTTACATTCAAGTCCGGCCTACTATTACTTACCACGTATTCGATGCGCCTTCCTTCCTACAAGTTGACCTAATTCATTAAATTGAGTATCTATCTGGAACCCGAGATCCGAGTAAGCCTATACCGTGCCACACTCATAGTCATATGTGTACATCCCGTCCCACTCAATGTCCCGATACGTACATCAGCTATTTTATCAGTGATCTCTTTGATCTCCTGTTGGAAATTCTGATTTTAGTATGAATCGCAGAACTGATTCCCTTCGATCATCTACATATGTACCGATACCCTCCACGTGGTTGTATTTCACAGATCTTTGACTGTATGATACACTGTGTATGTACCTTATGTACAACGAGTCAAGGAGTCAGAGAAAAACTAGTAGAAGTCAACCATCGAAGCTCTTTGTATTCAATCCCTATGAATATATGAACTTGTGGAGTCTAACCGAACCACTCCCAGGACATGGTCAAAGGCATGGAAGGATCGGGTTCTTTAGGGAGAGATTTTTTCCCTTTTCCTTTCACAACTAGTACATGAAATGACTGATGACCCGGGATCTTCCAAGGCTATCGTGATGCATAAGTACTTGATACGGGACACTTGGATATTTTAAAAACTGTTCGGATAACAAAATGAACCGGCTTCGTGATTGAGTACACCACTGATCGACGGGCTGAGAGACGTTGATGAGGTTGGGGTAGAACATTATCTTTGCACCTTTGACGATAATTGAATCTGAATCATTCGAAGAAGTATTCTCAGATCTTATGGACGATAGTCATTAATTCCTCTTGAAGAGGATAATATTAATGATGACTCGGATGACCGTGATCTTGATTTTGGAAGTGCCCGAGTACTGTCCAGAAGAATTAAAGCTTGATGGTGACTGGACAGACAATTTCTTGAATCTTGAGAGAAAAATCTCGTATGACTTACCAAAGCGATTCTTGATTCACTAGAGATCAGAAATCGCTAACTTGTACTTGTGCAAAAAAGGTTGTTTATGTTTTAAAAGAACTTCGAGTGTTGTACATAAATTCGTGATTCAAAAGTGAACACTACTGCGATGTCCCTGGGGAGATTCGAGCTCCCGGCTTCACGGTTGATTCTAGAGCTAACCACAACGTGATGATTTAACCACTAATCGACAGGGACCTTACTGAATAACCATCAGAAGATCCCTATGATTCAAAAGGGTGCAGAGAACCGAACACCATCTCTCTGCACATTTCTGGATTTTCATTTCGTAGGACTGGCGTGCAAAAAGAGAATTTGACTTGATACTCATGATTCCCGGATTATGAACTCTGGAACATTCAGAACAAGTCGAAGGCCATTTGTTTGAGCGGGATGATTATAATTCCGCATGGCCTGGGAAGAAAAGCACGTGGTGGAAAATCCAAGTTCCTCGTCTGAGAGGACAATTGTGCGGGGTAAGATGAATCCGCCCAGTGAAGGTAAAGCCAACAAGAAAGTGTCAAGAGGTATGTAATATGTTCCCCCCAGGGCCTCCTCCGTAACTCGTTCTTCCAGCGTGCAACACATGTCGTTTAAAGCGGAAAAAGGTTTTCGTCAGAATCAATTTTGGGCTGTACGTAGTTTGTTGATACATCTTTTTTTCTCCAGTGCGACGGGCTAGACCCCTGCTACTTTTGCACAGAGACCAAAGTCGAATGTTCCTACTCCCGAGAACCACGAAGACGGGGTCCGCCCTCTGGATATCTGCGATACACTGAGACACGCGTTTCTCTCCTCGAAACCCTCCTAGGCCTCCTCCTCCTTTCTGGCCATCCGGCCGAATCGCTTCGCATTGCCGTGAACAGACTACGAGTAGAAAGTAAAACATGTACCCAAGACGTTTGGGACTCCTACAAAACCCTGTGGTCTGCAACAGACGCTGCAGCAAGTATAGAGGAACTCGCCAACCATTTTTCTCCGTTCTCTCGCGGCGAGGGCGAAAATTTTGCGAAGCCTTTGCTGCCGCCACGGACGCAATCACTTTCACAGTCCCAGTCCCATCCTCAAACTCAGGCCGAATCTAGTGCAATGGCAGTTCCACCTCGACAGTTCAAAGTCGTGTCTGTCACTCCTGAACAACCTTCACCATCGTCCTCCTATCACCCAGAATCGTTCGAGAGGTCGAGGAGAGAACATTCTCTAGAAAGGAGCAGCATGAGTTTTGGGTATCCTCAATCCGACGAAAGACAACGCATGCGTGAACCGGAACCTGAGCCTGTTCCACCACCACTCGAAATTCCACACGACCTGTCACCCCATGATATCGACACCATGGACGTAGACGTCGTCGAACCTGTTCCGACTTCAAAGCGTAACCATATGACTACTCCCAATAATTCCAATCCAGACCCTCATCCTCTTCCGCCTCCTAACCCTCAACCTCATCTAGACCCTTCGCCCGTGGATCTCGTGGGCGTGGGTGCGGAAATGGGTATGACCGACATCATTCCCTCTTCCTCCTCCTTTAACGATATGGGCTACACCGGGAGTTACTGGCGTACCGCCGATTTCGCACTAGAAGAAATCGAATCCGAAATGGTTGACGGCTTGTTCTACTCAGGATACGGCACCTCCAATGGAGGATTATATGGAGGATTCAGCGACTTTAGCGGTTTCGGACCGTTTCAACCAAGTTCCAGTTATTCTGGCTCTACAACGCCCAAAGCCTCGGGTCATAATAAAGATCATAACCTCCATTCGCATTCATACACGCATGCAAAAACACATACGGCATTCCCTTTACCATCTTCCACTTCGACGCCGAATCCGACCCCGAGGTTGCATCATGCAATACCACCCACGACGACGTCTCCTCAACATGCACACGCTTCTTCCTCGTCATCACAACAACATCCAAGTAACTCGGCGTCCGGTACCTCACCCGAGAGCTCGTTCTCATTAAACCCTACTCTAACTTACCGTTCTGCTCCTGGCGCCAACGCGATCCCTGCCACACCTCACCTCACCGACACGACGGAATACAACGCCGACTACGCGGAATACGAATACGAACTCCCACCTATGCATATCCTTTCTGCTTTATTAGACGTTTATTATACACATGTCCATCCAACGTTTCCAGTCATGCCAGAGAGGAAGTGGATTGAGAAGGTTTTGGCTAGGACTTTTGAACAACAGCAGCAGCATCAGCAATATTATCATGGACCTAAATCGGGATCGTCGACAAAGACGACGGGGACGGGGACGTCTAGAGTACGAGACAAGTCGAGAATGAACGGTGGAGGATCGACGGTGGGAGGATCAGTCTCCACTTCGTCGACAACACCAGGGCATGGTTTAGACGAATCGACTACGATCCTGTTGCTTGCTCTCTGTGCTTATGCAGGAAGGTTGAGTCCTGGGACCACTTTGAGCGGTCTGTCTGGTAGTAATAGTGGCGGTAGCAGTAGTGGAGGAACGGGAGCAGGAGGAGGAAGGATACCAGAGATCTTGGGGAGTCTGGGCTTAGGTATGGGGAACGTTCAGAGTCATTGGCAAGGTGGCGCTGGTGGAACATCTTCTACGTCTACTTCTATGGCTGGTTCGAATACGTCTTCAGCACTCTCATCATCGTCAGCATCAACCCATCATCTTCCACTGGCGATTACGGCATTGGGCAATTTGAATTTGGAAACGTTATTGACGAGTTCAGCGTCTAGGATCGCTTCGGATTTGTGGTACGAGCAAGCTAGGACCGGGTTGAATAGGTTGGTTAGGAAGAGGAGGTGGCCTGGAAAAGCGATGGCGGCGGCGACCGGGAGTTCTTGGACGACTCAAGAGAAGGGGAAAGCATCGAATTCTCTTTCTGCCCAAGGAAACGGACAAGGACAAGGACAAGGACAAGGATATGGGATTGATCGTGAACATGCTCCGGATACGGACTACTACCTCATCTCTGGGCTCGAACCTATCCAGATATGTCTTTTGTTAGGGATGAGAGATTATGGAAAGGGAATGGAGTCTCAAGCTTGGGGGTTGATTGGGATGGCGGTTAGGATGGGGCAGGAGATGGAGTTGGATCTGGGTTCGGATTCGGATTCGGGGTTGGGTAAAAGTGTCGGTAGCGGGCAACAGGGAAAGGAACAAGAGTGTGGTGAGCGGAAGAGTGATTTGTCGACGGGGGCAATGGGGACCTCGGAGAATGAGGTGTCTTCATCACCGGCTGGATCTGGAGTTAGTACAGTCAAGTTGATGCCGACGTCTACGTCTACGACTGGTTCTCCTGGAGCTACTACCGGTACTGTTAGTCCCCACGGCTTTTCTCATCCTTCTTCAGCATACGCTTCGACGTCTTCCTCTCATTCAATGGCAAGTCAATCGACGTCTCATACGACCACCAACACTACGTCGTCCCAATCACAGTCATATTCATCTACTCATCCACCTACCAACGCCAATGGTTCTATTGCTAGCACTTCTACGGGTCTTGGTTTTACCCTACAAGAATATCAAATCCGATCCAACGTCTGGGGTGTGACTGTCCTGATGGATTTAGTGCTTTCTTTGCAGCTAGGAAGGTCGCCTGGCACTGTAGATTGTTTGAAAGGTGTTGTTGGTTTTAGTAGCGGTAGTAGAAATGGTGGGAGTGGAAGCGGCAGCGCAGTAGTAGCAGAAGGAGATGAAGAATTCGGACTCGGAGGGGGCGCTCAAGAATTAAATGGGTCAGTCAAGATGAAGGCCGAGATGGATGACGGAAGTGGAACGGGAGAAGGGGGATCGGAGATAGCCTTGGGTGATGGATCGTCCAAGATGCAATCGTCGTCGGGACCGTCGTCATCGGCGTTGGCATCATATCGAGGGGTGAACTTGACGACGCATAGATTCACGTTGGCGCAGATTATATCTCGTATTAATCTTTATTTGTATTTGGGTTATGGACCGATGATCCAGACGAGGATGGAGAAGAAGGTAGAGAGGGAGAAGGAAATCGTTACTGTTAAGGAAGTTGTTGTGGAGAGAGGGGAAAGAGCTTCGCTGTCTCCGCCTATTACAACGACGACGACGGGTATGGCAAGAACTCCTCGGGATAGTGGCGGTGGTGGGATGGAAGCGTCTCCTTCGTCGTCTAGCGCGACTTCTCCCATCTCTCTGTCTTCTACGACGGTTCATAACAACAACGATAATACGGCGATTACGTCGAAAATTACGACTTCTACGACTTCTTCGTTGTCTCCTCCGGTTGTAACATCGACTTCTACGACGCTTTCCCCTCCTGTTCCGCTTATTCCACATGAGAAACTGGCTCTGCTGAGAGCCGAGCTTGATAAATGGCATCAGCAGTTACCAATACAATTTAGGGTTAGTTTAGGTGTTGGGCTCGGAGCTTATGGTGGAGGCGCATACGGAGGAGGTTTCGGAGGTAGTTTTGGTGGGAGTTTAGGAGCAGGAGGAACAAGTGCCGGAAGAGAGCTGAAGAAGGAGGTGTTGGAGGTGAATATGTGGTATCACGTCGCGGTCATCCTGTTGTATAGGCCTTTGTGAGTCGGTTTTCCTCTCCCTCTGTTTGTTTTTTGTTGCTAATTTTGATCCCAATTTCGTGGCTTGGTTATTAGCGTCAAAGATAGCTCTATAACACATGCCTCCGATGTCTACATGGACGCCGCGTCAACGTTTAATGTCTTGTTGGAAAAGTACAAGAATGTGTATTTCTCTCAGTCGACATTGCAACATCATTCTTCTTCACATCATCAGGGTACTTCGATGCCTTATCCCAGTTCCTCCTCGGTTGCTTCAATATCTCTCTCCAATCCCAATATGATTTACTTGATATTCACGGTAGCCATTGCCCACCTTTCGGGTTATCGTATCAAAGTACAACAGTACCGACAATACCAAGAATGTATGAAGGAACAACATGCACAGAGACAACGATCTCAGTCCCAATCCAGAGGTTCACCCTACCTTCATCCATACTCGCGTCCTGTTTCGAGATCTACTTTGAGCATACATGGGCCACCGCCACCGCCACCTTCTCCTGCTCTGACGCTTCAGACTCAGCTTCATCTGTTGAATTGTTTAGACGCATTGAAAGCGATGGGTGGTACCTGGGAACTTGCGAGAAGATGTTCGAAAACTCTGGATAGGTTGATGGAGATGGAGGGTATGAAGCCTGGTGGACATGCAATGGGAATGATGGGTCATCCTGGTAATGGAACTGGGTCAGACTTGGGCAAGAGGAAGCGAGAGCACGAATATGATCACGATGGTGCTGGAGGATGGAGACAGAACCCTGCGCATTCGCAGCAACATCAGCGGCTTCACCCTTCTTCGGGTCATGGACAACGTGCACTGTATCCATCGTCTGAGCAGCAACAAACAACCTCCCCTTTGTCTTCAGTTGCTCCAGCTTTTCCAACTCCTAATGCTGGATCTGCCTCGAGTCCTACTAATGCTGATACGCCTATGGAATGTACATCGACGGTCCCAGCTTCCACTGGTTCTGAGAAACTCGACGGTACGAATATGGTTGTGCAGGCGATTCGTCCGCCTGGTGCTGGTCCTGCCACCGAGTGGAATCAGAATCAAGGTGCTGCTTTTGCTGGGTCTTCTCCCCCAAACTTGTCGTTTCCTTCTCAGTCGCCACATTCCCACCATCAATACAATCCTCATCACTATCCTTATTCTCACCCGCGGTCCCAGCCCCAGTCACAAATGCACCACTTCGATCCACCAATCGATTTTTCCAACCAGAACAGTGCGTTCTCGTCCGAGTGGTTCAATGATATTTGGGATGGGGATGGACTTGATTTCGGTGGACTTGGCAGTGGAGAAGGGCTTGGGCTCGGATTTGGAGGGATGGGAATGGGGACAGGACTAGGTGGGATGGGTGCTGGTATTGGAGATGTTGGGAATACAGGCCGGAGAGGATTTGATTTTCCAGGATGGGATGGACAATGGGACGATAAGTTTTAAAACAGAAAAAATGCAGGTGCTAGGCCGGGCTTTCAGGGATAGTTAACATGCCCTTAGGAGTCACTAGTACTAAAAAAGCACAAGACATCCCATGTTATTAATTATCATTATTTTATTCTTATGGACTTTCTAATAATGTATACTCAATGTCCGAGTCCTATGTAGCTCCTAGTTTTTTTCAATCATCCAACCTGTTTTGATATTTAGATGCTTTGAGAATTTTTCAATAATATTTGAGCCCAGGAGATTTTAGCGGCGAGTATCATCAGAGTCTGGATGACAACAGGGCTTCCCCGGACTCGTTGCCCGCTTCTTTGAGATTGCAAGCGTCCATGCTAGCGTCAGGGACTTGTCGTTCTCCACGCGTTCGATCATCGGAATCATCAATCTATGACGGCAAGCGTACCCGCCCCAAGGCGTACAGTCATCTATTAGTATTAGAGTGCGCCACAATGAAACTTTAAAAGCCAAGTTTTTCGCTCAGTGTTGTAGATGTTACTGTTGATAGTTCTGATACTTATTCGCTTAGACTGTAATGTCTTATAACACATCGTGTACTAGACCGCATCTGCAACGGGAAAAACAGAAGCTCCAACAATATAAAAAAGCTTAAAAAATGCGCATTTTTCCCGTTGCAGATGCGGTCTACTGTGAGATTTCTTGTGTTCATTTCACTAGGATTATGTTGTTGTTTTCAACTTGAAAACATTGTTCTATTAGTGTGATTATTCGCCGCTTTGATAGTACAACGAAAAGTAAAGAAGTGTTTCAACTACGAAACACGTCCCATCCCTACAAAGTCGAAAGATGTGTTGATACGTGAAGCGTTATATCGTCAGGCTACATGATCTTTGAGCTAAAGTAACAGAATTAGTACAGTTCGGAATCTGCGATCATTAAGTCATTATGTGTATCGAAATTAATTCTGGGAGTTTCCATAACCTATACGGTCCGTTTTTGATGTTCGAGAAAGGTCATAACATAAACGAAGAAAGAAAGCAAATCGAAAGCATATGATTCGCAAATAGCGATGTGTGACAGTCTCGCTCAGCAAGACCACCGTCTCCAAGGTAAACACCTTGACATTAGAGGAGCACATTAGTACGCGCGCAGATGTCCTCCAATCTGAACACGACATCCGTAATTTGAATCCTTTCCTCCGCGGCATTTATCCAACAATCGTTCATCAGATCCCAAATGCCGTTATCTCCACATCGCCTTGAGTTCTCTTCAGGGCCTGGCGGACGAATGCCGTTCTGTATGTCCTGAATCACTTGTGGGTCCCGCGCACGGAAGTGGTAGGGAAGCTTCCCTGTCAACAGCTATACAAAAATTCACCTGAATTTAAAACCATCCCAACGGGTAATTGTGATGTGTGGCAGACGAACCTCGTAGTTAGTACACCCGAAGCTCCAAATATCTCCAGGCATTTTGGGACGACCCGTATCATCAGATACGAGCTCCGGAGCTTGCCATCGAATAGGACCAAAACCCAAATCCGATGTGGTGTACTCAGGAGGTTGAGAACAAATTTCTTCTATAACTTGAGCCAGACCAAAGTCGCTTAATGTGCCGCGTCCTTCGTCTGTGATAAGGATATTGTTTCCTTTGAGATCTCCATGTACGATGGGTGGTTTCATGGTGTGAAGATATTTGAGGCCTTGGGCAACGTCGAGGATCTACATGTGATATCAGAACACGGGTCGTTTGTATCATTGCTAACAGACACGGCGAATGTCTAAACATACCAACTGTAACCGATCGGCGCTTGGGTTCCGTCTAAGATACTCGGGCGCACATCCGTTTTTACACCAAGGCAAAACGAGGGAAGGTCGACCACCCATGTGATAGGACGTTCCCAGGAAAGTTACGATGTTTGGGTGCTCGAGTCGATGCCAGACGTATACTTCTCGGTTCAGACGCTGTCAGTGTCAACCACATGTGAGAAAGGAGAACAAGTGGAACGAGTTAGGTAATTCAGTACCTTGCGCGCTCTGACCTCGTCATAACCGCTCGCAGATAGAACTCGAAGTAGTTTGATTGCGACCTGAGTCAAATAGAATGTATGGGTAAATGTCATGTCCTCCGTTATTATCATCACAGTGAAAACTATGTACCTTAACGATTTTCGTTCGCCTGACTGCGCCGGTAGTTGAGATTGAAGTGTCTTCGACCATGGTAGGAGCAGAAGTGTCCGAACGAGCGTCATCCAAATTGCTGTCAACCTCAAGTTCTTTCTCCCATTCCCCGCAATAGATGTCCGAATAGCCTCCATGAAAGTCTGGTCCCGTGGACGTAGTCCGGACATTTTTCGTCAAATCCACGACGCCGACAATAGGCGAACTGAGGGATGCGGGTGTTTCTGGAGTCGTAGATTGACTTTCAGAGTGAGCGTGACCGAAGAGGCGGTCGGAACTGGGTGGCGATTCAGACTGTGACGTAGCACTATGAGACGCGGGGAGGTCTGAAGATAAGGATCTGGGGTTCGGGATGGCTAGCTGAGGGAGACCTTGACGGGTCGGTCTCATGGAACCGCTGGGTCCAGGGGGGGTTAAGGTGTTTCGGCTGGGATCATTGCTAGAGGCTGTTACAAAGGTACAGTCAGAGTGACGTGGGGTAGAATGTGGTTCTGAGTTGGGCAAAGAATGTTCAATAGGTGGTGTACATAGAGTTACACGGATTTCATCGGGGAGTTGAGTGTTTTCAGGAGGACGGTGGGAAATGCCGTCTTGTTCAGCGTTATCCGGGCTCTGTAGAAAATTGACCATCAAGGTATTGCTGGTGATTGAGCAACTGGGATTGGTGGTAAGGAGAAGTAGCTGAGTAGTCAAATAAGGAACGAAGGTAAATAGTAGAGCTGTCGGTGTCGTCTTTGGAGAATATTAAAAGCACAAAAGCAAGATATCAACGGAGAGCAAAAACAAATGGATCGGAGTTAGTGCATCCCAGGTTGCAGGGTTTGGAGGGGGATTGTGAACAGTTGAGATAACTCGACTTCCTGAATCAGGGAAGCAGTACAAGTATCTGGATCGTCGAAACTTAAAGAGCAGATATAAGTAAGTGGGTGAAAGCCCTGGAGAAGGCAGTCGCAAGTGTCACAAGGGGGCTTTTTGAATATGTCCAGAAGAGTCAGGTGGGCCACGGGCTCTTCATATACACGTATCGCCACAAGTTCTCACCGGGAGCCTTCTGAAGACTTAATAAAATAGAATCGTTTCAATTTTACAGTTGGCATCGTTCAGAAAGCTATCTATTCAGTAAAAACAGTTGGTAATAGAAAAGGGTTCAAAACATCCGCAGTCTGTGCTCTACAGCACTGACGATTTTGGGGATGAATACAAAAGCTGACATGCGCTGACATCTCAAGCGCTCAGATGAGAGGGATGTGGCATACGTTTGAATCACGGCAAACAGCAAAGGATCTCGACGGAATTCGGCGTGGGCACGTAATACTAGGATTGGATTCGCTATTACAAAGTGATACCTGATGGGTTTATGTGTATTGATTGAGATTTTTTTTTCTTTTGCAACGACCGTTAACGTTAACGAGCCAGATGGGTAAGAGCGCACTCCCTAGTCTTAGATTTGTCGTCACCGGTTCGGAGATGTTGTTCTCAGTAAGCACCAGCTAAATCTGTTCCATATAGAAGAACTGGTCACCGGATGAGTCTGAGAGTCGTCAATGTGTCCATGAGTAAACTGATGATGAGCTTATTTCTTGGTTTTTTCACGAACCTATTCTTGCGACTCTTGGGAATGCTTTTGAATGAGTAGAGAGCCCCTGATTGTGAGGTATGATAGCGATAACACAAAGGGCTCATCACGAGAGCATCGATAGTATTGAGAAGGGTGTAAAGGGTTATTAAGACATTCTAGGTAAGCGATACGCATTTGGAGGTATCATATTTGTTTGAAGACCGGTTCCGGCTCCAAAATCTCGCGACTCAGGCATAGCTTTGGCGTTTCAAGGACACACTAATCATCGGTCAGACAAGCTGTCGGGAGATAGACAGGCACGGAGATATGTATCAGGAGGTAAGCGTGGTCAACCTTTGCAATGAAGTTTGTAAAGCTAATGAATCATGTAGTGCGATCGAAAGGGGACATTGAGCTAATACAGCTCGAACTTCAAAATGGAATAGCTTGTATTCGGAGTGGAACAAGCGGTTGCTAATTCGTTTCGACTGGTATCCAGGATGTGGCCATTTTGAGGACGTAACGCATCAGTATTCAGAGGAATCAATCTACATAACTGTGAAGTCGCCCTGTTACGAGACGCGACATCTATGAAACAAGATTGTGTTCGGTGTTAATGACATCCTCACACGTCAATACAGTAACCGGATAGAAGAAAATATACTTCATTACGGAGGCTTGTGCCACAACCTACCTACCTCCAAAACAAGAGGAATGCGGCTCCAAATCTGATAAAAATAAATAAAAGTTTGCGGTTTTGGTTTGTGATTCTGTTGCAAGCGGGCATACCGGCATCATCGACAGTCGACTTGCAACAAAGCTAAGTCCCCGTTCAGATCTATCCCATTGCAAAACTTCCGGAGTAGTGATTCTGGGAAGGATGATAGGCGGTTTAGTTTTTGAATGGAACGACTGCGCAGTCGTTGGAGAGATTAGTTTCAAGGCGCTTTCGTACGCGATTTTGTGCACTGCATGTCCATCATTTGTGGACTGAAATATCGTCTAACATTGTGAACAGACTGTAGAATTAGAAGCTAAATTGCTGCTAGCTGATCATGATAAAACCGACTAAGTAGTGGCACTGTATACGCACCATGGAGATCGGCTAGAGATACGAAAACGGAAGGGAGGTCGAGTGATCATTCAGCAACTCCTACATCGCTCTTTGAGGCAAGGCACGGATGAAAACTATGTTTAAAGCGATCTAGGTCACTGCACTCAGAGAAATTTCCTGAAACGGAGAGGCTTCAGTACATTGACTGACACTAGGATGCAGAAACCAATGAATACCTCTTCGAGCTTTGGGTTGAATTCGGGGTAATTTCCTCACTCTTTTCCAAATTTCCATAGCTGCTAGCTACAGATGTGAGAACTTGAGCTAGGAAGGATCTGCAGGAGAGATTTGCGGGGTAGCATTATCGAACAGAATGGAAAGAATGATCAGTCCTAAGAAGATAGCAACGTCTTTGTTTACTAGGGCTTTTGTTTGATGGAATGACAGATCGCAATAAACTACCCTATCCGAGCCCAGAAACGAGATGCATTCGATAGAAAGTGAGGAGAAGATGGCAACGCATTTTCTTGCTAGGGTTTTTGTTGGATGGAGGGACAGATTACAATAAACTACCCTATCCGAGCCCGGAAACGAGATGCATTCGGTAGATGTGGCTTTTGAACGAATTCGAAACACTGGCTTCTACAACGACCTCATGACGAAGAACACGATTGTAACGAGAAGATTGGGCGGACGATTCGGATTAGCCATGAGATTCTGACCCATGATCTATAAGTTATTCCGCACTATTGTTCAGTGACAAACAGATTCGAAGAACCTGCGAGACAGTAACATGGTCGAGAGAAAGAATATCACTACTTTCTTTACCACGAAATTGAAATACTTTGTAAGACATGCGATTCGCTTCGGATCTGAGAGTAGGAAGGCGGACACCAACCTTCGAAATCTAAAGGTGGGCGAAGATGAAGGTTTTAAGTAAACATTAGGTGTAACAACGTGTGACTGTGTGACAGAGTATCTGTTTCCTGCCATCGAGCTCATCGACGCCGGCACCCCATCCACTTCACTCTCACCCTCCAGCTTGGACGCCTTTCTCTTCTTTTTGACTCGCATAAAATTATACCCGTTTCTATCTTAACGACTTTCCACGTACCTGGCTTCGCGCTGTTGATATCTGTCGCCGACAGCCGAAGTAACGACTAGCCCAAATCTTACAGGCAAGTTCATCACTACTGCAATCGACCACCTCAATCTTATCGATGCACAGTACAGAACGACTACAGCAAGCCAGCAGGCACATTACGTGTTAATTTCCTCACAGGGTGAGCCTCAACCTTCTCAGTGCTTCTAAGCTTTTCCATATCCAATAAAAAATGAACTGTTTCTGTCTTGTAGCAATGTCAAGTAAACATTCGCGCCATACCCCTTCTCCTTCGTCTCCGCCTACCCACCAATCCCAGTCTAAACTTCCCAAGTTTCTGCAGAAACCGTCAACTCGCGACAGATCCAGGTCCGTCAACGATGGTAGTGTCAGCTCTCCGGAACCCTCCACTTCAACGTTTACATCTTCTAAACAAACTAGAAGAAGCAAATTTCTGGGAGGTGAGAAGACTGTTGCAGAAGAGCCGAGTCCAGAACCAGAAGAAACTCCGGTTATCGTCGAACCTTCACCCACAACTCCCGTCTCGATACCTCGCTCACGCCCTCGTCCTGAACGTCCGATAGCATCCGATGCACCTACAAGCCCCAGTTATCCTTCAACTTCTCCCTCTTCCCGAATTGGCGACCTTCCCACCCGGTTATCTGGCTGGTTTTCACAGACATTTTCCACTTCGTCTACCGACCTCTCTTTACCGACTCTGCTCTCGCATTCACAAACCCATGTATCAAATTCTACATCTACTGGCTCTGCAACTTCCCCGAAACCGAACAGACTCGTCGGTGCTTCTGCCTTGCTCACCGCTGCCAAGCATGGTAAAGGTCATCTTGACAAAGCCATGAGATATCTCTTGGATAGTGATGCGACACCCGACAAGTGTATGGATCCGATATGGTTACTTGGAGTTCAGCATCCCGGATATGAACCTCCACAGGCAGCACCACCTCCATCTTCCTTTCCCGCTCAAACTGGCACATTGGGCCGTAGAGGCTCGATCACCGGCCTCGGTTCTCCCTCTTCTTCTTCCTTCCGCTCTTCATCTTCTTCAGAGCAATCTCACGGCCACATCCGAAGTAAATCCCGTGGACATGGCCATTCCTCTTCGATCAGTAACTCTTCCCAATCCCAGTCTGGTTCTGGTTTCCTCTCTCAGTCGCAACCCGCCTCTTCCTCGCCTCGGAATCACTCTTCATCTACTTCTTCCTCAACTACGGTTCAGCCTTCGCTCTATAACTCCAATATCTCCGGGTCTTCTACCACAAGCCTCACTACTAAGGATCTCAAACACCCTGGAGCCAATTGGCCGCCTGTCTTTTACGCGGATTTTACCTCTCGTATATGGTTAACCTACAGATCCCACTTCACGCCTATCCGAGACGGCCGTCTAGCCGATCTCAATCCCCCTGCTTGTGAACCTATTCAACATGTTCCTTCTTCTCCTAAAAGTGGACGTACTGGGAGCTCCATCCATAGTCACAAATATACAGATTCATACAAGTCTGATTCGAGCAGCACCAATATGAGCCATTATAGTCGGACTCCCAGTAGTCCAACATCCACGATGAGTACAAATACTAGGAAATGGAACTGGCCTGGACTGGGTGGCGAGAAAGGTTGGACGAGTGATACAGGATGGGGATGTATGCTACGTACTGGACAGAGTTTGTTGGCTAATGCTTTGTTACACGTGCATCTTGGTCGAGGTAAGCTTCTTTGTCCTTCATTGTCATCCATCTAATTTTGTCCTTGCAGACTGGCGTCGACCACCATATCCAGAAATGAATAAGGAGTACGCAACTTATGTGCAAATCGTGACATGGTTCCTCGATACGCCCGACCCTGCTGCTCCCTTTAGTGTACACCGGATGGCTCTAGCAGGAAAAGAACTGGGTAAGGACGTAGGCATGTGGTTTGGACCAAGCACAGCTGCTGGTGCCATCAAGTGAGTGCATCTCTATCTGAAATTCGAGATCACTTCCCCTGGTCCTTTAAATTTGCGGCGATAAGTTCCTGCCTCTAAATAGAGTTTCGAAGGAGTTCTGTGACTTGGGGAGAGGGGGTCTAGTATCATCTGCTATTGGCAGTTCGGAACTGGCCTTTCACCGTCCTTTGATATGTCATGTCCAGGTCCTCGGACTTCTATCTCTTCATCTATCTCTTCATCTATCTCTCTTCCGGCCCTTGTCGCGGAACTCTTTTTTGATTTATCTTGTTGCTTTCTACCATGCTTTTTCATCACGATCAACTAATCATTTGTCTGCTCTTGCCTCTGCAGGACACTAGTTCATGCATACCCAGACTCTGGGCTGGGGGTGGCTGTTGCCACTGAGATTGCGCTGTACCAGACTGATGTCTATGCTGCCTCGCATGGGTCATCTCCTGTCTACCCCGGAGGAAAGAGAGGTACGTTCTGCCTCCGTTTCATCTTTTGTCCTCATGTTCATGACTACTGAATTGAACGCTGACATGACGCGATATATTTGTTTGATAGGTAAAGGAGGACCATCATCATGGGGTCATCGTCCAGTCCTGGTGCTGTTTGGTATCAGATTAGGTATAGAAGGTGTCAATCCAATCTATTATGATACTATCAAAGTGAGTGATTCTTCAGAGTCAAGTAGGAGCGTGCTCATTTTAAATCATTCCTGTCCTTTAACAGTTGTTGTACACTTTCCCCCAGTCTGTCGGTATCGCAGGTGGTCGTCCGAGCTCCTCATACTACTTTGTTGGTTCGCAGGCAGATAATTTGTTTTATCTTGATCCTCATCATGCTAGACCTGCCGTTCCGCTCAGGCCGCCTGGTGTCTCCGGCCCAGATGCTAGACCTGGGTCTATGGCAGACACACTAGTGGCTGAGAAGGACGAGAAGGAGAGAAAGAGGAAGCTGAAGGACAAGAAGCAACATCGGTCTTCAAGTGGTGGTAGTAGTGGTAGCAGTGGTCAACCACCCGCCTCTCCTGCATCACCTACACGGACAAGCTCTTCTTTCCACCCTTCACCTTCTCCCCTACAACAACAATACTCGAGTACGAGTGCCACAAGCGCTACAAGTGGTGGCTCTCGTTTCAGTGTTGTCAGTTCCACCGGTGCCGTCGAACGTTCGGGCAGCTACGGATCCACCAGTGTTTCTTCTCAGTCACCTTCAAGGACAGAGTCTCCCGTGTCTGTGTCTATGCCTCGCAATACAGGGGACATGGACTACAGTGAATTGGTTGGAATAGAAGAACCGACACATTCGTTGGATCCTTTACAAGTCCATTACGCGACAGCTTATTCCGCTGCAGAGCTCAAGACATTTCATTGTGAGAGGGTACGCAAGATGCCGATGAGTGGGCTGGATCCCAGTATGCTCATTGGATTTTTGTGTCGCGACGAGAGTGAGTGGATTGACTTGAGGAGGCGAATTGGAGAGGTAAGAGTTTGGTTTGTGTTGGTCCTTTTTGCGTAGCGTTAATCTTGGTTTGTGCATTTCCTCTCTTTCTCAGCTTCCTAAAGCGTTCCTTTCGATACTGGACGAGCTTCCGAAGTGGGCTGCAGAGTCTGATGACAATATCGGGTTGGAGTCCATGTCTGACGACGAAGACGGTCTTGATATGCCAGATGATGATATGGAAGGTGATGTGAGTGTGGAGCCCAGTGTGGAGGAGAGTGGAGAAGGTGGAGAAGGTGACGATCTACAACAAGTTGAAGCGGAAGGTGACGACGAGTCTGAAAAGTTCTACGATTCGAGGTCAAGATCATCAGAATCTCCTTCGAGTGCAGGAGCGAGTCAAGAGGGAGGTGAAACTGGTGGTGGCAGACGGAGTGGGAAACGGGAGGAGAGGGGAAAGAGCGAGGAGGCAGATACTGAAGAAGACCCGGTCGACCCGATCACGCCTGGACCTACGAATACACGGTTCGAGCTAGAGAAGGATAAACCGTTTGAGGAAGATGATATTGAGGATGATTGGGTCGATCCGTCTCTGTCTTCTCTGCCTACATCACCGGCTTCTTCCCAGTCGAGGGATCCAGTGCCGGAGGTAGTACCAGTGAGCAAGACTAAGTCGAACGGGAGCACGAGTGGGTCGATGAAGAAAAAGAAAAAGAAAGAGAAGCAGGTGCCTGTTCCGGTACCCAAAGTTAAACTAGCAACAGCGCATCCTGCAAAGGAATCTTTCCCGTTCCCAGTCGCTGGGGAGGATCCTCCCGAGATTTCGCATTCGTATTCTTCTTCATCTTCGTCGGGAGCTTTGGGTGATCAGGAAGAGGTGCCCTTGTCTAGGACTTGGGAAGGAAGGATGCATACGGCGAGAGCGAGGGATGGTGGAAGGACGCAGAGTGGTGGTGTGAAAGGGATTTTGACGGACGATTGGGTGGATAGTGATAAGACGTAGTCGGTGTCTGTGGTTCTCTTCGGTTCATGTTCGTCGGGAGCGCGGGTTGTGTGGTACTATACAGGGGCTCGGGAGCGAGGGTCGTAAGGAAGGGATAGGAATGAGAGGGGTTGAACCAGAAAAATGAACGTGTCAGCCCTTTTTATGACACGGGGAGATGCACAATGCTTGGGTATAGTACGGCGAGAGTGTAACAATGGATGATAGGAGGGAGAGCCCTGTTTATGTGTCGGTGATATGGATGATGATTGCTTTATGCAGTCTAGAACATGCCATGGTTCTCTTGGATTACAGATATGGATGATTCTTCAATTTTTTGTCAGGGAGCCGTGCCCCGCATTCTTTCCGCTTGTACATGTTACAGGTACCAGACTCAGCAGTTCTGCTTCACTTGCGATTTCTTTTTCTCTTTCTCTTTGTCAGTCTCCCATTTGATTTCTGAACTTTTTTCTTTCTTATTTTTCTCTCATGACTTTCTATTTCTCTCTGTCATCATGTTGTTCGTTGTGAGCATTATGTATGTAAACATCACATTGTGTATAATTCTACTCATTCTTTAAGGTTATATGCCTTCTCCTATATTAGTTATATTTTTGCGTTTACAGCACCAGTTTGTCCATATCTCTCTCACTTCTCTCTGTGAACCCTTTGAATAGACTCCAGCATGCTGCAATCTTTTCCTCTGTATAATCTTGAAATGTAACAGTGTATCTCGTTGATGTATAAAATAGTTCTGTTTACTTCGCCAGCTCAGCCTATATGTAAGTACCTATTTAGTATAAGTAGCTCGGTAATTATCGGAGTATTCCGGTGATCTCGAAGAGAAAACCTTTCTGATCCGAACGTGCCTCATCCGCGGTTTGTACGTACAATCACTGTACAGCGCTTTACTTATCTCCTCCTTCCTTCTTTCCAGTCCTCAAATGACCTCAACGCAAGATAGCGGGTAATATGATGATGCAAATCTCCGTTCTCCATTTGAAGATACGCGCGGATATGTACGATTATGTCCTAAGAACTCGGCTGGCATCGTATGCAATTCTCCCAGCCCCAGCAAAATGACATCCTCAAGAGCGCGTTTGGAGCACCACATACCTATTCGCTTGCGGGCAACAACTCCGTGTAGTGGATCCTTCGAGGGCGGATATTAGTGTTCAGAAGACCAAGCTCGACGTGTCAAGATGATGGACTCGAGATCTTGTAAAAGCGCAGAAAACCACATCAACTCGTCCGTCATTAAACCGCAATCTGTCACCTGTGAATAGAAAAAGGAAGGGCTGAAACACCGAGAAGTGGATTCTGGTGAAGCCATGCCGAGCGGAAAGAGACATTGCCTCTCGAATGTTTGGTAGCGGGTGGGAGAGTGGACGTCATTTTTATATCATAGCATCGACTGAATCAATCTGGTCCCCCTCAGTGAACGTCATCCTATTAAGCCTTCGCGCGTCACTTAGGAAAATAACAGCCCAGTACGTAGAAGAAAAGCCCTAGCTCTGCTCTTTCCCTCCCCCATCCAAAAATGCCTACTCCCTCCCAGCTTGCATACAAACCAGTCGCATACCGCCTCCCACAAGAACTATGGGGTGAAATCATTGCCTCATGTCCTGTGCCAGACCAGCTTTCGTTGTCCCTGGTCAACAAGTCTCTGCAACTGCTTTCGATACGTTATGTCTACCGCACCGTGGTACTCGAGTCACCGAGAAGCGTCGTTACCTTCTGTCGCACCGTTACAAACAAGAAATCCATCGCACCATGGGTTAAATCACTCGAAATATCCTACTTGTTAGTGCCGTTTTCTTTGTCCAGCATTATTTCTCTCTTTTTTCCTCTTTTTTGTGATTTGCTGACACGTCCTTCTTCCAGGCCTAGACCTCTCTCCGGCAGCAACAAGCCGTTATCTTCGTTTTACCGCCTAGTGGCAAAAGCCTTTCAACGTCTGTCCAACCTTTTGTCTCTCAGGATTGCCGCCTCCCAAGAGTACACCGAGGTCCTTCGGGACTGCCACTTCAACTATCTACGCCGCTTCAAGACGACTCTAGATTTCTGTCCCCTTCTCGTTCTCTTCATCAGTCGTCACACCGCGCTCACTGACCTCGCCATCGAAGTCCAACTGCATCATTTCTTCGTCCAACGCTCGCTTACGAGCCTTCATCTGCAATCTCTCAGGTTTTTGAAGCCCTTGACCAATTTGCAATATTACCGTGGGCGAAGTGAACTCTTGCCATACCTCGTTCAAAGTCAAGTTCCTCTTCGAATGGTCCATCTGGAGCTGAACCATGACAGCTTGAAAGCTGTTGATGCAACGCTTACGGCTTTGCAGACGTATGCGGGTGACACTCTGGAAGTCCTTGGATGCTATATTGACGCTAGTTGGTCCTTGGACTTACTCGATGCTATTTCGAAAAAACTTCCGAATATCGAGATTTTGACTTATTGCAACTTGGTCGGGTCGAATGCGAATCAGGTAGGTCGAGTCTAAGCTCTGGACTCTTTTTGTTTAAAATTGTTTTTTTGGGGGAAAAGGGTTACTGAAGCTCAATTGTTTTTCTTTTTTTTTTTTTTTTGCTTGGTCATGGATAAATTACAAAATAATTTTTAGCATGCGGAAGTTTACAACGCTTTCACGAAATGTGTAGCCAACTTTAACCGACTCAAAAGCTTTTTCCTTATCCAACCGGGTCCTTTTGATTACAGCCACATGGACCGAGCTGCTCTGAATCGAGAATTCAAGACGATGGTCTCTTGGGGCGTGAGATGTCCCTCTCTGTCCTTCGTCACACTTCCAAGTAAGCTTTTTCTCTTCACGTCTCCTCCCCATTATCCGCAGTCCTAGTGCAGGACTTGCGATGATTTTATACTTATACTGAAACAAACATCTAATCATTTCCCTTTTCCTCAGACGGCATGCAATGGACCCAAGACCCATCCTGCACTTACCTCTGGATCCCGCACGGCGAAGCACTAACTTGCAACCCTCAAATCGTTCATTGGCTCTTGAGCGTTCTAGCGAAGAAACCCGATTCGTTGACCTCGAGGACTTTGTTGAGACATTGCAGGAATATCTCCTCTTCTTGGTCCTCGTCCTCGTCCTCGATCCCATCCTCTTCATCGTCATTGTCGTTGTCGTTGTCGACATCCACATCTTGGCCGTACGGGTCCGGGTCCGGGTTTGGATATCATCAACAACCACGACAGCAATTACAATTGCAACAAGGAGGGAGGAGGCGGTTGTATAAGCGTACGACGGATAGTTTTAGGAAGGATTTGTTGGATCTCAATGGGAACAGGGCTGGCGTTAACGTTAACGTCGATGTCGATGTCAATGTCGATGCTCATGCCGACGTTGATGTTGACGTCAAAGATGACTTGACGAATTCGAATTCGAACCTGTATGCAAAAAACGTTCAACCGGCCGAAATCAAGAGAATATCGTTGGTGGAAGCAGGCCCGGGAGGAAGAGGACTACTTCAGCGAGGCTTGAGTGATTGGTTACAGGCGCCGACGCCGGACGAGGAGTTGTTGGAGATGATTCCGGATCGTTATGTTGGTTTTTGATCGTGTAGGGGGGGACTCTTTTTTTTCTTCTTTCTTTTTTCTTTCTTCTACATAAATTATATATACTTTCATACTCAAAATACATATGTACATAAACACATACACATACTTTACTCTGTTTTGTAGCATAGTTTTCTCGAGTTAGCCTACGAACCCTTGGATTCCAAGTAATGCTATATATGTATATCTTACTCTGAGCTTTGCTCACTGTGTCATCATTTACAACAACTTTGTATAACTTTCCAAACACGGTACCGTGTACAACGGCTAACACCTGGAACATCTTTGGGGTCACAGTCATCTGGCTGCATGGTCATCTGAAGAGCATTTGATCATCATCATTCAAATTCGGTAGAAAGGTTTTTTGGGAGTGTTCAAACGATGGTCGACCCTTCAGAGTACAAAGTACTCGCTGAAAAGTCCCTGTTCCATCCGTATCGATGGAAGTCAAGGAATCTTTTGAGTACAAGTTATCTGGAGAGGGCTAGGAACATCGTCTCCAAGTCCTAGGCAATTACCCCCATATGGAAGAAATAGAGGGAATGAAAGGCCACCGTCTTCTGTGAACCATAATATACGCGTACTTGTGATTTTGAGTAGGCCCGCTATTCCAGTTTCTTGAAGAAAACAGTAGTATATGTACACACAGACAGATCTTACGTTAAATATAGTCCCGAGCTATTGCCATAAGTTTGATCACCGCCGTCAATCCGCCTTCCTCTTACGGAACAAAACTGTGGCAGTCTGATTTGGCCCGACATTGTTCAAGAACTTGAAAAGAGGTGGAAACTCCCTCGAGTCGTTGGGAAACTTGACATCGTAATTCAGTAGGACATGTGCCATCAATACTTTGAGTTCTGCAGAGGCAAAGAAACGACCGGGGCTAGAGTTGCGACAAGTCTCAATCGAAGAGAGTAAAACAGACAAGTCTGAGATAACGGGAACTCACCAGGCATGTCTTCCTTGTCCGAAAGTCAACCACTCCGAGGTAGGTGTTACCAACTGATGCTTGATTCCTTCACCATCATGACTACGCATCTCGTAGAACCGGTAAGGATTGAATTCATTGCCGTTGGGATAGATTTCCTACATGAACCCAGTTTCAATTGAAAATATCGTGCAGGCGGACATGAGCGGATGAATTCAACGTTGGACAAACTTACATCATCTCTTTGCAGTCCCCAAGCGGATGCACTAATCATAGTACCGGCTGGTACTGTAGTTCCATTGGAGAACGTAAAATCTTGTAGAACTTTCCTTGGTAATCCGGCTATGTGGTTGCCAGTAAACAAACCTTTGAATTTTCGAGAAAAAAAAACTCACTCGCCCCAACCCCATTCAATCTTTCCGATTCCTTCAAGAAACTATCCAATAATCGCATCTGCACCATACTGACTTTTGTCCATCCTTCTCTCTCCACTGTCGTTTGTACTTCTTTCCGCAAAGGTTCAGCGAGTTCGGGACGGGATGCAAGGTGGTAAAGAGCATATGTAAAGGCCTAGAAAATGAAGACTAGGAAATAGAAATGAGAAGGGTCGGACAGGGAGACGTACGAGCTGTCATAAAGGAAATCAAAGCCCATGAATGAATGACTGAATTGACTAGAATTTTTAGGATATACTCACTGAGGTTGTATGCACTGCTGCAAAATTAGCGGCAAGTACCCGAATACAAAGATCTTCCACTGATGTACGTTGAGAAAGAGGAGCATCCTGTTCAGCGTCCATCGACCATTGGATAAAGTCATTCTGCATAGCGAGAAATCAGAAAATTGTGCTAAAATGTTCGGAAGAAAACATCGGAGCTGGGACTCACAGGCTTATCAACCCACTCCTTGCCAAATTGTTCTTGCATCTTTAGACGCTCTTGTATGATCGGCTCCAAATGCCTGATTGCCCGTCTCATAGCGGATTTGCGTCCAGTGAATATACGACCGACGACAGGATGGGTAAATTTTGGAAAAAGATTGATGATCATTGAATTGAAGACAACGTTCATCGTGAACTTGATGTTAAGGTCACACCAGTCCGGATTTCTGCCTAAAAGCTCTTCACTTCAGGAAACTGGTCGGAAAACACGAAAAACGAGGCCCTGAACTAACAAAGAGGCAAGCCGACGAAAAAACAGTTGACGGCACGGACTACGATGTCCAACACTGTATCGTGTGTATGAATTTCGATCCAATCTATTGACAAGTGACAGGCCAGTCATTAGTGAATAACAGTGAGAACTTTCGAGATTGTCATTGGAAATGTACCGTCGGTGACCGGGATCTTCTCAGAGATGACTTTCTGCACTTCGTGGTGTATATCCGCGAAGCGAGCACCGATATTTCGAGTAAGAGGAGTACGAATAACGTCAATATGGTACGGGTTCGGGGCCAACTCAGGATGCATCGTGTATCGCGTTTGCAGAATCTCATTTGTTGCATCGAGGTTAGACAGCTGCTCTTCTGATGCCTGCTTAATGTCTTCTACGAGTTTTGTACCGTTGACCACGACTTGCCAGCCATCAATAGTGGGAATCTTGAATATGCCTCCAGGGTACTATACATAGATAGGCCAAGCGTTCAGTACCGGTGATGATGGTTGATGGTTAGCGCTATTCGAACATTCGGATATGGACACGATACACGAGACACACCAAGCGATAACCCTCCTCGATAATGTCTGTGGCGTTTGTAATCCATCTAAATGCAGTCACATACGAGCTTAAAAGTCCATTTGGTCCAACTGTAGCTATATGGTCGAGCTGCGACTCTCCAAGTCAGCACATCGTTGACTCGCAGCAGGTGGATTTGCAACCTTTGACTTCTCATAGTAAGCTTTGACGAACTTGAGCGTAAGCACGAGAACGAGGCCGAGCACAACAAGTGAACCACGACCAAAATCTGGGAGGTTGGGAATCATAGCTGGTCAGAAGTTGAGCTTTCCCAACCCTTGTTGTTGTTGTCACCACCAAGCATTGCAAGCAATTTGAATATTGATGTCTTGGAGCAAATACCTCTCACTCGGATGCCGGAACACTGACCAGTCATCGGTATTAGCCCATGAGCCGGGCCGACGTTCAGCCGCCATCTGGTTACAATCGCTTGGCTCTGCTTCGCCGCTGATGTGGTCAGAAAATAGAGCTTTATATCCTAAGAAATACATACTTGAAGAACTAGTACTCTGGAGATATTTGTCTAGCAATCCGTTCTCTTTCGAAAAAGAACCTTTGCACTCGGCTATGGGGCAAAATCCGCAAAGTGCTTGAAAGAAGGAGGCAACTCTCGAGCTCTTTGAAACGTTTGGAAACTTGATATCGTAATGTAGCAGTACTTACATGAGCCATCAGCAGCTTCAGAACCGTGGATGCGAAAAAGCGACCGGGGCTAGTCATCAACAAAGGAGGACAAAAAGAGAATTTCTTAATCGCTGAACACTTTAACGGTGCACGATACTTACCAGGCATGCATTCCTTGCCGGAACAGCACCCATTCCGACGTAGGTGTAACCATCGGGTGTTCGAAACCTTCTCTACGGCCTTTTTCTTGCAATTCTGCAAAACGAAAAGGGCCGAACTCTTCTCCTCGAGGAAAGATAGCCTGCAAGTCGTTGGCCCTTATAAGTCGGGATTAGATGTTCGGGATTAGATGAGCCTTCGGAACTCTTTACATTATCCCTCACATTGGACGCGTAGCCACAGTTATCAACGTCCCAGCAGGTACAGTCACTCCATTAGAGTTTCTTGTAGGTTTCTTAATCAGGCCATCTGCAAACAGATAGAGTAGGCACCTGTGCACGCGAAGTGGAAAGTCGTATGAATATGCACGTACGGGTAATGTCAATCCAATCTAAGCATGCTCGACGTAATTATGTAGAAGGCTGCTCACTCTTCAATAACTCTGTGGACAAAGCACCATTACATACTCAAGGGAATTTTCTCAGACATGGCAGCTCTCCCTTCATCGTAAATGTCTGACAGACGCGGCCCTATGTTCCTCGTTAGATGGCTTCAAATAACATCTGTATGGTATGAGCTCTTGTTTTGTTCTATTGGCCAAAAGAAACGTTTCTGTAAGAGGATAAAAAATCTGAGTTTTGCACAAAAGTACATAGCGGTGACTAGTCACTAGATGCCCCGCTCCATCATAGAAGCAAATTGATGCAAATGACGTTGAGCTGGACGGGTAGAGCGTGACGTCACAGTGTGGCGAAAGCTTGAACTGCCGCGGCGACCTCAAACATTGAAACAATTTATCTTCCTTCATTGCATCCCAGGCAGACGAGGGTTCTCATCCAATGACCAATTCTCTCTTAGGCAAGCGTGTTCGTAAACCACTGGCAGAAGCAGAAGAAGAAGACTTGGATTCCGGACGGGTTCAATTTGAAGAAGAAAAAGTGGAAGAGGAGGAAGATGATCAAACCGCCTCGGAAAGTGTTGTTGTCCAAGGATTTAGAGCTTCTCTTTCTAGATTTACATACAGTGCATCTGCATCTGCATCTGCATCTCCTTCCCCAACGAAAACCCGCAAGTCGAAGCCAAATGCAAATGTGGAAGTGGGAGGTTCACCTTTTACGTCGACTCCGAAACGCGGTCGTCCTTCAAGCTCCAGTCGACTACTACAACGTAGTGATTCGGAAGAAGATTCCGGAGGCGCGAGTCCTAGTGTAAAGAAGAAGCAAAAGAAGAAATCGCGTGGATACGCTTCACCGGAGACGTATGCGCATTTACATCATATAAATGATCATTTATGTGAGGGATTGGATAGTGAGTGAGGGTTCTCTCAATCTAACTTGTTGCTTTTTAGCGTTTGGACGTTGATGCTGATACTCGATTATTACGGTTGTTGCCTGACTGGCTATTTTAGTTGTGTTTTGCGGGATTAAGTGAGTGATTTAGTTTTGGGAAGACCCTTGGTTTGAAAATAACTTTACTCGGGATTCCGAATATTTTGCCAAAACAACCCCTGTTCGGATTTATCGACCTCTGTATATAAGTCCAGGTCAACGATCTGCAGAACTGGGCCATCATTTCGCACATCCGACAAACCACTTTTGGAAATGTCTCCATCTTTCAGGTAATTCGTCGATTGACAAATCGTTTTATTCATTAAACATCTGCCAGTGGGACTAAGTTTTTTTCCTAATACGTTTTGATTTTGATTTCAACCCTAGGTCTTACAACAAGTCAACTCTCACCCACTGAAGACTACACTCTTCCTGAGCGTTTCTCTTACGGTTTGGTAAGTCAACTCCCTTCCTTGACCTTTCGGTCTCTTTCCTCATTCGCCATCTTAACAATGTGAGTCTTTTTCAGACGAACATAGTCGATCGACCAACGGCTGAGGTGAGGTATCGTCTCGTCCAACACTAGACTAGTCCTAACGATGACATTCAACATACTATTATTGAACTGTCTCTGTAACTACTCAGGCAAGCGAGCTGAAAGACTCGGAACTAACCGCTGGAGTACCGACCTTCCTCAAAAAGATCGACAAATACCGTCCACGGATCGTTTGCTTTGTTGGCTTGAACATTGGCCGTAGCGTTTTGAAATACGCGATGAAGAATTCTCAACCTCGACCTCAGGGCCCTGGCAAGGCTTTGAAGAAGGGAGAAGGACAAAGCAAGGTCTTTGCACCGGGGTTACAGATGATTCATAAACGGTCAGGGGCTCAGGATGGAGAAATAACAGGTTTGTTCTCAGTGGCTTGACAGATAAAATAATTGTTGATGCATACGGTAGAGACATTCTTCTATGCGGTTCCAAGCACCTCGGGAAAAGTACAGGGTTATCAAGTGAGTGCTTGTTCGTCGATTATTTGCCTCTACCCGCGTCTCATGAGTCTGCATATTGCAGATACCGGACAAGACATTACTATTCAAACAACTCAAGGAACATATGGAAAACATCAAAGACGGAACGTTTTCTCCTTCCTTTCAGTTTTCGGAACTGACCATTTGAAAAAGTCTCTAATTTCATAGTATATAGAAGCAAGATACATGAAAAATAAATGTAAATTTACAATCATACATCATTTGGCGGTCTGAAAGTAATCGTACTCGTCCGAGGTCCCAAAGGTACACCCACACCCCGAAGTGAAGGCATCATGCCAACACCATGTATATGATACTGTTCCCCTACAATCTCTTTCGCTGCCATCATGAGCTTGTCGAGCCTACTGACAATCCCAAAGGCGGTTGAGACACCGACGCAGAACATCCTTCGTTATGGTCCGTGTTAGTTTAAATACTGTGGAGCGGAAAACCAAGAAATCAAAACGTACATGTACTGATCGTTTTCCAGCGTCTCTTTTGTAAGATTACGAGGAAGCCCGTAATCTTCTTCTGCTTCACGGTGGATCACGTTGAGCCCGTGGTACTTGAGCAAGAAGCGATCCAACAGTGGACATGGTGTGATTTGCGGTAATGGAGTTCCTGTGCGCAACGCCGTCGATATCATACCTGGAGTGAAATTCGTCATTAGCATCATGCATATAAGCATAGGTTGGTGCGACCCAAAAAAAAATCGAAACATAAAAAAGGAAATGACGAGTAATTGACGCACTGATGACAGCAAGCATGTCTCCCTGGAAATTCGGATCCATGAACCTAGTTCTGCCTAAGAACGCTTGTGTCCAGGCAGGCTCAAGGTGCTCCACTATTGACAAGAGATGCGAAAGCGAGTATGCGAGTTCCCTGCCGAAACCAATTGAACCTCTTCTAGACTCGGATATAGTCCAGGTGGCACTTACATCTGCAATGACAACATCCGTTGATATCGATGCTCAGGCCAACGACCCCTTAAGGAGAACTGAGTAAAAAATCAGAAACATGGGATACTTTCTCTCGATACATATGGATTTTCACCTCGTATTTGACATTGGCCTTGATAGCAGCAGACCGATTGAGCTTACTCCGGATTGCCACTAGACTGGTTACGATTTCTTGACTTTCGTCATCGTTTCTCGAATTAGCATATGACAAGATGGCACAGTAAAGTATGCCAATTTCAGAACAGGTAGTAGCAAGCGTGGTACGTTGATATTTGCGTATGGTGAATGCTGGAGGGAAGAAGGAGAAAATACTAGATGAAAAGAACATTATTAATGAGAAATGCGGCAAGAGACAAGCCACTTACAATGCAGCGGTGACACCGCTCGACACGAGAACGAAGCGACGCTGAGAATCAGAAGTAAGAATATTATTTATGGATATACAAACTGACTAGCAAATGACTCACCCAAGCGACATCCCAGCCAACACCAGGATTTGACGGAAGGACGATGATTCCGTCTTGGTAAGAATACCCAATCACCTTTACGAACCAGAAATTTGAGATACGGTAATAACGTCGGGTGACGGACACATGCACTTACCAGCATAGTCGTCATCAGGAAGATCAGGATCTGCATCGGTGGACCTGGCCAGTAAAGCCTAGCAAATAGGAGGAAGGGAAAACAGACTGCAAGTGTAGCTGCAAAACCATATGGACTCCCGTTACCGTTTCCGGATGCAATGTACCTACAGAAATACAAGTCACTCAAGGAAAATACGGGGTGAATTGGATCGTGTATAACGAACCAGATGAGCATACCAACGATTCCGCCTAGGAAGGTGCAGAGGATACGGGTGATTTGACCAAAGGTTGTGTCACCGCGGAAACGGGCTATAGTCAACTGTGCCATAATACTTTGGGAGACAGAAAATTAGAAAAGAGTGAGGAATTTTGATGACAATAGACGTACATAGCCCATACAAATCTGTTCTCTGCGAAAGTCGAGAGTACATCAGTCAAACGCAACACTTCGTTCTTGTAAGAAACGGACATACTATACGCAAAGGGAGCTGATTCTCGGAGGAAGTAAGGGAGACAAAGGAGTGCTGCAGATCATCTTTCAGTCAGACACGACACAAATAACCATATGGAAAGCCAAACAAGTGCTCAACTGGTCAGAAAAGCGGCTTTCAAAGCGTACAACGTATTCCCCGAGGCAAGGCTAACAACAAGCTTGTACACTTTTCTCGCGATCGACTCGAGCGTATTCCTTGGCGGAAGCGCGTCAGGATCTCTCTTTCTGGGCATCCCTAGGTCATCCTCTATTACTGGTGTTATGCCTTGAATCATATCAGGATCTTCGTCATCATGGCGGACACCATGGTCATCGAGTTCCCATCCGCCCCAGTGGAATAGACGCTGTACAGGGGTCCAAATTCGATTGACCCGTCGCTCGTGTTCAAGGCGGATAATAATGTCATGCTAGCAGACCGTGGATCAGCGGTGCCGAAATAATGGACAATTCCGAGAGGGGCGTAAGCCAACTCACCATCTCCGTGAGCTGTGTTGCGAAACGCATGAGGTGGTACTGATAGACATAGCAGTTGAATAGATATCGATGAGAAGGTAGATCGTCATCATCGTCTCCTTCTACTTTTTCAAATGCAGAACGATAGGGTTCTAGCACCGAATGTCTAGAAAAAAATGGTATTGTAGTGAGCAAGCCAACGAAAAATGACGAAGACTCGACTAGCGACAAATACCGACCTCTTTTCTTCTTTGAACTCTCTCAGCAATCTTTCCATCCTCGCCCTCAGCTTTTCCAGTTCCTCCACTCTTTTCTGCCACATATCTTCCTTCGACGTTTTCTTTTGCCAAAAATTCCACCTTCCCTTCCTACAGTTCATCAACCAATCTTGCATATTCACTATCATCTCCTTGCATCCCTCCAAAAGAGCATCACAGCTCTCTGTTAACAATTCCTTTGTCCTCTCGGTGTACATCTCGCTCAAAGGGTCATGAAAAACCTTAGCCTCCAAGTCCATGTATCGTTGGGACTCAAAGACGCCGACAGCATGATCATCTCGTTTGTGATGACGAGGCAGAGATATATGAGAAAGATGGGCGAGTGCATTGTGTAATAGTCGGTGGTGGTGGTGATGGTGGTGGTGGTGCTGAAAATGGGGATGGTGATGATGAGAGTGGGGAGTGTGGTAGTGAGAGTGATTAGTCGGTGTATGCGCGTGTTGAGAATAGCTAGAGTGATGTGTTCGGTAATGACTCCGACGCAAACCAATAGAGGGCGAATTCGTAGTGACTGGAGTAAGATGTGAATAGGTGCTCCAAGCGTCGTCGCGTTCCGTAAGAGCGGTATTGACTTTGAGGGTTGGCAGCCCTCTGTCCATGGATACGGCACGACTACTAGATGGTCTTTGTGATCCCTCCTGCTTGTCCGTTTTCTCCGTCATTTCACACTTTTCCGACCTCTCTACTCTTTCTGACGACCCTTCCGCTCTGTCCACCCTTTCTGGTCTCTCTATCCTCTCTACCATCTCTGCTCTCTCAACTGGATCAACAGATGGCGCTCTAGATCTCGCCGTATTAGGCGTATTCGCTCCAGGTGTGTTTGGTCTCGACGTCACAGGAGTTATCGGAAATCTCTCCCTCGTAGGGTCAATCAACCCAAAATAAATAGTCATCCCGTTCGCCCGAACAGCCATTCTTTTTATCAAATTATGTAGAGGTTTGAAGTCCATCGGTTGAAACCTGCTATAGATGAGATCGCTAGGCAGGAGACGGGCGGTGATAGCGAGGGGGACGACAGCTGCTTCGGACTTGTTCACGACGCCTCGTAATTCACCGACTGTACGAGCGAACTCTGGACTATCGGAAGGGATTTTGAGGATTTTGCGGTGGAGGTCGACGGAGGTGGCGAGTGGTGTGAGGACGTCTTGGAGACGAGATGTAAATTCGGCAGAGACAGTTTGTGGAAAGATGAAGATAGAGCATAGAAGTGCGATGACAGAGTGGAAGCCTAGTGGAATGACTATGTTGAGACCAAGCTGTATAGATGGATATGTTAGGTAACGGTGCATAGAGGATGGAAATTGCGCACTCGATAGTAAGGAAATGGAATGAAGACCGCAGTCGTCAGGGATATGTCTGTAAAAAATATGAGTTGAATACCTCGTCGGAAACGAATCAATCAGTACGCACCCATACACATGCATGAAAAGATACATGCAAAAAGGTATGGTCCCGGTCCTTTTCTTGCTCGAACGTGCAGTATGACTACAGTTCCGATGAAAATAAAGATAGCAATGATAACAGTAGGCTAACGTCAAGCATCAGCATTTCGAGACGAGTCCCAGAAATTCGAAAATTACTCACCGCCGCTTCAATATACTCTCCAGTGGTGACAGCTTGCGACACTGAGACAATTGGATCCTTACGGACTCGTGCAAGATCTGCCAGCTTCATGGCTAGGCACGTCCATCTATTTGGCTGTGAGTACAGGTTTTTCGGAATCATAAGAAAATTGCTGACGCGTAGGTGATGGAAAC
Source organism: Dendrothele bispora CBS 962.96 (assembly GCA_004369135.1). Classification (NCBI taxonomy): domain Eukaryota; kingdom Fungi; phylum Basidiomycota; class Agaricomycetes; order Agaricales; genus Dendrothele; species Dendrothele bispora. The sequence goes on along the minus strand of ML179130.1, from coordinate 114,713 downwards.
AAAGGTCATGATCAACGTTTCACGTTCGAAGACTCTCAGGAAGGGGCCTTCGGGGGGTGACATAACAGAAGCTGAGGTCGTAAGGTGAGCATAGAACCTTTGACCGAACCTTTTGAGACGCGACTAGCTCACATAGCAGAATAAGAAAACCGGCCTTTGAATAACAAAAATTAAGAAAAAACTTTTATCCGGGTTAGAGTTAGACTAGAATAGACGCACCTGGCCCATGTATCTCATCACAGATGGAATGGCGAACAAAACCGAAGCTAGCCAGGCTGCAAAAGCACATCGTAAAGCTATCTTGATTTTTCGCCAACGGAGATTGTCGGCTATCCATCGAAGTTCCTGCGGAATGGTGTGGACTTTGGATACTAGTGTGCCACTGGAAGATGAGTTTGAACTTGCACTCTCGTTGTCGTGATCGTCGGGAAAGTTCAACTTGACTTCTTTGTTCAAGACAGCTTTACCCATTTTCCACGACAGCTAACGGGGAACATGAAAGATGAAAGAAAAACACTGGAATTGAGGCAAACCGGTGAAAATTGTCAAAAGGGTCATTTCAAATGCATCGGCGGTGGCTGTGTAGCTATATTTATACCGGGTTTACGTTTTACAAACAACTCTTGCCCTTTGATCCTTTGTGCTTGACTTTCCCTATCCCTTTCTGAGTCCTATCTTACCTTTATCCTCTCTTATTATTTTCGGGCACCATTCATCGTGTTAACGGAATCCAGCATTCTCATACTAAAACCATAATCGGAACATATGATCACTGCCGATCAAGATGGAAATGATATCATTGGAAGTCTAGCGATATCCTTCGGATGACCGCTCCTTCCTCCAAGCAATTAATAGATTGAAGTGGACCTGAAAGTCAGCAGGTTAGAACGAGGGATTATGAATGACATGCCTTCTCCACTTCTTCTTCCCACCGATACCCATGTCCTTTCCTTCGAGGCTACTCGCCTATGCGCTCGCAACCAGTTCCTATGTTTCTGTATGGGCTCTAGCTTCGTCGGAATCCTTATCTAGTCCTTCAAGCTTCCCGGCGTTATCGTCTGCAAGTATTCCTTGTGTACCTAGAGCAGGGACCTCTCAGTACAATATCTGCCCATTGCTCCAACGGAGGGCATTTACAGTCCAATTTACCAGACAAAGCGGCCTTGGGACTGAGAAGGAGTTCTATGCCTTCAGAACGAATTTCTCAGATGACCTCAATTCGGTACGTTGTCGTATACATAATCTCTTGTCGGATTATCCTGAAGCCTCGGTGTTTCCGATATTCGTGTTAGTGTCCGGAGAATGCCTTTGTTTGCTGGAATGGTGAGCTTCGTACTCCACTTTTACCATGTCCGTACCCATCTGACCAGGATCAGACCCAGAAACATCTACCTCTGTAGCTGTGGCAGAATTCGCCTCTTTGGCCAATATTCCAAAGCTGAACTTTCATGAGGACAATACCCTCACCACTGGTTAGTTCTTAAACTGTCTCCAAATTGCTTCAAATCAAATAACCGTCTCGAATCCCAGCTTCTTTCATTTTAGAATTAAACGGCACAGTCCACGACTCCAAGCTCCAATCCACGCGTATCAAGTTTATCTGTGATGAGAGCATCGATAGCTTACGAGTGCGTGTGAAACACTTGTCTCCTAGATCTTTTATTGACTTTTCTTCGTGATCCCAAAGGCCGAACCTTCGAGTATACCTTTCTTCAGTGGTAATTGGGATGGCGTGCACTCCTTCGAATGGAGATCTAGTCATGCATGTCCTCGAGCATCTGGACAACTTAAGACGACGGAGGTGATTCATGCGGAGGAATCTCAATCCGATAGCCCACAGGACGCCGAGCCTGAAAAAGGCAATGAAGGAGAAGAGAATGGAGATGAAGGGAACCTGGTTGATCATGTCCCTTCGTACAGCGCTAGACGGCGAGCAGCTATAATCTTAGCCATCGTTGGGTAAGTCTCACTTATGTTCGGAACGATGCTAACCCAAGTAATACTAATCAATCGTTCTTATTAGTTTCATAGTCCTCTCAGTGGCGTACTTAATCCATCACCCACCTACAAAGCTTATAGATACATACCTCCGACCTTCTTACTCTCGAATTTCACCTTACTTCCCTTCAATCCATCTCCCCACTATCTCGACTCATACTTTTGACACGTTCAAAAACATTAGACTACCTTCCCTCAAAGTCAAACGTCCTTCTAGACGTCGACACCGCGGTCGCGGTGCTCGTCCGTATCTTTTCCGAGTAGATGAGAATAGGCTCGCTCAGTGGGTCAGGGAAGATCATTCGCAACTTGTTGGGGAGAGGGGAGAGGGAGGAGGAGGAGGAGAAAGTTTTGTCTTAGAGGACCGTGACGAGGAGGACTTTATGGTTAACGAGTTTGACGAAGCGGTCGAGGAAGATTATTTGGAAGAGGGTTTGACGGGGGCGAGAGGAGCATATGGGGAGCATGTACCGTTGAGCGCTGGAATAACAGGATGGGGTGGAAAGGGTGTAAGGAAGAATTATGGAACTGCGGGGAGCAAGGCGTGAGACCTCGAATTGGCAAAAAGCACGAAATATAGTTATGCGATTTAGATGTGAAGGTCATCCGGCTATGTAGTGCGGATATTTATCTTTCTCGAGTGTTCTCTCGTCTTTTATATCTCAAACACTAAAGCACCTCGAAATAAGTACCAATTATTATCGATCACTTGTTAGAATGTAGTATACACTTTATGCAATAAGACTATCAATTGTGCCACTAGTACTTATAGTGTTTGTGCTTTAAATCTAGGATAGCCACACTAGGTGTGACGGTGGCGGCAACTACCGCCAGATGGGAGTTTTTGAGAAGCCGATACAAAGGTCCTTCGAATTTTCGAAGTTTGCCAACGAGCGGAACTTGACATAGGATTTCGCCAAACTTTAAAAATCAGAGGGGCAGATGTCACAGGCCTAGGGAAGTGGATCATTGCGCGGCTTTCGACAGGGACAAGATGTAGGCCCTGGGGGGATCTCCTGCGAAGACATGGTGGAGTTTGGGTTGATGTTGGGGATGAGATCAATGGACTAAATATATACACACTCTGCGGTAGGACTTATACTACTGTAGCGGTTGTGCTATCCTCCAGGTATAGGCCAGCTGAAGGCCGTGGTAAGTTGATAAGGTGATTTGAGAATTGTAATTCATTTTGTGCACTTATCAATGGCATTGTTGACTATATGGCATTTATCAGGATATCTCTGGACTCAAGCTTAAGTATAATTTCTAAAAAATACACAATCCAGCAATTAACCCACCTGTAACCAATTAATGGCCTCCAGCAGTTCATATTTGGGTAAAAACTCAATGGTCTTGACAAGCTCCTCTACGAGACTCAGCTCATGAGCTGACCACCGGAAGTTGTGTGACCATGAGTAACCGGCCCTATAGAGTATATTAAGATCATCTGGATACAGCATTGATTGGAACATGAATGTGCCCACCAGGAACTACGATACGACCTGATTTTCTTTAAGTGACATTTGGCAAGTGAAGAATGTCCCCTTGAGAAATCAATGAAATACAAGTCACCACAGTTGGGATTCAAAGCAGGGGGATAGAAGTAAGGGTGACAAATACTGATCTCAGCCAATAAGCCAGACAAGTCTTCCAGACGCAAATTGTAGCCAAGTTCATACAATAATTCAGTAAGGGTCAAAAACTGTGAGTTTCGCCAGGTGCGAGGGTTGAATGGTAGTAAAAAAGCAAATAAAACTTCCAGTTCTGAAATAAAATGAAGGTAGTCTTTCCTAATACCAAAGGCAAAGAAGCCGTGTTTAAGAGTCGAACTTGATTGTTGCAGAGAGTCTTGAAATTTCTCGGTCATTATCTATAGTGGCTCATAATCAGTAAAAAAACCGAAACTATTATGTTCAGCCTCACTTCGAAATACTTGATGCAATGCATGATAACTTCAGGAAGGTAGAAGCAGTCAGATCCAATGGGCCGGCCGGAAATGCTACCAGTGTCGTATGACATTCGGGACAGATCCAACATGGCCGGTCGGAAGCAGTAGAGATAATTAAAGTTCTTGAGGTCATCAATCAAGGCAGCCGAAAATTTGCTAAATCCAAGATGATAAATGAAAGTACCGCAGACGTGCAATTGACGTCTGGGAGCAAGAATATATCAGCAACGTACTAGACACCGAAAACACCAATTGAACGGCCTACTCTGGGATGAGTTGCATTTGAGCCTTGTTCATAATTTTCATACAACATCGAGTGATCAACTCATGATATAAAGGTAGATCAAGAAAGAATTCGCCTGAACGGCGTTCATCGAGTAAGAAATCTGTGAATGACTTGTGGCGGAAATGAAACGAATCCTGATTGATCTCTAGAACCGAATGCAAACCACGTAGCGCCGTTAATACGACACCTGGGGTGAGAAAAAGTATATTTTCGATTTGACTGATGCTATTGTCCCGGCGTAAACAGTGAAAACTTGAAGCACCCAAAATTTGTAGAAGTCGAGGTCTGTTACGGCTTGGAGACATGATTTGTCGATAGAGTAGATCCAGATTGGAGAATGCGTCAGGATCACCGATGGGTAAGCCCAAAGCTAGCTCTAACCGTTCTACAGGGTGTGAATATTCGTCTGACACATATTTTATGAGAGTACTGGCGTAAATGAATTGACCTGAAGCCTTCTGTGTGAGATTGTCGATGACACCTTGTGAAGGCCAAGGTAGGGGTGCGCCCCTCATTGCATCTGAGGTAAGAGCAATTTTGTGAAAGCTATCGCGGAGATATCTTTCGATATCCCTCGAAGTCGAGTAGTTGTCACCAAGTTCAGTGCGAGTTGTGATGTCCAGATATTCTGGTTTGTTGAAAATGTCCCGAATCTGGGGCTCGGGCCGACTCGCAATGAGGAAACGGAGGGGAATACGGTAGCGAGGTTGTCCCTTCTCATCCACGAGTACACTGAGAATGGTGGTCAAGACTCGCCGCTGAGAGTCACTTCCCTGACATTCATCGAGGCCATCGATGATCACGACTTTCAGTAGATTCCTCCATCTCTCCCTCGGTAGACTTTCCAGAGGCTTGACGACAAGCTCAAGGAATTGCAAGTCGATTGATGCACCTAGTAATGTGTGACGTTTTCTGATCACCTTGTCAATAGCAGCCCGAAGTTCGGTGTCTCCGGACACGGCCAAGCAATACGCAACTGTGGTAAACAAGGTCCGGGGGTTGTTGCGCTTAGACGATGAACGAGAGAAGAAAAAGCTCGCTGCCAGATGAGAGTCTTTGAAACTCTCAGCCAGTGTCTGTGCAATAGCGGATTTCCCCGCGCCGGCTGGTCCATATAACCAATGAACAAGTGCTTTGGAAGACCGTGCTGAATTTTGATTGCTATTCCGAGTCTGGAGACTCGGAGAAGTGTTTTGATCTTTTATCCATGCAGAGATGTCGGCTCGTACAGCCTCGCGCGTTTGGGGGTGACATCGAGGTGGGGGAAAACGGTCCTCCGAGTCATGAAATGCACCAACTTGTGCTATTTCTTGATATAACAGTTTCAAACCTGGAGGAATAATGTTACGTCAAGCATCATATGAGCAAATCGCCAGTAAGTTTCACCAGCTTCCAAGTCATCAAAGTTTATCTGAGCCCCTCCGATCGTATTTATCGTCGAGTTGTGAAACGTATTATGATGAGATCGAGCGAAAGAAGCAACTCTAGACGTGGAGTCTAGAGTTGGCGACTTTGGAACATCATGCTGTTCTTCGAAGTTGTTAACCTCCAACCGCGGTTTGGTCCGACGTTCGCTGTTTGAGCCGTCTTGCTCCAGGGAATCAAGAGATCTCCGCCTTGGCACGTTCCGACTGTTCAGATCGTTCAGAGTTTGTCGGGGAAGAGCCATGATACCACACAGGCTGAGGACTTGGTATCTTGCCAATAAAGAACAGCAGTTCATCCCAGATCGATATCAGGCAACGTAGGCGCCCCTCCGAAACACCCACACCAAGAACCAATTGAATTATCGAGAAAGTTAACCAAGAACGCAAAAGTGAATCCAGATTGACCTCGTATAATGCTTGCGAGAAAGTTTTGAAACATTTTTCTTCTACCGTTCTGGAGAAAGCGCGCAGTGGCAATATACGTCCGTCTTGATGATCGAGTTGACTAGACAGTAGACTTGTATGAGTAGAAATGACCAGAGAAAGCGCTGCGTGCAGCCTCCAGAATCACTGAGAGCCTGTTCAGATACGATCCACCAGTGGATTTCCCACGGCCCAGCCAGTGGATCTGAAGGCGAAAGTTGTTTTAAATACAGAAGCAAACCCCTTAGCGAAACATGACCCATAAGCGAAACATTTAATTTTTGGAACACTTAGAATATATTTTTGGGCCAGGTTTTTTTCCCATAGCATCTATTTAATATGCAGAGTAATGCTACAATACACCTGTATCATAAAATCCTGTACAATGAGCGCCGAATAGCAAAATATGTCAAATACAGGAAAATTCTTGAGAAAAGTGGTTTTGGGGTAAAATGGAAGAATAACCAGATGTTCTGAAGTTGAATACGAGTTGAGGGAGTGTTTTCAACATTGCTGAGTATGATACAGGGCAATAGATACACCAGAACTTGTGTTTTCTCTTGTTGGAGCCTGTGTTTCGCTTAGTGGTTTTTGGGCATTTTGGCACAGCTCAACAAAATTTGAGCATTGTGCTCACAAAAATATTTGGTAAAATCTGAGAATATTCAGAGACATTCCATACAATATATCCAACCTATGACACAAAAAGTTTTGTCTGAATTGGATGATTATCACCTGCTACATAAAGATTTCTTGATTTTGTTTCGCTTAGGGGTTTGCTTCTGTACATACC
>ML179130.1:66877-105612 GCA_004369135.1 Dendrothele bispora CBS 962.96 | reverse complement strand
TACATACCTACACTCGTTTTCTTTACATTCTCTACTCATAATCTTCCTGAACTCATGTCAAAACCTAAACTTCCTAAAATACGGCTCAAATTAGGGCCGAGACCTGACAATTCAACTGCCGAAAATCCTGCAGAGAGAGAACCTGACCCGATCGAGACTCTGGACAACAGCACCTCCGAAAAGCCCAGAAAACGTACCACTAGGCACCAACCAGTGGAAGGGAACATCCCTGAGCAGTCTGGGACTCCGAGTCCAGACAGTACCTCTTTGCAGAAACAACAAACTCAAAACATAACGTCCTCAGAAGCACTGAAAGAAAATATCACACCTGCCCAACAGAAGCCCAAGAAGACCAAGCCCAAGAAGACCCGGACTAATGATAGTATGTATTATCGACATCACCGTGTGACGTTCTCCAGTTTACTGACTGAATTCATAGAGGCTGACAGGGTGACGGCAGTGCCTCCCGCTTCTCAAACTTCTGCTATTCAAGACAATGCCGTTGTCGCTCAGGCTGCCGATGTGTCGACCAAGACCAAGTCAAACGATGAAGCCTCGGAATCCGATGGAGAAGACAAGACACATTGGGCTCATGAAGACATGTTGGCCCTACTTGAATTCCTTGTCAGCAAGAAGTCTGAGAGCGGCAACTTCTCCAACTTCACATTGCCTATCTTCAAGGAGGCCGCTATTGTGGTGAACACGGCCCGACCCGATTCTTTTCCGAAAACTGGTGAAGGATGCAAGTCCAAGTGGTTCAACGTGCGTGTTTTACCTTTGATCATTTCCAGAGCTTGTATTCATAAGCTACTTTTATCAGTACTTCCGCAGATATTGGCAAGCTATTCAGGACATTGTGTCACAAAACATATAGAAATAGGGGTTATTTACTTTTGTTTACTATCAGCCTCACAAGTAGTGTACATATTCACATACTTACAGTAGCCACATTTTCGCGATTTACTATTAAATCCTACGAATGTCTCTAGTATTAGTACTTCGGGCCATAGAGGACTATATTTAGTCCTTGGATAACTTATAGTTCTAGCTCGGTTTACCTTGTTTCTATGTTATTTACCTTATTCCAGGATCCAGACTATGTTCTCGACATAAGTACTGTCGTATCCAGATATGCTACGTATTGCCACTACATGACCTATAGGTCTATTAATTGTATTTGTCTAGTTATGATTAAGTCTATGCATTAGCATTTCAGGTTGTGACCTTGCCAAGTAAAACAGGATGAGTCTTTCCTACTTAGGTGAAGTTGCTGACACCACTGTGGCTAATATAAGTAGGTACTTATGTCCTGATCCAAGGGAGTAGAATTAACTCCTCAGTCTTAATTCACCTTCGGTTGAACCACAGACTACTTGCCTACAAGCACTCTCTAAGCACTCTTATCTCCACTCTCAACTCTCAATACCTCTTTTTCTTGCTGATCCCTTGTGTTCTCAAGTTTAGATCCAGAGAGTCGGAGTAGCGTTTCTTGAAACAAGTTTGTAACTTATTTGATTTAGTCTGGATAAAAGTTACGCGTCCGACAGCCTTGGTGTTCTGGGTGGCTTCTTTCTTTTATGATTCTATTTAGGGGTATGTCGACGTTGGGAACGTCATGTTTCAAATTTATCCCTTGCCTGACAAGGCAACCCCGGGCCATAGGGCTCCTGGTAGCAATTGACAGCATTCTGACAAGATGGTTAAAGTGGATTGTGAACCAATTCGATTCACAGCATCTTGGAAGATGGAGTCAGTTGACTTGTGACACTATATGAGTCGTTGGCCAGTATGCTTGATGTTTCTTTGTGTGTATCCTTTCATGTGGATTAAAGCGGCCAGTCGCCGTGTTAAAGACCGTTTGCTTTTGATTTGTCGTTATAAGACATAAGCAGAAGTTTACAACCCTGTTAATTCGGACTGGTGACACGCAAACGTAGAAGTTGTGTAATCTTATTTCTACATACCCTATATAGTCAGGTGGACTGTAGATCTCCTAGGTAGAATAGTTTCTTTATTTTTCATTTCCTACTGGGCTGTTGATATAGAAGGGCAGTACCGATGCCAACTCGGTACTCCTGTCGACATTTCCAGTAACGGTTCTTGCACTCCATTTATGCAGGATGCTTATGGGACATGCTGATTCATGTTAGGCAGATCATGTCTTACAGTATCAGCTGTTAAATTCACCTCATCCTTTGTTGTTTCTAATGTTCCTGTTTCACGCAGCACTTCTGCTCCGGAGTAGTCCGAGGCATTTTGTACCTCTGGGACTCAATTGAGAACCCTCTCCAGTATGCTCGATAGGTATGCAAATTTCGTATGGTTATTACTTGCCACTGTGCTTTTATCCGAGGTGATGCCAACCAAATATATAGGGTTGCACGTGCTGAACTAGCTCGGTTGAATCAGTGGTTTCGGCTCGATTAAGCCATATCACCGCCACTGGTAAAATATCAGGGCAACGTGACACAATATCGTACAACCCCACACGTTTTAAAGACGTATGCCGACCCCCTCGAAAGCCATTAGATTATATTGCGGGAAGATACTTTCTTAAGTGTTTTCTTCATTGGTTATATATTTGTTTCGCCTGCGAAAGCCATTCAGATATATTTCAAGTAGTACAAGCCCCTGTTTCGCCTCGAAAGCCATTCAGACTTGTATGCGGGGTTATCATCTTCGATACCTTTACTTCCACAACCGAATCAATCACATTACATTCACTTGAGTGTATAGACTTCACATGTACTTTTGTGTATTTGTCTAGACTTAGATATCTGTTGATATATTGAGTCGTGACTAGAATATTCAACTCCAGACTTGATTAAAACTTTGCTTCACTGTTGTTTGTGTGTGTTTGCTGCAAAAGGATTCTGTCTCCGAACCCCAGACTCGCTTGCATACACTACATATTGAGGATTAGTTTAGTATTCATTGGGTGTATTGGCTTTGAGATTGCTTTATTTTTAGAGTGATCTTATTGTTGGTATATTGATATCTACTATACTCGTTTTAAGTTTACATAGCCCATATGTTTGTACAGACAATTGTAGTAGGATTGCACTTTCACGTATTTCTAACTAAACACCCAAATGACATGATGAAATAACTGTGTAACTATGTGCTCTAAAGCTGGGAAGCTTTGAAGGAACCTGCGGAGTTTTATTTATATCCTGTCAAGAAACGTTTTGTGTAACGTAAGGATTTAAAAATTTCGAAATTGACCATGTAACACCTAAACTCTATGGAGAAAAGGCAATGGATCAATAAGATTGGATCTGGCCAATTCCAGGCACAAAAAATAGGATACAATAAATGGATTTGGATTACAACTCGCCTATGCCAGTGGCAAACCAGTAACCAAATGGGGCATAACTAAATTATTAACCCCTGCACGACTTTCCACTACAAGTAGGGAAGATCACTCAAATGACATCTATCAATATACATAGAGTCATAATCCATTTTGAAACCTTATTAGGATCAGTACTAAGTCCCGAAAAGGGTAGTACAGCTCTAAAGGAAAGAAAGAAGAAAAGAAAAAGGAGGGAAAGACTTTGAAGCAGAAGATTCGCTCTTCCGAAGCCCAAGATAGCTCAGATGACAAACCCCACGGGTCTGTTGCTGTCAATACCGTGCAAATTAGAAACACACCTTACATCGAAGACGTCACTACAGACAGTGAAAGTGATGACGATGAAACATCACACCGTCTTGCCAGCGTTAGCAGTAGCAAGGGCAAGAGTAAGGCTGTTCAGGCCCGGGATTTTCTCTAAAGCACCATGAGACGACTTGTGATCATGTGTGCCGAGGCCCTTATACCCTCAATCTTAGTACAGGAGATACTGTTAAAAACATAGCACATAATAAAAACTCGTTTTATCTACCTGTAACACTCTGGGTATATGGAAGAAAAGTGCAAGTAAGAGCTCTAGTAGACTCAGGAGCCACAACCACATTCATCAACAAATCTGTGGTAGAAAGTAACAATCTGGTAAAAGAAAAATTGGCGCATCCGTTTGAAGTAATAAATGCGGACGACTCCCCAAATAAAAATGGTACAATTACTCATTCCATGAAAGGTTACCTTGAGATAGGATCTCATAGGTCGAAAACCCACCTATTGGTGACGGACTTAGGTCAAAAAGACATGATAATTGGAATGATGTTTCTAAGACGCCACAATCCGGAGATAGATTGGGCGCAAGGCGCATGGAGATTTACCAGATGTCCTGAAGGCTGTGTTCCTGGAGCACGTCATAAAAGAAAAAGACGTAAAGTAACTCAAGAAGAGATCGATGAACTTGAGTTACCTCGAGGATTTAATTGGGATGACCCGCTGGACGAATTAGGATCGGGCGATCCAGAAAACCCTTACATAAACTGGCTTGAAATAGATACGCCGGAAGACCGCAAAATAGCGAAAATAGTTGCTCAACAAGTTGACAAACTTGATGAAGGTTTCGACGAAGAAGACGACGATAGTGACAACATCGATTGGAAACCATTAGTTCCTAAAGAACTTTGGGATTTCAAAACTGTCTTTAGCAAGAAGAAATCAGAGCGCATGCCAATACGAAAACTGTACGATCACCAAATTGAGTTTGAGAAGGATACCGAACTTCCCAAACCGGCAAAATTATATCCGCTGTCACCTAAAGAAAGGGAAGCGTTAAATAAATGGTTAGATGAAGAACTTCAAAAAGGATATATTCGAAAATCCAAAAGTTCCGTTGCGGCACCAGTATTTTTTGTCAAAAAGAAGGATGGAAGCTTATGGCTAGTGCAAGACCACTGTCGCTTGAATAAAGTGACAATTAAAAATCGATATCCGATACCTCAAATAAGCGATCTAGTCGACTCGCTAAGTAAAGCTCGGGTATTCACCAAGATCAACCTTCGATGGGGGTACAATAATGTACGAATTAAGAAGGGAGATGAATGGAAAACAGCCTTTACTACACATAGAGGACTGTTCGAAGCCAAAGTTATGTACTTCGGTTTCAGCAATGCACCTACCACATTCCAAGCCATGATGAATGAAATCCTAAACGACTTAATATCCGAAGGAAAAGTTATGGTATATCTAGATGATATCCTTATCTTTACCCAAGACAAAAAAGAAAACGAGCGCATTACGCGCCAAGTGCTCAAACGACTAGAAGAGAATGATCTATTCGCAAAACCAGACAGCTGTAGCTGTCAGATTTCTTAAGTACATACTGATAAAATGGAATTTCGTTTTTTAGGATGGACCGATAAGCTTATGACTAAGCTTCTATATACTGGAGGTGCCATAATCCGGCATAGAGCTTCTGACCGGCATTCTGGCACCAAAATCAGAGTCACGGGATGCTCATTGTGGCTGATGGGGGCTGATATTGATAAAACCCGATATGGAAGAGATAAGATAAAGGTGTTTAGGACAATCTGGTACAGAATTCTCGGCTGATTATGGATCTGATTTCCATTTTTGGATAGGTGCTGTGGCTGAGGAGAAAAATGCAAAATAAAATCCGGGAGCCGGCGATAAAAAATATGAAAGGGGGTGTATAGGGGTAATTTGGGTCTGGGAATCCGAATTTTCATTTATTTTGATGATATCTTCAGCCATTCCCGAGATATTCAAGAAATAATGCTAAAAAAAGCGGAAAAATGCATTTTTATTGCAGGTGGCTGGAAATAATTGCCTCTAAAAATCCTAGAGGGGGGTAGGATGGTGTAAATTGAGTCAGGGAATTTGAATATCCACTTATTTCAATGATATCTTCAGCCATTCCCAAGATATTCAAGGAATAATGCTAAAAACAGCGGAAAAATGTATTTTTATTGCAGGTGGCTGGAAATAATTGCCTCTAAAAATCCTAGAGAGGAATAGGATGGTGTAAATTGAGTCAGGGAATTTGAATACCCACTTACTTCGATGATATCTTCAGCTGTTCCCAAGATATTCAAGGAATAATGCTAAAAAATGCGGAAAAATGCATTTTTATTGCAGGTGGCTGGAAATAACTGCGTCTAAAAATCCTGGGGGGGGGTATGATTTGGGTTGGGGAATTTGAATATCCACTTATTTTCATGATGACTTCAGCCCTTTCCAAGATATTCAAGGATACTGCTAAAAAAAGCGGAGAAATGTATTTTTATTGCAGGTGGTTGCAAATAATTGCCTCTACAAGATAGGTTCAAGAAAGGCTGATTACAGGTTGCAAAGCAGTATGTATGTTGTGAAATTTATTTGATGATAACTTGTGTCTATGACCTAACTGTATGTACTGACAGTAACTAGTCACTGTATTATAAAAATCATAGATATTGCTTTGGAGTAATAGTTTCATTGGTATATTGTGTACTCAATCATGTAATGATGGATATACATTAGAGATATGAAAGATTTGATCATTTAATACTTGCCTTTTGTGTATACTTTTTAACTATGAGTACAACTGCATAGTCATAGTACCATTAGTTATAGAACAAGGAGAATAATTGAGTGTTGAGTTCAAAATGATTTGTAAAATAAAATCTCCTGGGCTGTAAAGCCATGATACACAGTAATTGTGAGATAGATATATAGGCATACAATTACACTACCCAAGTGTAAATGTACACAATTGAGGCTTGAAATTCCATTTTACTGATGGGCCAACTATTGATGTATTCTATGCATAGAGCTAGTCATTATTTACAATGCACTGGAGTAAAATGTGTTTAAGCAGCATCTTGTCCTGATCTGTGGTGAGATTCTCTAAGCTATATCACACTATCCTACCCTTTGTGAAAAATTTTGGTGGCAATGAACTACAGCCACCTGGGTATCACACAAACAGCCAAAGATGTTATTCATAACTTGAATTCCAAGATCAAATCCACATGTTCTTTAGTCATTTTATTGACAGCAGCCTGAAATAAATATACAATTTTTTGCTTTTTTGAGCTGTATTCCTTGAAGATCTTGGGAACAGCTGAAGAAAAAGTGGATAGTCAACTTTACTGAGCCAAATTGCACATCCTACCCCCCTCCAGAATTTTTAGAGGCAATTATTTGCAGCCACCTGCAATAAAAAGGCATTTCCCCACTTTTTTAGCAGTATTCCCTGAATATCTTGGGAATGGCTGAAGATATCATTAAAATAAGTGGACACAATAAAAATGGATTTCTCCGCTTTTTCTTAGCAGTATTCCTTGAATGTATTGGGAATGGCTGAAGATATCATCAAAATAAGTGGATATTAAAATTCCCTGACCCACTTTACACCATCCTACCCCCCTCTGAGATTTTTAGAGGCAATTATTTCCAGCCACCTGCAATAAAAATGCATTTTTCCGCATTTTTTAGCATTATTCCTTGAATATCTCGGGAACGGCTGAAGATATCATTGAAATGAGTGAATATTCAAATTCCCTGACTCAATTTACACCATCCTATTCCTCTCTAGGATTTTTAGAGGCAATTATTTCCAGCCACCTGCAATAAAAATACATTTTTCCGCTGTTTTTAGCATTATTCCTTGAATATCTTGGGAATGGCTGAAGATATCATTGAAAGAGCAATGATGACAAGAGGAGTTGTCGGTTACAATTTCGACATCATTGCCTCCGTCGTCAGCCGCTTGTTTGGCCTTTTCACTTTTCTAAATAGAAAATCAGATGGGAATTTGACTCTGGATTTGAAAATCAAGTATAGACTTACTTTATGTTGGGCGCGACGTGTGGCCCGAGCCTTTTTCATTGCAAAGAAGGTGTCGCGTGCACCTTTTAGGGTGTTACAGTGGGCAATCCCTTCAAGTTTTGAAGCTTTGTTGAGGAGCACGATCGCCTCGTTGGCAAGTCCGTATGCGGTTTCGTCTGCAGAAAGGATTCCAAAAGAACCAGAATCAGTCGAAGCCTGTCAAAAAGGTTAAAAACGATGTTAGAAAGCACTTTTAATCGAAAAGAATAGAATTTCCTTACCAGTGTGTCGCTTACAGCTTTTAGAGCCGCAGAAACCACAGCGGGGGACTTGTTTTTCTCGAGATACTCTCCGAGATCGGCAACGTCGCCGGTAAGCTTCTTGACGAAGGCGTCGATCGTAGTCGCGGTTGTTGAACTCGACATTGATAGCAAGGTGTAGAGCAAGAAGAGCAGTAAGAAAAAGGGTTAGAAAATTTTTGGATCGCAGTTTGGGAAATAAATTCAGTAGAAGACCTATCGAAACATGAGTAAAAGTACCCACCTTTTATACTGCAAGTCTAGAATAAAAAGAATATATTTTATACAAGAATAAATCTACGAATAAATTGTTAAAGAAATTGTAGATCTGGGGGAGGCAACTGAGGACAGTTGCTTTATTTTCGAATGGGGAGAAGGAGTATTGACACATGCTAGACGGCTGCGAAGTTTCCGCGAATTTTTCGATTTTTTTTCTAAGTACATATTGATGTAATCTGCGGATCTATCGAATAAGGAAATAGGTCGTACGTCGCTTATTTGCGCTACTTCGTATAACCAGGAGAGACCTGAGAACAGATATTAACGAGTTTTCACCGATTTGGTCAGTTAGGACTCATCGTAGATCTAGAAATCGAGACCAGACTACTGGTCCCAAGTCAGGATTCAAGTCTGGAGTAGAATTAGAAAGTGATCGAATCAAGTCTGGACAAGAAAGTTTTATCTTGACAATCGACTCTGGACTCAACTTAGGTCACACAAAGAATTAAACACAAGTCATCAGCCACGTAGGCTGGCACAGTAGATTGCAATACAGAATATAAGCAGACATAGAAACTACTGTAATAAGTAAGTTTGACTATGCTGCGGGAGTACACACAAGTGTAGGGCTACATAAAGAGTTCGCGAGTAATGGGGACGGTGGTACAACAAAATATATGGCCATAGGCCGTGCAAAAAGTCCATACAAAGATCGCCGGATTTCCCAAGAAGCTCCCAACTAGACCGAATCAGCGAGTCGTCGAAGGTCGAATAGGAGAGGAGTCGAGTTGGTTAGTCAAGTCCTCCTCGATGTCTTGTTCATCTTCGTCGTCCTCGGGGTTCACATTGTTGTCCTCGTCCTTTTCCTGGGAAAGAACAGCGATTGGGGGAGAGGAACGAATCACCAAACTATGGTGTGTTTATTAGAATTAAGAAATGAATCTAGAATTGACTTACGAATGAAGAAAGGAATCAGGAGTACCCAGTTCCAGGGACTGATTGAAAGTCTTAGTGGCGTCTTCATCTCTGGATGAGGCTTCGTCTTCTTCTTCTTTCCTAGAGCTGTTCTCCGCGTCCATCAGAGTAGACGCAGCGGCAGGAGAATCCATCACGGTATCGGCATGAGAAGTGGTCGCGTGAGGAAAACCGACAGGAGAATCAACCTATGAGTCGTTAGTCTAGATTCAATAGTAAAGCTAATGGATTGTAACAGAGTGTACTTACAGAGCCTGGATGTACTGCGGTAGGGACTGCAATGTCACTAACGGACACTGTAAGACATGCATTAGAGATTTTAAGAATAAATGAAGAAAGAAGAAATCAGACATACCCTCCTCCAGTGGAAGAACGATCATGGGATATTGCTCCCCGGCTTCCAAAGCAGAGTTGACTGCTGGCCTCATGGGATTCTGAGCGTCCATGAAAGGAGCCCATTGGCTAATATCGAGCGGGGTAGGCTTATTACCGACTGGGAGAAAGAAGTTGGAAGTGCTTAGAGGAGGAATAGTTGTAATCTCACTAGCAGTGGCGGCAACGGAATGAAAAGAGGCGTCATCGGCAGGAGCTGGTTGTGCCAAGAAGTCCTCGATGTCCGTTTTACTGTAAGAGACTGTCCAGCCGGCCAATTGTCCAATTTCGGAGACCAACTCGGTAGTGATTTTGAGGTCCTGGTTAGCGGCCTTCAACTGATGGAAAACGCGTGCCGGATTAGAAAGAAGGTTCCGAAGTACGGCAACCTCGGAACCTAGATTGAACTTAATAGAGTCGGCAAGTCCAGACACGGTCACAAAGTTCGAAGTCGTGGCATTGATCCGTCGAAGTTGGTTGGCAATGACTTGAAGAACCGCAGTTACCTTTTCAGTGGTACTAGCGGCACGCCCTGGTCGAACAGGAAAGAGCTAAAAAGAAAAGAACAAGTCAGTACTCAATGTGAGTCTAGATTAAACGGACTCAAGACTTACACGAGTGTTTTGGGTGTCATTGGCAATATATTCAGCAGGTGTAAGGTATGGGAGGGTCTCAAGTCCAGAAAAGCCGGGAGGTGTCTCCAGCTTCTTGAGATCAGCAGTAACTAACGCCATCCGACCTCTGAGGAATGCACTGTCGACCACCTAAGAATGGAATAAATAATAGAAGTATAAAAGAAAATAAAGGAAACGTACTTTTCCGGGGAGATCGTAGTCAGGTTTGGCCTTAGGAGGCTCGGCGTCGACTTCTTCTTCTGATTTGGGGTTCTTGGACACCGCCTTGCGTTTACCCTTGTCAATTTTAGAAGGAGCAGGAGTTCTGGCCTTCTTGACAGCGGGTTTCTTCTTGTTGGCATCTTTGTTAGCAATGGTCTTCTTGGAAGATCCACTTGCAGCAGTTTTGGTAGTAGTTTCTTTATTTTTCATTTTACTCTGTACATATAAAAGGACAGTAGATACAACTAGGTACTCCAGTGACTGTAGTACGGTTCTTGCTCGCACTTAGGACAGCTGATTCAGGAGGAGATCTCCAGTATCATAAAGGCATACCTTTGTTGTTTAAAAGTTTGTTTAACCAGAAAGTCAGCTCCGGAAGAGTACGAGATTTGTGGATATTCAATTCTCCGCTCAATTGTATAAATTTTGTTGGTGATAACTTTGCGCCTTTTCAGAAGTTAAATTGGTTAACTCTGAACTGTCGGTTGAATCAGTGGTTTCGCCTTGAAAGCCATTCGCACTGGTCAGCAAGTGATATAGTCTTTTCACCTCGAAAGCCATTAGATTATATTGCGGGGAGATACTTTATTAAGTGTTTTCTTCATTGGTTATATATTTGTTTCGCCTCGAAAGCCATTCAGATATATTTCAAGTAGTACAAGCCCCTGTTTCACCTCGAAAGCCATTCAGACTTGTATTGCAGGGTTATCATCTTCGATACCTTTACTTCCACAACCGAATCAATCACATTACATTCACTTGAGTGTATAGACCTCACATTTACTTTTGTGTATTTGTCTAGACTTAGATATCTGTTGATATATTGAGTCGTGACTAGAATATTCAACTCCAGACTTGATTAAAACTTTGCTTCACTGTTGTTTTGTGTGTTTGCTGCAAAAGGATTCTGTCTCCGAACCCCAGACTCGCTCGCATACACTACATATTGAGGATTAGTTTAGTATTCATTGGTGTATTGGCTTTGAGATTGCTTTATTTTTAGAGTGATCTTATTGTTGGTATATTGGTATCTACTATACTCAGCCACACAGCCCATATCTAATATCAGTTGTAGTGCACTGCACTTTAACGGCCCCCAAGACGACTTCTACCAAATTGTTTGGTCATTTGTTCCTCATCCATGACTCTCAGTAAATCAATAAGGAGTTGTCAGGACGAAACACGTTGTTCAAGTTTGCGGATTCCATTGACAGGCATAGATACAGAGAAATGCGAAGAAATGACTTATGGTTGGCTAGCGCAACCAACCATAGCCAACCGGGAGGGTCCTTGAACCTGTACCACCACCTGGTCAGGTATTCCCACGACTCGTCAGTCACTAAACAATGGGCAAGGACGATTTTTTGACCGCAAATGACGCGTGTGATCCCTTCATGTGTTGAAGCTTGCGCTCGGGTTATACCTAACTGCCTCCCCCGTCGTTGAGAATGATGAGGAACGACGAACGAGTCCTGAAAACCAACGATGTTGTCACTCACGGTACCCCAATGTGACGTGTCTCAAAACTCCGCAACGATGCACCCTTCCTTTGTCTTATTGTTAATGGCTAATGTCTCGTGCTATGCCCCTTCACTGGCTCTCCTCAAAAAGACATACAGGCCAAAAGAGGAACAAAGTAGAATGGTGCGTTAAATACTATGAGCTCAGTCACCGCTATTTCACCTAATCTCAAATAAGAGCTCTTACAGAAACTCTTGTGAAACCCCCACACTTTACTATGGCTGCAAAAAAGAATAACCAACGCTGAAATACCCTGCAAACTGCTTCTAACCGTCCTACTCAGCCCATGCCGGAACCGGTAATGCAGTTGGGCCCAAACAGTAACCCCATTCCAGGTGTGACCTCCTTGTCTGTGAACCCTATGCCAAGCACGGTAAAGTGCAGTGCACTACAACTGATATAGAAATGGGCTGTGTGGCTGAGTATAGTAGACATCAATATATCAACAATAAGATCACTCTATAAATAAAGCAATCTCAAAGCCAATACACCAATGAATACTAAACTAATCCTCAATATGTAGTGTATGCGAGCGAGTCTGGGGTTCGGAGACAGAATCCTTTTGCAGCAAACACCCAAAACAACAGTGAAGCAAAGTTTTAATCAAGTCTGGAGTTGAATTTTCTAGTCACGACTCAATATATCAACAGATATCTAAGTACACAAAAGTAAATGTGAGGTCTATACACTCAAGTGAATGTAAATGTGATTGAGTAGGTTGTGGAAGTAAAGGTATTGAAGATGATAACCCCGCAATACAAGTCTGAATGGCTTTCAAGGCGAAACAGGAGCTTGTACAACTTGAAATATATCTGAATGGCTTTCGAGGCGAAACAAATATATAACCAATGAAGAAAACACTTATAAAGTATCTTCCCACAATATAATCTAATGGCTTTCAAGGCAAAAAGACTATATTACTTGCTGACCAGTGCGAATGGCTTTCAAGGCGAAACCACTGATTCAACCGTTCAGTCCAGAGTTAACCAATTTAACTTCTGAAAAGGCGCAAAGTTATCACCAACAAAATTTATACAATTGAGCGGAGAATTGAATATCCACAAATCTCGTACTCTTCCGGAGCTGACTTTCTGGTTAAACAAACTTTTAAACAACAAAGGTATGCCTTTATGATACTGGAGATCTCCTCCTGAATCAGCTGTCCTAAGTGCGAGCAAGAACCGTACTACAGTCACTAGAGTACCTAGTTGTTTCTACTGTCCTTTTATATCTACAGAGTAAAATGAAAAATAAAGAAACTATTTTATCTAGGAGATCTACAGTCCTCCTAAGGTAGAGGACAGGCAAATGCAACCAACCCCACGCGAGCATTGTCACGCGTGACATTTTTACTATGTTTGGAAATTTTTGCTTTTCCACAGCTCTTTTGGCCTCTATCTCTACAACGAGACACTGTACTATCAATCCCCTATTAAAATAAACATTAAATGACTCCAGGAGCATACTCAAATATTTTCCAGATTTTAGGATCCAATCTGAGAGAGGAGATCGCGAAATACTGCTTAAAAACTACTAGTTACAGGTCAAGATATGTATGCTACAGTGCAATTTACTACAGTAGTTCAGTATTTAACAAGATATGATATATAGAGTGGACTATAGTATGACTAGAAGGTACTGGTGGTCTGTACAATAATTAAACAATACTTTCTTCAAGTAATTCTTGCATGATATTGGTGGGAAGCACCCGATGACCCCTGTATTTCCGAGTGGCCCATGCGGCTTGGCGTCCATTCAGTCCTCGCGCATAGGCATCCATGAATCGATGGGTTCTCGTTGTAAATCTGTCCAGTGGAGATTTATATCAATTCAAATTTCAGGTGAGAAAGATCAATCAAAACTTACCGGCGAATTGAAAGCAAAGGAACCTGATCCAAGGACTCCAATGCATTGCGTCGAAGATCATCCTCCTTTGATGATTCTGGGTAAAAGCGATAGACTCTTTTGGCATAACCCCAACATTGTTCAATTGGATTCAACTCGCAATGGAATTTTGGAAGGAAGACAACTTGAACACCTCGCTCCTTGCAAGTGGTCTCAAGAATGGACTCAACTTCTACAAAGTCAGGTTGGTTGTAAAGAATTCGGCGGAGACAACAGTCAGTTGCTGTAGGAGGACAACGGAAATTCTTGTTACATTCAGCCTTTTTCCCAGTTGTGTTGATACCACGCTCCTGTAAAATCACCTCCATGCCCTTGAACTGTCCTTCCTTTTTGTGTCCCTTTGGAAAGTACAGGGGTTGATCTTGACCATTCGGAAGTTTACCAGGTCCCATCTCCTTCTTGACCTTTTTCAATTTCCCATCTGAGCGATAGACCGGCTTTCCATCTGCATCACGTTCAGTAACCTCCACAAAAAAATTCCCAGAAGGCCCCTTAAGCATTTTACGTGCAGAAAGAGCTCCTTCAGGACGCTTCAGATGTGTGGTATTGTCATAGACAAAGACATGCTCATACCCAGGGTACCACTCCTGAACAATGTCCATCGCTTCTTTCACTTGGGCCTGAATATCCTCCGCTGTAAAATAACCATCCTTATTCTTCCCAGGTCTAAATTCCCGCCGAGCCCTACTTTCTCCATCAGGACTGGCTAGCCATCCGAATTCAGCTGATACAAAATCGGCAATCATCAAGGTGACACCTTCCCCTTTCGCACCCAATTTCGCAGCTGAATCCTTGTGATACCATGCTTTCCGACGTCGATCATGGGCATAGAAGATAGTCTCATCATGATACCAGATGATGACTTGTTTACCATTGGGTACCGAAGGGGGAAGTGGTTTTCCATCACGGTCATAGAGATTCGAATGAGCAAGAAGAGATTTCATTTTTGGAATGAACTGGGTATCCCGATAGATGGTAACATCCTCTCGCTCATGTCCATCTTTGTATTGCCCTTTCTTGGCCTCATGGAAACGGTAGCCTAGAATGTTCAAGTATCTTCGAGCAGTGCGTGTACTGATGATTCTGTCAATGGAGTGTCGCTCCATAACATCATCACGAGAAAGGTACAACACAAGTTTTTCCGCTGTGATATTGGTCCCCAATTCTTGCAAATAAAGAGTCACCTCATTTGCTAGATCCTCATCTGTAAGAAGACAAGCACTCCAGCGTCCATATGGATTGTTCGGGAGGACCTTCCGATCTAAAATGTATGTGCGTGCCAGGATACGCAACTGACGAGCACAATAAGTGCCACGGTCCAGTGAAACGGCAGCTTGAATGGATGATGCCCGCCATTTTCCGTAGGTATTTGAGAGAGGGTCGGTGTACAGTTTCAAAAAACTGCGCATACCCTCCAGTTTCTCTCGAGTGAAAAAGTCGATAGCTGGGTGTTTATAACCCCCGCTCTTCCCTCGAGAACTGCCTCGGAGCAGAGCAAGCAAATCCGAAACGGCATCTTGTGCCAAAGCAATAGGGGGTGCTTCCCGAAGGCGTCCGTCAGCATAACGCTCCTGCATGCGGTTTGAATGATGGTTCCTTTCACGCCGCTTTCGATTCTCCTTTTGTCTCTGTCTCTTTTTGGAACGATCCGATCCAGTGGTCGAAGCAGATGCATCGGTAGCAACTGATGGCTCGGAAGAAGCAATAGACGCGTCATCTGAACAATTACGCGTCTCAGACGCGTCCAATATTAGCGCGTCGTTAGGAAGTGGGAATCGTTCTTGATGTCGGCGCGTCAGAAAGGACATGTTATCTTCATTCTCAACCTCTTCAACAGTGACACGATAGCAAGTGTCGGAATTTTTCTTAGTAGACTTTGTATTTCGTGATTTCTTCGGACTAAATCTCTGTGCTATAGCTTGTACTGATGCAAGATGAAATCAGGACTTCAAGAATCTCATGTGAGAAGGACTAGTATGCGCTTCAGGAATGTTATCTAAACGGAATCGGCTTTGCTGTGCTTCTAATGGGTTGTCAGATGAGCTTCCGAAGACATCATCTGGACAGTTCGGACGTGGGGAAGGTTTCATGTGAGTTGTGTCTTGAGCCTGAGAACGAGGAAGGACAACAAGAATGTTAGATGTCAGACTCATCATGATTCATAAGACACACCAAGTTTTCCTTGTCTTTCCTTTGCTTTTTTCTCGGTGAACACTTTTCCTTTACCGTTCTCCAGCCCTTCGATGCGTTAATAGCACGTATAGATAGGTAGGCTTTTCGTTTGGGCATTTGTGTAGATAGGCAGGGTCATGGAGGTGCGAGAAAGTAATTTAGACACGCTCATTAAACACGCTTGGGGCATGTAAGTCGATCTCCTCTTTCAATTTTCATCTCCTCACACAAAAGACCTGTCAGGCATTGATTTCGAACGTATATCTATCAATTTTAAATCCTACATTTTTTACTCAGTTCATAGATAGCGTATAGAGCCTCGAAAACCTCTTTTTTCAATAAAAATTACTATATAAGGTATGTCACACGTAGCCACGTGGGGTTGGTCGCATTTGCTTGTCCCCTACCTTACTATATATGGTATGTAGAAATAAGCTTTCGTAATTTACGTGCGTGTCACAGTCCGTATATAGAAATTCTGTTACTTATTTCGTCTTTCTAAATTAATTCTTTCAAGTCTGTACTTGTTTATTCTAATCTAGATTTATTATCGCGCCCCCGTGTACTGGCCGACGAGTCATCTACATTGACAAGTCCTGACTCGACTCTTTCTAATATCTGGACTCTCATTGGTTGAGAGTCATACTCTGTCAAATTCTGTCATACCGGAGCCCTAGGCGGGTCTGCGGATAAATTGGTAGTATGCGCCTATCGTTGTCATACCCCTAATTCCAGTCATAGCAAGTCACCGGTCTGTCGGACTCCTATATTTTTATTCTGATTAAATCAAATAAGTGGAACAGCTTCTGGAAAACAGCACTCTGCCTCTCTAGATCTATTCTTTGTAAGGCACGCGAGAGTCGCAACCGCTCATCGCTCTAGATTTTAATTAGATTTAGACTTTAGACTCGACTTTAGTCTGGACTCGAAGATAATTTTAGTCTGGAGTTAATTCTATTCCCTTTGGATCAGGACATAATTATATTTATATTAGCCACAGTGGTCTCAGCCACTTCCCCTATGTCTGGAGGACTTATTCTGTTTTACTTGGCAAGGTCCAAGTTGAAATGCTTAGCATAGACTTTCATAACTAGACAGATCAATTAATCTACCATAGTCATGTAGTCACTTCTATCATTTCTGGATACGGTTTTCCTTGTGGAACAAGTCTGGACTTAATATGTATTGACTTAATACAATTATTCCTTTTGACTATCAGTCAGGGACTCACTATAGTCCTCTATTTCCCTTATTACTAATACTATAGACATTCAGGATTTAATAATAAATCACGAAAAATCTACGGTATTGATTTTATAGCGTATTAATGGTTACCCCAAACATGACTGCCTCACTTACCACCGATTCCTTGAACACTGTCAGTCCACCTGTCATTACATCCAACACTGGAGCTGTTTCTACTCAGACCACTGTCCAAGATAACATGGTACCCACCTATGCGCAGATTGCCTCATGCCCACCGTCTCCTAGATCCAGGTCTCCAGCTTTGACTCATCCCACTACCCCCACTGGGAACTGAGAGACTGTTCAGACAGTCTGACATTCAATGCATGCCCCTCCCAACCCAAATACCTCACTCGCGACTCCCACCTCTATTGCCCAGGATGGGTACCTGGATGATGGTTTCACTACTGTCGAAAGGAGGAGGAAGGACAAAGGTTCGCCTTCTATTCACGTTGTCATATGTATGTTTAAGATTGATGAAATTTAAGGAAAAGGGAAAGACGGTCAAGTCTCTGGTACAAACAGCTCCGGTTTTGCCATTCCATCTACTTCTGCTCCCTTCCTCTGTACTCCTCCTCGCTGGAATGGGGAAAACCCCACTCCTAACGCCGTTAGAAGCCTAAATTACACCCTATTTAGGGCTTAGTCAGCATATTTGGTCATGTTTACCTAGAGCTTGAGTAGAGTAGATTCCTTGTCGTAGCTAGGTTTTCCTCAGAACATCATCACCTTCTTTGCTAGAACTACTCTCGGCCACTCCATCTTGGTGAAGAGAGTGTGATTCACTCACCTTATTTTTGCCAACTCTTTCTGGTCTCGCACCCCGTATCAAATCTCGTATCCAGCATCTAGTATCCCGCTTCTCGTACACGTAACAAGTCCAGAACTTTATCAGCGCTTTGGGTCAATTAAAAACGACCCAATTCTAGCAATTACATTCCAGCCGCCACCGCGCCGTTTACCAACGGCGTTCCGTAATAGATTTACTCTCGTGCCAGCGAATTGGGGTGACCCGAATACCCTTTCCAACCCAAGCTCTCGTACCTTGTCCACCGTATCTTCCCTATCCAGCTCTCGGTCAAACACTCCAGGTTTCTCGGATCTCGGCCTCGACCCAGATCAAAGTCCACATTTCACACCAGAAACATCACCAGCCGCCATTCCTCCACTAGTCGAAACCGAATCTGACTCAGAATCCGACGCCGAGACCATGCCGGATATAGAGCCTTTCATTGGTGACGGAACAAACTCTAAAGAAAATCCCCATGACTTCTTGCGAAAATGGCAGCTCGCAATGCTATCGAGGAAGGGAGAAGATAAAGACAAGATCGCTACCTTCAAGTTATTTTGTTCGGTGGGCAGTGCAGCAGACACATGGTTCAAGGAGCTAGGAGATGCGGACAAGAGCTCCATGACAGCTTTTGAAGCTGCCTTCGGGACTCGTTGGCCGTTAGTAGAGGCAACGAAGAAGACCAGTGCGGAATACGAGGTAGAGTTATTGGGTCACAAATTGGAGGAAAAGGACGTTGGGAAAAAGGTTGAAGTTTATGGGCGCGAAGTTTTTACACACGTTGCATGGGCAGAGCAGGTCCGTTTGCTTGTAGTGGGTGCAGGTGTTGATCCGACAAAGGCTTCGATCTACCTCGGGCAAGTTCGCCAGAACCTGCCAGACGTACTACAGGACGAGTTGAAGGGGAGTTACGAAAACTGGGATGCATACCTCAAAGCCGTGAGAGAACTCCCCTCCGACATTGTTCTGCGTATTGCACGTCGTCTGCGAGAAGCTCAAGCGGAGAAGCAGGCGATTGCGAACCAGTTGGCTCAGCTGAAGAACGCACGACTCCCTCAAATCCCTGCATCTCCGACTGCGGGCATTCGTAGAGCCATGGCCACCACATCCATCGACGATATTCCACAACCGCCTCGCTTTGGTCGCACTGGTGTAAACCAGAATTTTCTCTATCAACGAGTTGTTGCCCAGAATGCTACCACCTTCCCAGATCTTCCGTCTCTGACCACTCAGGAGAAAACAGAGTTACGTCAGCGTATCGACTCAATTCCTATTCAGCCCGACACACCGGCAGGACAGACAGCATACCAGGCTCAGGTTGCCTCTTGGGAGCAGCAGCATGGCCGATCCACACGTGTCGACCATACGAAACCATATCCTTTGACACCTGGCACGGCTCCAGCTTGCTCGGGGGAATGCTTCAAATGTGGTACTCATGGCCATATCAGTCGTGAATGCGCTCTTCCACGAAACAATTGGCTACCAGACCGTGAGCGTGCATGGAGACGTTTATGCTTCATGCATTTGACTGCATTCCAACGAAATCAGGTACAATCTATTAACCTCGTCATTATTGGAGCCTCGGATGTAGAGTCGGGAAATGGAGAAGGGCCGTCTGCATAAAGGGCAACCAGACGGCCCCCAAGGTTAGCTCAAGGAAGAGTGTTGTGGTCCCTGTCAGTGGAGCAGTATCTGACAGGGACATGAACTTTTACCCTGCGGAATCTGTTGTATCTACTCCTGTAGTACAAAAAATCTCTCAATGCACCGTTTTTGATTTGTATTCCGTGGGTGACGAGTTTTCGAGAGAAATGCCGTTTGTCCATCAAATCGCCATTGTTGGCGTAAATGGCAAGCTGGTTGAAGTGGATGGACTGTTTGATGATGGCGCTATGGTTGCAGCCATGTCGGCATCAGTGTTCCAGAGACTTTGCGGAGAAATTGGTCAGCTTGTCTATTCTGGGTGCAAGCTTAGGATGGCAAATGGGGTCGAGGTACCTTCTATTGGTCGCTGGAGAGGAATGTTCGAAATTGATGGCATACGTACAGTGGGGAATTTTGAGGTCTTCGAGGGTGGTAATGCAGAATGGGACTTCTTGGTGGGAAAACCGCTTCTGAAAGCATTTGATGCAACACATCGATACAAAGACGACACTGTTGAAATCACTGACGGTAGATCATCTAGAATCTTGCAAAATCAAAAGCCTAAGGCGTCGCGTGGATACTCAATGGGGGGAAGTAACGCACCCCCCTCGAGGCAAGTCAATCACCTAATTGGTACAGAGCAAGAACAAAATGCTAATATTCAGATGGTGGAAGTACATGGTGGACCGACTACAGAGATGAAAGTGGATATAAAGACAACAGAAGTATCATGGGCACAGGCGCAGGCCAAGGAAGACAAAGTAGAAGTGATAGAGAGCAAAGAGAATTACCTGGAGACAAAAGTACGAAAGAAGCGGGCAGGCAAGAGAGTGAAAGCCAGGATTGTAGGAGGATGTCGGCGAATTTGGAAAACCCGTAAGGGTATGCGTGCAAACTCAATGGGGGGAAGTCACGCGCCCCCCTTGAGGGAAGTCCATTCTGATTCGGAATCACCTTCTGAAGAACACCTGATTAACAACGAATCTGTTACAGATAAGGAGACTTACCCAATCAATGTCATCGAGTCTGACATACCCGACGAAGAGTTGAATCTGGGCACGGAGATACCAACGGAGGGACTTGGTAACGACACGGGTATATTCACAAGAAGAACTGACCCACATAAACCAGAACGTATCCGAGCTATACTCGAGGCCGTCGAGATAGGCACCGACTTGACTCCTGATCAACGAAAAGCTGTGGAAGAAAAGTTGGCAGAATATGCAGATTGTTTTGCATTGTCAGTGAGCGAAGTGCTCCCGGTCGAGGGTGCAACACATAAACTTAACATACCCGAAAACGCGAAGTTTAGCACCGCTGTACATCAACGAAACCTCACTCCTCCCCAGCGACAATTCCTATATGATAAGATCGACGAGATGCTTGCAGCAGACGTCATCGAGCACGTTGAACCTAGTCAAGTTAAATGCGTGTCACCGACTACGCTGGCCAAGAAGGCACACGAATCTAGTGGACTTACCCTGGATGAACTACGACATCGCATTAACGATCAGTGTGTTGCAGCTGGGCTTGAGCCGTCCTTTGACTTGCCTCCAAGGACAACACCAACTCCAGTGGACTGTATTGCACCTAACAACAAATGGCGCATATGTCAGGACTTCGCTCAGATTAACAAAGTAACGGAGATCGCACCTATGCCCCAAGGTGACATACGGATGAAGCAGCAACGAGCTAGTGGTCACCGATATATCACCTTCTTCGATTTCGCATCAGGGTTCTACGCTTGTGAGGTAGCACCCGAGTCTAGACCATACACTTGCTTCTATGTCGAAGGCCGTGGTTACTTTTGGTACAAGCGGATGCCTTTCGGACTCACTGGTGCACCGTCTACATTTGCCAACATGACGGCTAACCACCTTGATGACTTGCTACGGGATGGCGACATCGAATTGTTTGTAGATGACGGTGCACAGGCTTCAGACGACTTTGACGAAGGTATGGAGAAACTGGAGAAGCTGTTACGACGAGCGAGGGATCGGAACCTTTCATTATCAGCATCGAAATCGAAATTCTTCATGAGCGAGGGTGTCTTCGCTGGAGCTAATATCGGGAGGGACGGTGTTTCTCCAGACCTATCCAAACTCACGGCAGTCGTCAACTGGCCACGTCCTCCAGACGGTCTCAACCTTGTCTCGTTCTTGGGACTGACTAGTCACTTCCGGGACCTGATCAAAGGTTACGCAGGAATCGAAACCCCGCTGCGTGATCTATTGCAACCAGCTATAGAAAAACTACCTAAAGGCTATGGGAAGGAGAAGTATAGAAGAATTATGAGGGCCCATAAATTGGATAACTTGTGGGGAGAGAAACATACCAAGGCTTTCCTCGCTCTGAAAACAGTTCTCACCTCAGAGCCGGTACTACGAGCGCCCAAGTATGATGGGTCCCACTTCGTCATCACCACGGATGGGTGCCAAGAAGGTTTCGCGGGTGTACTAACCCAACGTTTCGAAACGACACTCCCTAATGGCAAAGTTATCAGTAAAAGACACCCCATCGCATTCGCGTCAAAAAGAACATCACGTACCGAACAAAGGTACATGCCATTCATACTCGAGTTTGCAGCACTCAAGTTTGCCCTCGACAAGTTCTCTGACATCACCTGGGGCTATCCAATCGAAATCGAGACCGACTGTATAGCGTTGCGTAATGTTTTGGAGAATCCTAACATAAACTCCACACACGCACGATGGCAGGATGGAATCCTTGGTCACCATTTCGAAGATGTTCGTCATGTCCCGGGAAAGACAAACGTCGTGGCAGACGGCTTGAGTCGCATGTGGGAAGGAACCCCACGAGGAGGTGTGGATGGTAGCGAGTGGACAGTAAGTCCAGATTGGGAGGCGTCGTTGGGATTGGCACAAGATGTGCTGCAGGTAGCAGTGGCAGTGGAGACCAACGAAATGCGTACACGGTTCAAAAATGAACCGGTCTACCTCGAAGTTATTGATTCCCTGTTGAAGCTAGAGGAAGGGAGAACATTGAGGGAACGACGGCGCGCGAGACACCGTGCAAAGGGCTACATGATAGAGGAGGGTAGACTGTGGAAGGTTAACATCAAGTCAGGGATGAGAGCAAGAGCACGAGTAGAATGTGTACCACGTACCGAAGCCGTCGCGCTGGCGAAAGAAGAGCACGAGAAAGGAGGACACTGGCAAAGGGATGCCGTCAAGTTGGCGTTATTGGAACGAATTCGCAGCCCAGGTCTTGATGAATCTATCGTCACAGCCATCAAAGATTGTCCCAAATGCAAAAATTTCGGGGGTTCCCACCTCCATTCCTTACTAAATCCCATTACTCGCCGTCATCCCATGGAACTCCTAGTTGGCGATTACCTTAAATTGCCGCCTGGCAAGGGAGGTTATCACACGGCAGGACTTTATCTCGATGTATACTCACAACACGTATGGGGCTTCAAGTTCAAAAAGCACGGCAGCGCGAAGACAACGACAGACTCGTTAGACTTCATATTCCACCACTTCATGCCGGCGGAGACATTCCAAAGCGACGGCGCTGTTTCACAATTCAATAATCAAGAAGTAAAGGAGTGTTGCAAAAAATGGGGTACAACGCACCATGTCATCGCAGCGTACTCTCCCTGGGTCAACGGACTTGTAGAGGGCACGAACAAACTGTTTTTGGATGTGTTGAAGAGGCGGTGTGCACGGGCTCTAGGGGAGGATGAAGATCAGGCAGCGCAAAGAGATGAAGTGCCATACATTTGGCCTGAGCACTTCGACGACGCAATCCGAGTGCTGAACTGGCGGTTACTACCGGCTCTGAAGTTCCGACCCAAGGAGTTGATGTTGGGACTAGTTATCAATACACCCATGACAACCATAGAGGAGAGTTCATCGGTTTTGAAGGAACAAGATATATCGACGCAAATGGCATATGTGGAGCAGCAGCGGTTGGACGGATATGACATGATAGTAAAGCATGCATTGAAGCGGAAGGCGGCTTTCGACAGGCGAGTAATGCGGAGGTTTCCTGGGGAAGTAATATTTCAGAAGGGTCAGTTAGTGCAAATCAAAAAGGAGAAGGACGGGCACCGCGCTGAGAACAAGTTATTGCCAAGGTGGTCCGTGCCTCATAGAGTAGTAGAGAGACTTGTGAATGGGTACAGGCTCGAGACGGTGAGAGGAGAGTTAGTTGAGGGTGTCTTCAGTGCACGGAGGTTGCGGGGCTTTGAAGCGCGTGAAGGAACAAGACTATTTGAAGAACAGAAGGAGTTGGAGAAGAAACTGAAGGATCTTGCCGTTGAAAGACCTTCAGCGGGAGCGTTGGTAGAGACGGACATCGAAGAAGAAGAAGAAGAGTGGTTCGATGCATCAGATGACTGGTA
Source organism: Dendrothele bispora CBS 962.96 (assembly GCA_004369135.1). Classification (NCBI taxonomy): domain Eukaryota; kingdom Fungi; phylum Basidiomycota; class Agaricomycetes; order Agaricales; genus Dendrothele; species Dendrothele bispora. Next base: position 81,596 of record ML179130.1, on the reverse strand, counting down.
GATGGGTTGAGGGTTTTCCGGATCGAGCGCCGAGGACGGCGCTTCTATTTTTGGAGGGGGCACATGGAATGGGGAAAACCCCACTCCTAACGCCGTTAGAAGCCTAAATTACACCCTATTTAGGGCTTAGTCAGCATATTTGGTCATGTTTACCTAGAGCTTGAGTAGAGTAGATTCCTTGTCGTAGCTAGGTTTTCCTCAGAACATCATCACCTTCTTTGCTAGAACTACTCTCGGCCACTCCATCGCCCAACTCCTCAGCCCTCCTACGCTGTCCAAACAGAACCAACTCAGCAGGAAGGGACTGAACCAGACAGTATGACAACGACTGATAATATTGGAATCACGAACGTTTCAACTCCAATGGAACCACCTGCATCCTCCTCTGTTCTGTCTATGCCATCTCCCACCAACAGGATACCACCTCCCAACCCTACCTTACAACAAGCATCGTCCACACCACAGATCTGCCCTGGTACAGGCATGATTCTGGATACGGATATCACGGCGTCAGCTGCATCCCAAGATGACTTGAGAAAAAGAAAAAGGGCTCGATTGGAAGGAATAGTCAATGAGAACAAGGCTCTGAGGACTTTGGCCACTACTGCCTGGGATGACCGTTGACGATGCTCCGGACGTCACTATGGATGCCTCTCTTCCTAATAGCCCTACTCCCTCCCTTACCCCACAACAACCTATGACATCACTTCCAGTACTGGGTCAGACCTCTACACCAAGGTCTCGTCTGCCAAATTTCACGTGCTACTCGCATCCAGAACCGGCCAATATGTCAGGGAGTACAACATCCTTACAACCCTCCACATCCCAAGCCGTAAATGTCACTGGCGCTTCTCAACCTGCGCACTGCAGTGCGCAGGCATCACCACCTCCTGTACCTACCGTCCAAGTGACTCCGCCTGCACAGAACCTCCCTTCCGTGAACTTCCAGTTCAACCCACCACCTCCTAACCTGGTCCCACCCCTTAACAACCAAGGGAACGTTGCAGTACCTCTGGCCGGGGGGGTACCCAGACAGTAACAGGTTCCATGCTGGCAACGTCTTTGAAGGACAAGCCCCTCAACAGGTCACTATGTGGACCCAAATTCACAGACAACGGGATGGTTTCCTGGTCCGGATGTTCGACACAACCCAAGACCATATTGCGACCACTGCTGGGCTTCAAGACCTTCTCCCAAACCATGTCACTCCTACAGTAGCCCCACCTGAACAGAATGTCAATCACCAAGGACAAGGCCCACTGCACTTCTTTGTGACCCACGTGGACCCTGCCGCTATTTAAGTAGTCCTGCAGCACTGCCGAGTCATCAATACTTCACATGGGACCTTCTTTGCTATCCCCTTTCCCCTGCGAGCTCCTGATTCCTTTGTAACAACTATTCAAGGCCACACATTCAGGGACACACATTTCTTAGAAGTTACTCGAACTTTCCATACCCAGCTCCAGTCAGAGCAAAGCTTTCTCAACTTCATCACTACGCACCATGATGCCTTCCCCCTCCACTTCACCCCAAACATGGCCATTGCGGCTGTGCTTAACTCTCTTCGGGTACAGTCAATTCTCATGGGTCAACATGGTGGTACTCCTCACCTTTATTGGAACTTATATTTAACCCCTGCTACCCATCATATCCGGCACTTGTGGAATGGATTGAGCTCATCCACTCCGTAGTCTTTTGCACGGCCCTATATGGTACAGGGACATCAATCGAGGTACCCTTCAGATGCTCTTGTTGTGGAGCTATCGACCACCCAGCAGGTCACTGCCCCTTCCCGGAGGTACAAGGTTGGATCAGCCCTCCAGTAAACCAGAATACCCCACAGAGGGGACGAGGAGGAACTCCTCGAGGTAAAGGTAATCAAAGAGGCCGGATAACGGAAGGGACTGGGGGTTTTAGTATTACCTAGGATAAATTTGTAACCATTGGTGTTATAGTATGATTGTATTTGACCACTATGTTATCTACTGTATGTATATGCCACCCAAATTATGACAACACCTCAATAACCTGCACTAGATTTAAGGAAGTGAAAGCTATTAGGAATAGGCCTATAGCATTGTGCATAAGAAGAGTACTCTACCCTGAAAGGCCCAAATATACTGACCATACGTGGGACAGGAAAGCCTGGAAGGTTTTAAGAATATGAAATGTTCTTCACAACAGTGTGGACACGCGCTGGGCTTAGTCTGTAGAAGCTTATCTTGAACAGGTATAGTCCTATTGCTATGTTCACTAGTAAAGATAAGTAGTGCCCCCTCACGAGGAACTACAAGAGTCCTAAAGCCGGGGAAAAGACCGTGAACTCCATCTATGTTGGCTGGTGTTTCAGAGTCATATCAGCTGCTTCAAACTGAAGCTATGGAGGCTCTAGATGACCTTAAAATCTTGCTGAATCTCCAGGATGGGTGGAGGGATACCTACCCTGACCAAAAGTCATATACATTCCACCAGACAGCAACTGGCTCTCAGTCACGATTAGATCGCATTTACACAACAGAAACAATCCTATCATCCTCTAGGGAGTGGAACATAGAACCATCTGGATTCCCAAATGCTGACCACAAAATGGTGTCTGTCCTAGCCTCTTGTGAAGAAGCCCCAGAAGTTGGCCGAGGTAGATGGGTAATTCCAGGTCATTTATTGAAAGATAAACAACTAAGACAATTTGCACACCAAAGGGGTATACAGGCCTTGAAGGCCCTTGAAGAAGTTAACTACTTTGGGCGCTCCTCTGAACGGAATGCTCAACTTGCATGGTACAATTACAAGATGGACCTGCTGGCAGAAGCGAGGCGGCGCCAAAAGATTATTGTACCAAGAACTGAAAAACAAGTAAAGGAACTTGAAGAAAAACTTGCTGAGGTTAACAATGACAATACTCTCATTGAAGAGGAGAAAACAAATCAGGCTGCAATTCTAACAACTGAAATTACAACTCTTGAGCGGAAACGTTTCCAGGAGACAAGAAAAGACACTGCAACTAGAAATCGAGTTGAAGGGGAACAAATATCTCGATACTGGTCTAACCTTAATAAAGAAAAGAAACCTCGTGACCTAATCTATGCACTTAAAAAAGACACCCCAGACAGCAATGGAGAGTATGAAACCAACTCCAAACGCATGGCTAAAAGGGCAAGGGATTATCATGAAAGTCTTCAAAAGGAAGGTCAGGTCTTAAATGAAGAGCACAGACATAGGAAGGAGGAAGCAACAAACAGGGTACTAGCAAATATTACAGTACACCTAACTAATGACCAGAAAGAAATTGCTGCTAGGAAGTTAGAATGTAGTGAGATTGTCAAAGCTACTTTAGATGGTAAGAATTATACTTCTCCTGGTATTGATGGTGCAACATATGAACTTTGGAAGACCATCTACTCAGATTTCTTAGGAGATACTAAAATGGAGTGGCCTGCTTTTGATATAGTAAAATCAATGACTGCAGCCTTCAATGACATAGCAAATTATGGAGTCATAGAACACACCCAGTTTGCAGATGGATGCATGTGTCCATTATATAAAAAGAATGACAGGTGCAACATTGCAAACTACCGCCCATTCACACTGCTCAATACAGACTATAAAATCTTTACCAAGGCTCTGAGCACAAGACTGAGTGAGATAGCCCCAAGCCTTCTCCATCACAACCAAGCTGGTTTTGTTTCAGGTAGACAAATCAGTGACCAGACTAAACTTGTAAGGATGGTCATGGCCTATGCAGAACAAACTGGACAAAATGGACTTGTAATATCATTAGACCAGGAAAAAGCATATGACAAAATTGACCATCATTATCTTTGGAAAACACTTGAGAAATTTGAGTTCCCTAAACAATTCATTGACACATTGAAACACCTATACAAAACTGCAAAAACTTCAGTAATGATCAATGGGATACCAAGTGAAACTTATGATGTTATCCGTGGTGTACGCCAAGGTGATCCATTATCCTGCCTCATCTTTGACTTAGCTATTACGAGGCCGACTGTAAGGAGGAATCGTCCTTACTTAACTCAACTTTGCTGGATGTGGCTGTGCCGTACTAGACACTATCCCCTTTAGGCATCCGGTCCGGCACGGCAACTCAATACCCGCTGTCAGGCCTCGTACCTGCCACGCGAAGCGATGGCCTATATCTTTCATAGAACCACTGGCAGCTATGCTGAGAGAGTCTAGTCTACAAGGATTTTTAGTACCAAACATGGTGGAAAGACTGATTGTGAATCTGTTTGCTGATGACACAACTGTGTTCCTCTCAGCAGGTGATGATTTCAAAGATCTACAGATAATACTTGATGAATGGTGTCAAGCATCCACTGCAAAGTTTAATATAAACAAAACTGCAATAATCCCAATAGGAAGAGAAGATTACAGACAGTCTGTAATAGCATCACGGCAAACTTCCCCACATTTGGACCCATTACCAAACAACTTACACATTGCTAAAGAAGGGGAAGCAACAAGAATATTAGGGGCCTGGTTTGGAAATAAAATAAATGCTAGCCAGGTATGGACACCAGTACTTGAAAAAATAGATGTAGCCCTGGAAAGGTGGGCTAAGGGCTCACCCACCATGGAAGGTCGAAGACTTATAGTACAAATGATTCCAGGTGGAATGACACAATATTTGACCCAAGTCCAAGGAATGCCCACAAATATAGAAAAAAGAATAGCCAAGCGGATCAGTAGTTACATATGGGAAGAAAAGGAAAAAAATCCCGTAAACAAGAATGTGATGTATATGAAAATACAGGAAGGAGGAAGAGCTGTACTTGACATTGTAGCTCGTAATGAAGCCATAGAGATTATGTGGCTAAAACGTTACCTTGCATTTGGTCCAAACAGACCTTTATGGGCTTTCTTAGCAGATGCACTGCTAGCAAACAATACACCAGCCTCTGAGAATAGTGTTCCAATGGATATACGGACTAACTGCTACTTACAATCATGGACTACAAGTACTAGCCCATGTTCATCTCAGCCAACAGATCTGCTTAAGATGATTAAGACAGGGCAGAAATATGGAGTTCGAATTGAGGGACTAGCCTTTGATCGGAATATACTGAGAGATATGCCCATCTGGCACCACATTTTTGCTGATCCCAGAATCCGCAGACTTACTAATTCAAGTGCAAGCAACTGCCTAAGGCTTAAACACAATCTCCAAACTGTTGGTGAAGCTGAAGACCTGGCAGCACCACTAATAAGGGTAAATGGAATTCAACTACAACACAGGTTCAATGGTCAATGTGAATGTAGGGATTGTATTGAAATACAGGAACTCACTGAGTGTGAACACCCCCACCACTGTATGCTAAGGGCACAAGAACTACTAGATACTCTACCACCAAAGTGGGATCCTAGGGCTGAACAGCCAGCAGACTATGAAGGAAATTTTACCAACTTCTCAGTATCGCAAGAAGAAAATATATTTGACTACAGACTTACCACTGCAGGAGATCTATCAGATCTTTTCAGAGTCTTCACAGATAAAGATCACACTCCTGCAAATGAAACATTTGTTTGTGCAGAGAGTGCAACCAGAAGGTAATGGAGAATTAATTACAGTAGCAACAGATGGTTCCTGTATAAATAATGGTCAGGACACAGCCATAGCAGGTGCTGGTATTTATTTTGCAAAAGATGATCCCAGGAATAAGTCATTGAAACTCCCACAAATGGCAGGGGGCACCAAACTCACCCAGTCTAATCAAGCTGCTGAATTACTGGCTGTCAAAGTCACCCCTGAGCTGGTTCCAGGAACATCCCCATTGATGATATTGACAGACTCTAAGTATACTATTGCTCACCTCACATCTAGCTTGAAAAAAATGGAGGACAATGGATATATTGGGATAGAAAATGCTAAATTAATACAAGCATTAGTTTCAAACTATCGGCAAAGAACAGCAATCACGAAGATTAAATGGATCAAGGGGCATTCTGGACATGTTGGAAATGAAGCAGCAGATGCTCTAGCTGTGGCTGCAGCAAATAAACCAGATGATGACCCAGTTGACCTATCTATCCCAGCCTTACTACGGGTAACAGGGGCAAAACTCAACTCTATTACACAGAGATTGGCATACCAAGCTATAAGAAAAATAAAAACTAAAAAGACACCTGACAGACAGCGCACTCGTTCAAATTTGAACCTCGTAAAAACACAGGTCAATACTATATTTAATTACACTCCAACAGATGCTGCAGTCTGGAAGTCAATTCGATCCAAAGACCTTGAGAGGAAAACAAGATATTTCCTATGGATGGTTACAAATGATGCTTACATGACTGGGAGTCATTGGTTAAGAGTAAATTATAATGATGAAATTAAAGAAAGAGCAACATACCAACATGATCATAAACTAGAAGACATCACCCACATTCTTGTGAACTGTGAGAGTGTGGGCCAAGAACTTATCTGGGACCTAGCAGGAAATTTATGGTCAAAAAAGAACTCAAAGATAGAATGGGAACGACCAGGACTAGGTTTGATAATAGGAGCAGGGCTTGCAAACATTAGCTCCCAGACTGGTAAAAGAAGGTCTGGTGATGAGCGGTTTTACAAGATCCTGATTGCAGAATCAGCATACCTAGCATGGAAATTACGTTGTGAACGAGTTATACAAAATAATAATACCCCTTTCACTGAACAGGAAGTCGAGAACAGATGGAATTACATGATGAATGAGCGCCTACAGCTTGACAGGCGTATGACAAGTTTGAAATTTGGGAAAAGACGGGTCAACCCAAAACTTGTCAAAGCTACATGGAAAGGATTACTTAAAGCGGAAAATTCTCTGCCTGATGATTGGGTCACCAATACCGGGGTTTTAGTGGGTATTGAGTCTGATCTGCGCCGTCAAACGGGCCCCCGAGGGAGGTAGGATGTCCTACACCCCGGGGAGACTCTGAGTCCCACACTCTGTGCGTAAATGCATTTCCTCGGGGAGTCCTGTTTTTTGTTTCGTTCGGCAGATCTTTTCCACTTAAATTATGAATCTATTATGCTCATCTATGTTCCTATGCTTCTATGTTACTATGCCTCCTTTCAAGCAAGGTCCCAATCCCTTGCACAGACCACGGGTTTCTCGTATAGTGGTGACATTGTCAGTGCTGTGCGAGTACATAACGTTACTCCAAAAAAAAAAAAAAAAAAAAAAAAAAAAAAGAACAGAACAATGATGAGAACAGCGCCGAGTATTGGAAACTCTCACACTCAATAGCGGTATCCCAGTCAGCGTCTGCGCATTCTTCGCCTGTATTTCGGTCAACATCTGGCCGGACACGCTCATTTACATGTTTTTCTTTTCGTTGCGTGAGTTTTCCTGGTCGACCGTCATATACAGGTTTTTGACGTCTTCGCATTTTTGCTTAGCTCTGTTTGTTGATTTGATCGGACTTTCACTCAGAAAGGAATACCCGCTCCAATTTGCTCCAAATCCACCATTAAATAAGTTCGCCATAAAAGGTGATACTCCGATCAATGGGCAAACACTTATAAGCAAAATTCACAAGTCGGAGAAAACGTAAAACGTCTCTAGAGTTCCCCGAACGGCTGTAAAACGTAAATGATTTGACAATGGGATGTTTTGATTGATATCCCAATCATTATCTTTGCCTATGCGTTCCACAGGGTCGATGTAAGTAGCTAAAGCTTTGTATCCGATCAAGGGTCTTTGACCGGGCTGACAATTTTTTTGTGTGCCACAGTATACACTAATTCAATCCTGGTCGCATTAAACTCTCGCGCGAGCTTGATTAAGAGGTAACGTTTCTGTTTTGTTTACGTAACTCGATTTTTGTTTCAATTGCATTTTTTGTCCCTGTAGACTCGGATTAGGTGACATCGACTGCGTTAGTAGTAGCATTAGTGTGGACATCCGCTTTCAACACAGTGCCGCCTCATAAACTTGACATTGTTACATTACATAATTCAAGTACAAAGGGGAAGTTTGAGCGCCGAGTCATCAATTAATCAATTGTCCATACAGGACCATACTTATGTGTGTGCCGTGCATCAGGAAAATGGTGCAATTTCGAGGTCCTCGTTCTCTTTCAAACGGTAGACTTCTGTCGGAAATTTGAATACAGAGCCGCAAGCAGCTGTAAGCGCTTATGATGACCGGCAACTTGTATTTTTCCAGTGGAAAAGAACGTGGATTGTTCGAGGTTCAAATGAATTTTTCCCATCTGCGGGGTTAGAATGTGTAAGTGTAAAATGTACTATTTTGTACGGGGAAGCTGTGCAAATGGGGAAGCTGCGCATTTCTCAAGTAACTTCTGTGGTGGTCTGTTAAACTAGTGTATCACACAGGATAAATGTCTTTTTTGGGGAAATGAGAGAAGAGAAGGAAAAAGAAAGGAGAGAACCTATACTTACATACTTTTTTATTTCGTGCCCGTGGATTTCGCCCCTTCGCAGTGCTCCTGAGCACCTGTCAGCAACAAAAAAACCAAAACAGGCGATGTACAAGACTAGTAGTACCTAACTCCTCAAGAAGGGTAGCCAACAAAAACAGCTCGGGGAAGGATCTGGACACCTGGGGGATTTAGATCCGTCAGGTGGGCTTTTGGAGCCCGGAGTGCGGGCGAGACATGGGGTCTCTTTTAGATAGAACTATGTGCAACATGAGGTCAGCCTCAGCGCACAATAAATTGATCTGAAAAAAAAAAAAAAAAAAAAGCATAACGATGAACCTTCTGGCTGAGAAATGGATGGAGGGATATTCCCAGATAGCTTAGAAAATTCAAACTGGACACTCATGTCTACCCACTTGTCCGGCTTGATGAGTGTCACGGTCAAGTTTTAGGTCCACTCTATTCACAAATGTGAGCTAGACGACGGCAGAAAATGTAAGAGCAAATCGCACCAGACAAGTTCTTGCTACCATTCACAGTGTCTGGACTGCTAAGGTCGATCTTGGCGATGGCGAGAGGATGACTAAAAAGATTCTTCCGATTTTGTACTTGGGCCATGGCCCATGAATGCCATTCATGGGTCTCATGTGCCCTAAAAGACTCAGCGACGACAGCAGTGACATCATCCACATAATAGTCAGCTGAACCGATGGGTAAGAAACACAAAGGATTGACGTACAGTTCAATGTTGACAGTCCAGCTCCTCCATGCATGCTCATCAGTCTTTTCAGCACAGTACTCTGTGCGGTACAGTTTCTCAGTGGACCCGATGGTTGGGACGACACGTATTTCTGCTGAGTCGATTTCCTTTGCCAGCGGCTGGGGAAGTGTAGGATATGTAGCCACAAGCTCTTCAAACTCTTCTCTTTCTTGAGCTGAAAACCGCTTTACATCGGGAAATCGAGAGTGAGAGTGAGCTGCACCATTAATGTACCGATATCTTGTTGTGCTTGAATCATCTCCTTTCTTCCCCCATCGGACCAAAGTAGAGACTGAGTGGCATTTCTGATGAGTCCGTTTTGCACCACAAGTACACAATGTCTCCAATTGTTTTTGGTAGGACTCCCTTTTGATATAAGTGCGGCCCACAAGGGAACATCGATCATTTTCACAGCGTAGGACACCATAGCACCGGAATTTGGTAACTTTCCCTCCATTGATTGACCGAGAATTCACGCTTCCTCCAGGAATAGATTCTAGTTTTCCAGCCCAATGCCTGGTTTATTGTATCAGAGATTCAGTAATGCCACCAAAAATGACTTATACTCTATTTATTCATTTCAACAACATTGTAATATTGAGAAACTTACCTCAAGGATACATAGTTGAAGTTTTGTTTAGCTTTAGAGCACTTAGGATACTTTTCTTTATATTTATTTAGTGAAACGCAAAACGCAAATGTTGAAACGTTGAAACGCAAGGTGAAACGCAAAATTATACATGCCGGGAAATTACGCTGCGAAAGGGTAATCGCAAATCAAACAGTTTTCTCACCCATGGAACTGCCCACCCTTCAACATCTACATCCAGCTTGCAACATGCTACGTACACCATTTTCTCCAATTCTGGGCTACGGCTTTCCCCTTCATGCCCTGTATTGTTTGGTAAACTTGCAAAAATGACTTTTCTGACTCTTTCTTGAACGTTTGAGACTCGATAATCTCATTTATTAAAAAAAGCACCGCTTCACAACCTCGACATTGTCTTTAGCTCTAGATATTCTGCGACGTATACCGAGGACAAGTCCACTGTCCGAGAGTATTGGTGATGGATTCAAATTCTTTTCGGCAATCCGGATAGAGCTAAGTGCTACGAACATGAGGTAAACTACTGTGTATCAGGCAATGCCGACCTCGGCCAGAGTAGACCGCTCGACTTCTTCGACACACGCTCGTGGCCTCGTCTTATTCTTCACCAGGTATCCTTGCAAACCAGCAACACTGACCGTTTTCTCTGGAATAGCTCTCGCGAATCGTGCTGCGAGTTCTGAAATCTCTGGTGGCTTTATCAATAGGGTAGAATGCCCTTCCGAGTCGGACTTGCGCTCGGAACAAGTGAGGTCATGTTGCGATGCGTCCTTGTCATTGGTGGAAGAAGGCGAAGAAGGGAGGAAGAACACCTTGAAAAGATCTTCAGCCTGCTCTTTTGTTGCATAGGTAAATTCAATGTATCTGTCAATACGACCAGCTCGTCTCAATGCAGGATCTAAAAGGTTGAAATGGTTGGTAGTTATGAAGAGGAGCCTATCAGAGAAGGGGCATTGTCATTTCATGATCAGAAATCGATGAAGGTCAATGATGGACACCAGGTTATGGAATAGAAAGGCGAAAGACAGGTGGGAGCATAGACAGCTAAATTCGAGTGAATAATGATGAAGGTCGGAACTCACCGTCCCTGTGGAGCCGCAACGCCATCAATACTGTTCAACAGACCGGAAAGTGATAATGTCGAACCATTGTTGTTGTCCGGTGTACTGATTCCCTCCGATGCTCGAAATTCCCCATGGGCACCGGTCGAGCTTGTATCACGACTTACGGACCGTGTGAAGGCAGCGTCCAAGTCCTCCAGAAGGAGAATACACCTAATCAGAGTCATCAGCTAACGGTGAGTTTGGAATATTTGGTAGCACTCACGGGGACTGCGCATTCCCCATGAGTGTCGTTAAGGTGTTATCACACATCCTGTCAAACGGTAGTTGGAGATTACGGAGGCTACAGTTGCAGTAGTACGCACTTACCCCTTGGAAGAAAGCGATACAACATAGATGTTTAGGCCAAGTTCACCAGCTAGGGAATAAACCAATGAAGTTTTACCGCTAGAGGATCTTAATATCCGTCTAGTTATCTCGAAATATCACAAGTGCTTACCTTCCCGGGACTCCGTGAAGGAGGTACCCTCGTCGGAACGGAATTCCTGAAGCTTCGCTTAGATTGATACAAACTGAAAAAAGGTACTTTGGAACCAACCTCTGTCGGTGTACCTAACTTAATGCTGAGAGATCATGATCGGAGCCAAGCGAACAAAAACCTGCACACCATTTCTCAGATTTCAGAAAATCTGAGCAATCAGCGAGAAGGGTATCCTTGACGCTAGCCTCGAGAACCATCGAGCTCATAGGCCGCTTCCGCTGTGAATGAACATATTTCCGGTGCCATAAAGCCTCCTCTTCGAACAAAAGCTCGTATACAAGCTACACCGGAAGCGATATCATTACTTACCCATCAGAGTTTCCATCCAAATTGGAATATTTGAACACGATCCACTTCAACATCCACATCAGAGTCCACGTCAATCCAAACTCCAGGATAACTAGTGATTCTCGATGGAAGTATCATTGCCCATCACTGCACAAGCCAACAGGCTCTCGAATGTGCCTGCATTCATCTCCTCCGAGTCCGAATTGTCAGACAACATACATCAGGAAATACCCCCCCTATCCTAGGATCCCTGACAGAGTCCACCATATTCCAACAGATGCTGAAAGACTCCACAGGTTTACATGGTTTACATGGACTACATGAGAACCAACGGAACAAAGGATGCCATGGAAACTGAGGGATGTCGTCTACAAATCTGAAGACGTACTATCAGTTGATCCTATGGATGCATGTGGATAACCATGGGACACCTACACGGAATCAAATGGCGAGCTACGATGGGGACCTCTGCATGCCCATCGAGTTCACATGAACGTAGCTAAGGCCATGCCCACGGATGTTGCCCATAGAGACCTGCAAATGCGCCACTGCATCCCCAGTTGGAGAGCTGCCGGATACTAATCTGATACTCATGAACAGGTGGTCAAAGCCTGAAACAAAAAGGGCAATGGCACGATTCACCTGTACAACAGACAGTGCTAAAATACATCCTGAGAACAATACAACGACATGAAAAGAAGATTGACAAAAAAGAATTGGGACCAAAATAACACTGCCTCATCTATACGTCTTCTGCGTGAATGAAAATAGAGTCAGACACGGAAGAAATCAAAATAGAAATGAATAACATACTGTACCAACTCATATTGAAACCATTCACATCACGACCAATTCAAATCCACTCCAAATTGAGTAACATCAAACCCTTATACAGCAACCTCAAAACATAGCTCCAAAAAAGACACAAGAGCTGACCCACAAACAACTCTGCATATACAGGCAGCAAGCTGTTGAAGCAGAGGCGTACCACGCCAGGTCATGCAGAGAACGCCACACTCCATACTAGAGGAAAAACCATGCATCATGAAAGCGTCCACATGCACTATAGTTAGTTGGTAGAAAGGAAGACAAGAGACAAGGCAGATAAGAGATTCGTAGAACGCAGCGAGCTTAAGTACGCTCTCAAATGTCAATGGAGAGTTTTGAATTGGGAGGGGACATCATTTTGCAGCCTGCGGGTGCCTCCTGCCATAAGCGTCGATGAGGTTGAGAAATTAACTACTTCGGCTGTCCAGCCTTGATAATTCAGACAAGACCCGTCGGCAAAATTCTATCCTGTAAATTTCTGTCCCCTGATGTATGCATGCATCAATCACAGAAAGAAGGTCCGAGTGATTTTTCCATTGCGAACAGAAAAAAAAGTTCGCGTATGATTCTTCTCAATCCAGGTATGCTGGCGTGGTTTCTAAACCAGGTCCTATGTACTCTAGTAGTAGGTGAAGATGTCTGACGCTAAAATTTCCGAAATCAAGAAATCAAAATGAACCTCGACGTAGTGTATATAAAGCTAAGCTAGAACCATCGGCGAACTTTTGTTCTTCTATTTCACTTACTTAGCTCGGATCTTCTTATTTGGTGACGGTTCTTCTGAATGCTGGATTGAAATGGAAAGGGTGAAAGAACCATCGGCAAAATTTTTTTCTTCTGTTCCCATAAAACTGAGGCCCCGTTCTGCAGCAGGGAGAAGAATATAAAATATTACGAAAGTGGGAGAAGGATACCGAAATTACCGCCAAAAATAATCCCCCGGCAATTTCTTCTCCCACTTTCATAATATTTTGAATTTCTTCTCCCTGTTGCAGAACGGGGCCTGAGGGACCCCGAATTATCCGGTAGATGCTGTGGGCGTGGGAAGTGAGAGAAATAGGCACGAGATTGGCACATGTCCGTACACTTTTTAAGTTTTTTCTTTTTCCAGTTATGTACAGGTCATATCGGTAGCACTTGTATGGCTTAAGTTTTTGCGCGGCTCAATTCATTGGCATATGTGCGTTAACTTGTTCCATAGCTCTAAGGTTCATATAGTGGGCGCAAAATGTGCATCCAACGTGATTTTGTGTCAGTTACCATATTCTGATGAGTGGCAATGGATAAGCGACAGTGGACCTCAGGGGACGTGGCTATCTGATGCCCTGCTTACACCATATATGGAAAGCGGCATCACATTTTGCGGCCACTGGTCTTAATCGTGACGGTCGCAGTGGTGGTGTTATGAAGCTAAGCTATTCCCCTCTCGTCATCGACCAGTTCCCCATTGTCAACGGAAGTGGAACCGGGTACGGTTCTGGAAGTCCGTGACTGTGTCAGGAAGCCCAGTATTCTGTATATCCTATATTACACTACATGATGGAGTTTTGAGTCTTGACCCTGCCACGTCCCGCAGCTTTTAATTATCAATGAGGAACAGAAGAGAAAAGTTTGCCGATGGTTCTTTCACCCTTTCCGTTTCAATCCAGGCTGCCAGCATTCAGAAGAACCGTCGGCAAACAAGAAGACCCGAACTAAGTGAAATACAGGTGAAGCCCTCTTAAGGCATACCCTTGGTCGCGCTGGAAAGGTATGCCTTATGGGAGAGTATGCCTTTTCAGAGAGCATTTTGGCAGGGAAATTAAGTTTTGTCCTACGAAAAATGTATGCCTTAAGAGAGAGTATGTGGGCATGCCTTAAGAGGGCTTCACCTGTAGAAGAAAAAAAAGTTCGCCGACGATTGCATCAGGGGACAGAAGACTCAAGTTTGCCGACGGTTCTTGTCTGAAATTGTCTGTACATATTGTTCCATTGTTGAAAAGAAGGAGAAAAGTTCCGATGGTTCTTTCCCCACTCCAGGCATTCCGAAGCCCGTTTCTTTTAGCCTCTCACGCGGTGTCTGGACTCTGGAACCTGCCAATGCTGGATTTGGCATTGGCTAATGCCGGATTTGGAACAACGACAAATCATAATCGTCGGCAAACAAGAACGAAAAAAAGTTCGCCGATGGTGCATTGGTTCTTTCCCAATCCAGGCATGTCTTTTGTCAGGCGTGTGGATCACGTGGACTGACCGTCGTGGTGCTACCACTA
>ML179130.1:52781-66852 GCA_004369135.1 Dendrothele bispora CBS 962.96 | reverse complement strand
CTGAATTGGCTACTGCCTGTTGTACTTGGTAGACTTTGATTGCTTGCTTGATTCGTTCGAAACCCTGCTCGCACATTGATTAGCATGAAGGCTATGCCAGCTACTTCGGGCCAGCAATCGACAGCGGTAAACTGAAGGTTAGATCTTGACTGGTAGGAGGCAAAGAAGAGTATGTTCCATGACCTGGGATATCGATTACTCTTTCATCAATGTATTAGTGTGAATAATATACGTACGTGTAAATCGCAGCGCTTTCCACAAGAATCATGAGGACATCTTTCAAACCCATCCCAGACCGAACAATAGCCGCTTCCGCTAGATTTTTTTCAGCTTTCCAAAATCTAAATGCTATCATCACTAGATGGACAGTTAGGTACACATTTCACATTTCAAGTACAACAACATACCTGTGCTGTACAGATTTGTACACAGCGTGAATACACAATCACTTGTAATCCAACGACCAGCATCTGAGTTGAAGACATCCAGACCGGGGAAATATTGGGTGAATTGGTAAGTGATTCCAACACCGCACACTGAAACAAAATGTTTTTTCAGTTTCAGTGTCTGCAACATCGAGGACTGGATTGCTCACCTGCAAGTCCAGTCCATGTCATCAAGGGGAAAATGACTATATATGGGTTATGACCCCAGACCACCCACAGTCTATAAATCTATATTGCTTGGTGAGACAAAGAGGGCTTCATATAAATGTTGCCAGTACTCACGATCATAGTATCGCCTATGACAAGACTTGCCATGAGGAAACCAGTCTTGACAACCTCAGTAAGCTGAGACAAATCCGCATAATATTCAAGAGGCTTGGACCCATTTTCAAAGTTGACGAAAGCATCAAACAGACGAATGACAGTACAAATCCAGTGCTGAATAATTTTAAGCGGATGTGTCAACTTTTGGATCAAGGTGCTTACTGCGGTAATGGTGACCGAGATCAAAATTGCTCCAATGAACATCGGGTTCTTCAATAAAAGGTGCGCTTTGAATCCCTTCTGATGAGGGATGCGAGCTCTTCTTCTATGAGATTCAATTTGCAGGTATATGGCTGTAAGTCCAAGTACAAAAAAGATTCCATAGAAAAAGGTTTCAATGGCTACTGTAGCCAGGTTGACGGACACCAAAGGAAGCAAAGGAAGGGGCATGATCTTGATCCTTCCGGGAGCTGGTGCTCATCTCAAAAAAGTCGGCGACTATATAGTCAATGACTCAATGGACCATAGATCCAATATAATATGTGAATCTACATTACTTCAAAATCCCGGTCACATAGTATCAAACCGCCATTTCCACGTGCAGGATGCTATGAGCTAGACATAGGCTATTCGATTATTACGAGAAACCACCCAGACCATTTCATTTTTAGCGAGTTGACAAGTTCTCCCATGGGTTGACACAAACTCCAACAATCAAGGAGTCATGCCTAAATAATTTTCCTTTTTGATGGTTTCTTGAAGGTCTGGACTGTTACATTTAATAAAGTGGGTTAGGTCTTGATCTCCATCCGGATTGTATGCGCATCCTATGATACTAATTCACTGCACGTTACCGATCAATCCAAGCAGATAGCAAATGTTTTCCAATGATTCTGGAATAACTGGATCGGGGTGGCGTTGGATACATAACTCTACGTAATCCACCATTATCGAGTTACTGGAGCCGAATTCTCCTGGAACGCCGAATCCAAAAAGGCTGTGATTTGAGCTTCTTTTTCATGTGTCAAGTACAAGGCCGTAATCTGTCGTTAGTACGTTGAATTCTTCCGGAAACGCCGAATCCAAAAAGGCCGTGATTTGAGCTTCTTTTTCACACTGCCACACGTATAGGGTTCTAAGCTGATATACCAGCTTTTCAATGTTCCAAAAAGAAGGGTATCGAACAGAATTTCTCCATATCTGATTCATTTGGTCCTGTTTAAAACAAAACCCATGAGGTCTATCAACCTGAGAACAGCTTCAAGTTTCAAAGAAGATTGAAAAGAGATCTTTCAATATAGATCATGCGAAATGATGAGAACAAATGTTGATGGAGTATTTATCACCCTATCAGAGTCTCCGATGAATTGGAAACTCAATTATGTAAATACGGGAAATCCAGGCCTCAAGAAAAAATTGATGGCAAAAGTACGTGATACTTCCGATGTTGTCTTACCCTCTCGATAACTCCATGCACCGGAAGTCTGGCGTTTGATTAATAAATAATACACTTGTTTTGCAAAATCCGTTAGAGTCGAGACATCAGCAAAAAAGGAACACAAACATCCACTTGAATGAAAGCAATGATCGGTTTTTTTTGATAATCAGAAAACTCTGTATGAACCTATAGAACCTGTACTCGGCTGGTATTTTCCCATTGTTAACATTCAGAACAGATTAGTTACAAGACCCTTTGAAGCCGAGTTAACTTACAACAACGTCCAGACCCGTGGGAAGGGCACATCTTCATGACCGGACGTCGGCACTTCACTATAGCCGAGCGGTTGTGTATAGCTCGCGACAAGTCCGGGGAGTTTGAAAATGGGTGATATGGGCACTAGGACAAGACCGGCGGAGTTCGCTGAAGAAGGGTAACTTAGGATTTCAAATTGACCACAAAAAGGGAACAGAAGGGATAATGATCACTAGCAACACAGAACATGTCACTGATGGAGTAAGAATATCATCAACATATTGCTATATCAGAGTACTCAGTACATTGATGACTTATATCTGTTAAAAGGTCTTGTGAAACTCCAACTTGAAGTAAGTTCACAATACATAATCTATTGAAGTAAGTATATGTTTTATACAACAACTTGGGTCCTACAAGAGTTCTATGTTTGGGTTCTTCTACAGTTCTACTAAGTATATTAAGTACTGATTTTTAATAATACTGCGAGGATATTCTATACTGTTCTTTTATGTTTCAAAGTAGCGGTATTGGTGAGATCCTTTAACTTTGAGCTGAATGATTCTTCATATTGTATATCTGTCATAGTAAATCATACAATCAAGGTAAGTAATGTGTAAATCATTGATTAATTCCTAACAAACTTTAGTACTACTCACCTATGAATGGCTTATCGAGCGTTTATCTCGGGCTGGGGAAATAAATGACAGTGTTCTTGATTGTAAAGAGAACAAGGATGCATAGAAAAAAGCACCCGACAACTAACTTCCAACTTGAATATTTGCATAGCTAGGCCCAGACTCCACTGTCGCTCCAGAGTGTGTCATACAGCAGCTCAATCCAGCTCAGATGTTGTACAGGTCACTTACCTCTAAGCTCCTAGGCCATCATGGTGCCTGATTTTGAGTGGAAAAATGCATGCCATCACCATTATGATGATATTCTTGAATATCTATATATAAGTTTAAGCACCGTCCAAGCCGATATTTTACTAGTGATTCATAAAGAGCAAATAGACTATAGTTGACCAGAAAGGACTGGTTAATACAAGTGGTCTCAATATTACAATATAGCTCCTCTTTGTAAGGCTCGAGAGGGCTCACATCAACCACCAACCAAAGGTTCCCACTTATTGGCAATTACAATGGCTCGGTTCTAGTTTATGATCACATTATCATGACATTATAATGCCAATCTCATCATAATGCTAAAATGATTTTTCTGACATCAAGTCTCACTTCTAAGTTGTCTCAAACCTTGTTGATGACAAACACTCCTTGACTTACTCAGAACATAAGACCCTACAAACTCAGTGTCAAATGCTTAAGGTACATCTTCAGTCATAATACCAGCTATCAAGGAAATCAAAAATTTAAGAAGTGTGACATACCCCGGGATTTAATAAAGTACTTGCTTGTAGAGTGTCTGGCTTCTTTTGAGTCATGCAGAAGGCCGAACGGCCGAAATAGCAAGCCAACAAGTCAAGATTGAGCGTATGTAGCACAAAAGTAAACAAGAACTGGAGAAAACAGCACGTGGCCACGTAAGTATACAGAAATAGGCCGAAATAGGCGAGACTGAGGGAATTAGGTACACTAAAAATTTATATACTCTACACCCTCCCCGACCAAATCAATCCATGGGGTTGATTTCCTTCAACAATAGATGGATATGTTCATGTGAGAATAAAAGAATTAGGGATAGGGGTAGGATAGGGAATGGTTAGGTTGGTTCCTTTTACCATAAATGAAAATGTGCAGGCAAATTTGAATGATAGGGGTAGAATATGGAAAGTTAAATCGGTTGATGATGAAGAAATGAAACTGGGTAAGAGGCATGGGGGATTTGTAGGGGTGTCTGTTAGATACCAGCCTAAGATCATTGAACACACAGATATTTGTCTGCGGGGCCACCCCAGTAGACCCAGCTACTGTCGTCCATCAATGACTTATTTAGGCCAGCTCAGCATGAGGATGAGGGGAGAGATACCAGGTGAAAGTCTGGACTTTGCATCACACCAGATATTAGATCTGGAGGGGCCACCTCGGAAGACTCAGCTACTGATCGTCCACGCTAGCCCAAACCTCACTCGCTTTCCTCATCCGAGTCTGAGCTCTCCTCTTCTCCTGAGCTCTCCTCTTCCCCTGAGCTCTCCTCTTCCCCTGAGCTCTCCTCTTCCCCTGAGCTCTCCTCTTCCCCTGAGCTCTCCTCTTCCCCTGAGCTCTCCTCTTTGCTTGAGCTCTCATCCGCATCTGAGTTTCCATCCAAATTGGAATTTTTGGACACATCCACTTCAACCTCCACATCCGAGTCCATGTCAATCCAAACTCCAGGTATAGTGATTGTGATGGAAGTATCATTGCCCATCACTGCACAAGCCAACAGGCTCTCGAATGTGCCTGCATTCATCTCCTCCGAGTCCGAATTGTCAGACAACATACATCAGGAAATACCCCCCCTATCCTAGGATCCCTGACAGAGTCCACCATATTCCAACAGATGCTGAAAGACTCCACAGGTTTACATGGTTTACATGGACTACATGAGAACCATGGGAACCATGGATGCCATGGATACTGTGGGATGTCGTCTACAAATCTTAAGCTCCTACAGTTTCCTATGGATGCCTGTGGATAACCATGGATGCCCACGGATTCCCATGGGGAGCTGTGATGGGGAGCTGTGGATGCCCATGGATTCCCATGGAGAGCTGTGGATGCCCACGGATTCCCATGGAGAGCTGTGGATGCCCATGGATTCCCACGGAGAGCTGTGGATGCCCACGGATTCCCATGGAGAGCTGTGGATGCCCACGGATTCCCATGGAGAGCTGTGGATGCCCATGGATTCCCATGGAGAGCTGTGGATACTAATCTGATACTCATGAATAGTTGGTCAAACACACAGCTATGGCAATGGCAATTCCCTGTATAACAACTGTTCTAAAATACATGCTGAGTACACTACACTACATGAAAATAATTTTTACAAAAAGAATTGACCAAAATTACACTGCCTCATCTATACGCTTCTGCGTGAATGAAAGTAGAGTCAGACACAAGAACAAAGTAGTAATGAATAATATACGTACTAACTCATATTGAAATCATTGACATTACACCTGTTCAAATGCACATTTTGAGTAACATCAAATTATACAGCAATCAAAACATACCATAAAAGGCACCAGAGCTACCCACAAATAACTCTGTATAACAGGCAGCACTTTGAAGTTGAGGTGTTGCACTCCAGGTCACAGAGAACGGCACATTGGATCTAGAGGAAAAACTATGCATGATGTCAGCTCCACAACTATTGTTGAGAAAGAAGACAGACAGACATGTGGCATACCTGTATAGATGATGTGTGTACGCTGAGTCAAACAAGACAAATGTTAGACAGGTCCCAGGGCGTGAATGTCATGAAGACAGAGATGGTGTTGCACTTACCGCTTGCATTCCTTGGTGAATGACTCCTAGAAGCTACATAAGCCTATAAGGAAATGGGGAAGAGGCTCAAACATACCCATGGATAGTTGTAATACTGGTTGAAAGAAGGCGACAATGGAAGTGTTGAAATTTGAACCAAAGGTCACGAGGTTTTTAAATCTCCGCCTGAATAAAATCACGTGTCACAGAAGCTTGAGAAAGTGACGTCATTTTGCAAAGTGAAAACGGCAGCACCTGCTGATTTCACTTTGCAAAATGACGTCATAACTTGAGTCAAAGCTTGAGAGGTTGAAACGAGTATGAGCTTGCTCAAACAAGGCATTTACAAACTCAAGGGGACATGATGAGTGGCAGCTTTGTTTTCTGTCAGCTCTGGCCTAGTAAAGACCATTGCATTACATATAACCATACCCTACTCATTTTCCCTACATTCATTACAGAGAACGAGTATTCACAGCTTCAGAGGGAGCAGAATACAAATGGGCCTTGGATCTTACAACCTTGGAGGTGAGCTTTCCAGACTTTACATTCTTGGTTGTAGAACCACTGCTCCATCTGGTAATCCACTCACTTATTCAGACATATATCCAGCTCTTCACGAACACCTCACCCACCACTCCAGTCGCTAAGTTCCACCGTCGAAAACTTGGGATATTCACCCCTAAAGCCATTCGGACACACCTCAAAATCTACCCGGCAGGCCATCACATTGCTGATGAGTCAGACGAGATCTTTCTCACTTTCATCTACGTCGAGCGGTCCTGACGTCGACACAATAAAAATACTAATACCGATACCAACATTGAAGATGCCGAGTCTTCTTTGTCTGTAGTTGGGGACGACAATGACGACAACAAAGATGACTCAAAGAAGAAACATGTCAATGTTCCAACAGATATTGATTTTGAACGCTATTGGGTGAAAAAAGATGAAAGTAACCTCGGGATCCAGAGACCTATGTCAAGAGGATTAGGTTCGAGAGTGGTAAGGAAAAGAAGATCGTTAGCGTTCCGACTGAAATTGATGACGATATCCACCGAGACCCCAGACTGATGTTTGCATATGGTATTTCAAGTGGTGGGACTTGACTGTAATCTATCAATTTTCTTCTCTTCTGGCTAGTCGTGCAAGCTATGGAAACATAGGATATGAGCTTTCGAAATCGAGCTAGCGCTATTGTAATATGTCACTTGCGGGGAACAATACAATCAAGAAAAGAAACATGACCATGACGGTTCAGTTCTGGAGTGCTAGCATGATATTGCGCCCACAGCTTTTTCTATATCATATAGTGTCAGTGCTGTTTGAGTCGATGCCTTCGTGTCTTCGTGTTAAAGATCTACTCCAAATTCGAACCATCCTGTAGTTCTCCATTCAGTCCAAGATCTCAAGCTGTATAAATGACACCAACTTGAATGACTTGCATATTCCGAATAACCCATATCACATAACCCCTAATTATGTCGATGAGACTCTATCAGACAGACAGGGCCATTCTCAATGACACTTATTACGACTACTTAGGTAGAAAAGTGTACAAAGTTCACACACCTTTTTATTTTCCTAGTCGCACTACAACAATCACAAAGTTTCTCTCTCCGGATGTTAATGAAGATCCTACAATCCATGGATCATCGACTTGGAATGTAGACAAAGGGACAGACAATAAATCCAGAGATGGGTTGACCGTGACGCCCAATCCTTTTGTGTACCTTGCTCAAATCAACTGGAGAGTAAGGAGGCGTAATGCCTTTTGATTCGGTGATGGGAAGGAAGTGGCTGCAGCGAAATTTTTGAGAAAGGACAAGTGCCAGTAAGTAATAATATATCATAGAGAATTCTTATGAGATTTTGCTCATCAGTGTATCTTATCCAATCTCCTCACACCCATTATAGAGAATGAGGATTTACAGCTTCAGATGGAGTAGAGTACAGATGGGTTTTGAGTCTTAATAGTTGTAAGGTGGGCTCTCCGTACTTCATATTGACCTCTTTTTTGGAATTCAATCTAAGTAATCTTGTTCGTTCATCTGGGCGATATTCAGCTCTTCATAAATACCTCACCCGCAACTCCGATTGCCAAATTTCACCATTGAAAATCTGGGGTATTGAACCCCAACCGCGTTTGGGCACACCTTGAAATTTACCCAGCAGGCCAACACATTACTGACGAGATTTTTCTTACTTTCATCTACGTCGAACAGATCTGAGAGCAATGATGTGAACACTGAAAATGCTGGATCTTCATCTGTGATTGAGGACATCAAACAACATAATGGAGATTTAGTTTCTTACTAGTCACACAAGCTACGACAATAGATAAAGGTGTTCACTTCGAATTGTTCTAAGAACTGTATATGATACTATGATATGAGACCTGTATAAATTGAGTGGTTGTATGCACTTATTGTGTGTATGTATGAGATAAGAGGATGATTTTCAACTTGAACACATAAAAAAAAACGCAAAAAAAAACTCAAAAAAGTGACGTCATCACTTGAGCACCCATGACCAATCACGTGATTTTCATGTGAGATAATATTCTACCTCTGTGTGACGACTGTGTGTGATGATCGTCATCGTCACACTCATCATTTTTTAATAAAATTTCGAGTTTTCTTCTGTTTTTCTGTTTATATGACGGTCAATAAATTTTTTTGTGAGCTCGGCAGCTCATGAACAGTTTCTTTCAGCTGTCTGCTCAGTATAGAACACCAAACAAGCAAAAACAACGGTGACATATTGAGATATCAATGGAAATTCCGATTTTTTTTGTGTTTTCTGTTCATATGTTGGTCAATAAATTTTTTTGTGAGCTCAGCAGCTCATGGATAGTTTATTTCAACTGTCTGCTCAATATGCAACACCAAACAAGCAAAACCAATGGTGAAATATTGAGATTTCAATGAAAATTTCGATTTTGGTCTTTTTTTCTCTCTTTTTTTGTTTGTATGTTGGTCAATAAATTTTTTTGTGAGTTCAGGACCTTATGAACAATCCATTTCCATCTATCTGACTAATTTGGAACACCAAATAAGCAAAAATGACTGTGAAACATTGAGATTTACACTCAAAAGTCGCATTTTTTTTAATTTACTACAATGTTTTCTAATATTTCATATATGACTCATAAAATAATACTTGCCTGTAGACATGGAGCAGTTTTCTATTATCTTGTAGCATTTCTTTAATTCAAGATTTGTGTATGCACACTACGAGGGACCAAGGTTTATCAACTGGAATTGTGGATCTGAATTGCCATCCTCTAGTTCAGATGAGAATGAGGGAGCATCCTAGCACTGAGTCATCACAAACAGACAGGTGAAGAGAGTGTGCTGCCACCAGCACCACATCATGCGAATGAAGCTATCCATAGCTATCCATGGCTCTCCGTGGCTCTCCATGGCTCTCTGTGGGTCTCTGTGGGAATCTGTGGGAGTCTGTGGGAGTTCACCGGCATCTGCTGCAGGCTCCAGCAAGATCCACTGGGGAATCCACTGAGGAATATACTGAGGAATCCACAGGGGAGTACATGTAAACCATAGATTCCATGGATTCCATGGCTCCCATGGAAGCCTACAGATCCCACAGAGGATACCCATGGATCCCACTGATATCCATGGATTCCACTGAGGAATACGTACAGATCCCATTCAGTAACCATGGATAGGGGTGCTTTTCCTGATGTACCTCCATCTGGCTCTGCTGGGATACGTGATGTTCCAATATCCTTCCTTCTCTTCTGGCTTTCTCCCCTATTCCCTCCCCCACAATAACCCTGAACAGGGTTATTCCTCTTATGAGCTCGGGCCGGACAGCCTCCTTAGTACTTTTTACCATTGGATTTTGGCTGTCCGGGTCGAGAACTCGCATGCCGCTAATACGCCATGCGAAAATTCTCACATTTTAAGTATCAATATTGCGACTACGAGTGCCGATATTGTATCTTATAAGGGGAATATAAGGACTGTAGTGAGCCCTGAGCTGTCAGTCAAAGTGCGATATAGCTACTAAAGCTAGATATGGTGAAATGACCTCGGATTATTATTGATTCAAAGTTATTATGGCCTATGCTAGTCTCGAGATTGTAAAAACCTTCGATAATGACTTGGGACTGATGTTGGTAACTACCGATATCGGAAGGAACAGCATATCGGACACTCGACTTGTATATATTGTCACGATCCTAAGGGAAGGGGAAATGTTACGGACGGGAATCAAACCTTCGGCTTGATGCCGAGTTGCCACAAAGCGTGCCACATAACGATCTACCTACTGATCACAGACTACGTCTGGGCTAGGAGTAACTATGCAAATAGTGATTGATGGAAATCTAGAAGGACCGATTGTGGAGGTGTATAATAACCGCCTACCCATGTAAAACATCCATTAGATTGGCAATGATTGACAACATAAAGAGTACAACGGAGTTGCCACCTTGATCGAGGGGTAAAAGCTGTAGATATTGGAAGTCTAGAATGGATCAACGTCTTACTGATACACTGCGGGGATCGAGAATATCATAAATTGAACGCAAAGCTGTAGAACGGGCAACCGTAAGTTCCGATATCGTGACCCAAAGAATCAGATGTAAAGAACGGTTGAATGGTTGCAATCGAGTAAGATCGACTACAACATAGAAAGTGAATATTCTGAAACAATGTAGTATTATACACGGACCGAGTACTATATCGAGTAGGACTATACCCAGTTTTGGTATTAGCGCATGGACAAAGACATTTAAATAGTTTCTTTTATTATATTTTGTCGGACTCTCAAGTTTAATAGTTTCTTATTTACAGTAGTATAAATAGGGTTCAGGATTGGCGTTGAAAAGGCAGATTAGTACTGTGGACAACGCAGCTGTGATATAGGTCTCTCTACGGGTATAAAGGATCCGGCTTGACCATACCAGTTGTAGTTCCAAGAACGTCTAAAACTTAAAATCGCATTCAAAGTCTGTTACCTTCGGGTTCAGCACCCTATATTGATTGAACAAATTGTGTTATTTGACTTTTGATTGACTTGTGTTGTTATTTGTTTGCCAGTGTGATCTTGTTATTTGACCATTGTTTGACCCATATTGTGTTGCCTTGAACTTGAACCATTGAACCATTAACTGCCTATATTTGAACCCACATCCCCACACTCGAAACTTTGAACTTACCTACTACCTATATCGCTACAAAGACCTTGAAGGGTTCTGTCCTTTCAACTCGCATTACAAAACTTGCTAGATCGTATACCTATACAGACTCACTTTGTGGTGTTTGTTTTGGTGTTTGTCTAGTCCCACACAGCAGAATACCGCATTATTGCTTTGCTCCGTTTTTGAGTTTCGGGCAGCAATTCTAATGCCGGTGGGTAGATTTGGGGTGGGAGGGGTGGGATTACGGGTGCCACACTGAAGTTATCAGCTTGTCGAGGTGATAGGGGGGATGGTAAGTTCAGGAATGGAATAGGAGGGGAAAAAATAGGTGAAGTTGGCGGCTGGACAGGATATGTCCAATTAATTGGGATTGGCAGCCAAATTACAGGTGGCGGAGCCAGGTGTTGCGCCCAATTAGCTGGAACTGGCGGCCAAATTACAAGTGGGTATTGTGCCGAGTTAGGTACCGGTGGGATCGACAGCCCACTTGGAATTGGCTGACCTGGGGAAGAAGGTTGGGGCATGGTCATGGGGTCACCAATATAGTTTATCTCATGCCCTTCTATTGTCTCGCGTGGTCCGGTTTTGATTTCTTGTCTTATTTGTTGTTTCCAGCAGTCTGCACGTCGTTTTGCATGTTGCCGGTCCGATTCAGCCATTTCTTCTTCAATTTTGCAGATTTCCTCTTTGAGTCGTGCTTCTTCCTGGTCTGTTCTTTCTATTTCTCATTCATATTCTTCAATTTCTTGTTGCCTAGATTCTTGAAGTCTAAATGGTCTAGATGTTAAGATGTCTGAATAGGGAAATGCATTAGAGTTAGGTCTTATGACCCAAGCAGTCTGTGGTGTTGGTAACATGTCTAGTTTGGGGTGGTCTGGAGTCTCCGGTCTTAAATTGTCTGTCTGTATCCAGTCGTTCAGGCTGGTCATGGGTCCACATGAGTCTCATGCACTTTGACCCTCTGCCATTCCCGCCGTAAATGGTTGCCATCGTCCAGAAGTAAGCAGTGAGTCTCCACTAGTGTCAAAATCCAGTCCTGAGCCAATTACGCAGCAACCTGACATCTGTCAAGGTGCTAAAAAAGGTGTAGAGTGTCTGGCTTCTTTTGAGTCACGCAGAAGGCCGAACGGCTGAAATAGCAAGCCAACGAGTCAAGATTGAGCGTATGTAGCACAAAAGTAAACAAGAACTGGAGAAAACAGCACGTGGCCGTGTAAGTATACGGAAATAGGCCGAAATAGGCGAGACCGAGGGAATTAGGTACACTAAAAATTTATATACTCTACATTGCTAAAAACTTGTGACAAGTGAGATTTAAGTCAAGTACTAATTTCTTACACATCTTTGACAGGTCACCTCATGCTGTCTCATACTTTGTTGAAGAGTCCATGTCACAAGGGGTGATATGGACCTTGATCAAGCAGGTGTTCAGGATGAAAGGGTTGATTTTGGCTACTTTATGGATAATGTTGAAGATAGAGGTAAGATTAGGAATACAGCTATCTGAGTACAGAGTATGGAGAAGATGAACTGGTTATGATGAGCTATAGTTCTGAGAATTTTGAATGTCTTAATATTCTATCTGATCATGAATTGGCATGAAATCATGGTTTCCTACATCTTTGTGGATTGATCACCATTTCCAGGATATTTCCAGGCACTCCCAGAATGTGACTCACATTCCAATGCACTCCAATGCACTTCAATCTTGGATGTGGCCTGGCTGTGGTCTTACCAGGTGCATTCCAGGAGCTTCCAGAATTACATGACCCTTCCAGGCACTTCAGGCACCCTCCCTAGGGGACCTACTTAGGTACATCTTTCTATGCATAGACTCCACCTAAGAGGCCCTAAAAACCCCAGTCATTCCAAAATGCTGGGAATTCCCAAAAGTACAGGGAATTCCCTCTAACATCCTCTGGGAATTCCCACATGTTCTTACTGAAGTCAATGGGAATTCCCAAAATGCCTCACAAGACTTGGGAATTCCCAGTATGTTGTTGGGGTTTTCCCCAATTTCTCCACACAACTTGGGAATTCCCAGTATGCTGTTGGGAATTCCCCAATTCCTCCACACAACTTGGGAATTCCCAGTATGTTGTTGGGAATTCCCCAATTTCTCCACACAATTCGGGAATTCCCAACAGTGTACTGGGAATTCCCAGTATGCTGTTGGGAATTCCCCAATTCCTCCACACAACTTGGGAATTCCCAGTATGTTGTTGGGGAATTCCCCAATTTCTCCATGCAACTTGGGAATTCCCCAGTTTGACACACAACTCGGGGGATTCCCGGTATACTTTACTCTTAATTATGATGAGGTTTTGGTGTGGGCATGTTTGGCTGCAGCCAGGTCCTGTGATCTGCAACTGATCACTTGATTAGATCAGCCTTATCATTATATAAGTATCAAAACTGAAGTCATGGGGGTTGCTCATTGTGGCTGACAGGGGCTGATATTGATAAAACCCAATATGGAAGAGATAAGATAGAGGTGTCTTGGACAATCTGGTCCCAATTTTTCCGCTGATTCTGAATCTGCTGTCTATCTTTAGATAGCAGCTGTGGCTGAAGAGAAAAATGCAAAATAAATTCCCGGAGCCAGCGATGAAAAATGAGGTAGGTGGATATATAGGGTTTTTTTAGGTCAGGGAATCCAAATACTTACTTGAAATCATGTTTCCTCGATATTTGAGGAGATATAACAGAAAAACTGCTTAAAAAGCCAAAAAAAATATTTGCCTTGGAGGACTGTAAATAACCAGTTCTCAAAATGACCAAAAGGGGTAGGATAGTATATTTCTGATGGGAGAACTCAAACACTGGGTACAAAAACCTGTAAATTTTTGGAATTACAGTAAACTTACAGAGGAATTATGAATTGCCTACATGTCTGTAATTCTAGTGGAATTACAGTGATGACTTACAGTGAGATTTTGCCCATATATAGAAATTTGAACTCATAAAGTCACCCTGTAATCTCACTGGAATTACAGACATGTTTCCAATCCATAATTTCACCATAATTTCACTGTAATTCTCATGGAATTACAGGATCTTGCACCCAGTG
>ML179130.1:0-50659 GCA_004369135.1 Dendrothele bispora CBS 962.96 | reverse complement strand
GGGAATTCCCAGCATTTTGGAATGACTGGGGTTTTTAGGGCCTCTTAGGTGGAGTCTATGCATAGAAAGATGTACCTAAGTAGGTACCCTAGGGAGGGTGCCTGAAGTGCTTCCAGGAAGCCTCAGAATTGCAGGTCATAGACAGATCCTTTTCTGATGAAGTCCATCTGGACATGCTAGGGATTAGCTTAACATGCCAGAGATTAAACGGACATTTAGTTTCTGGAAACGAATGGTTTGCTGATGAAAATCTAGTTTTGAAAAGCCCAGCCACCAGCAATGCTCTGCTGATCTGGAAACTTTACTTCTCACCCTTACTAGTCAAGTCACTGTGGACAAGAACTAGGCAAAAGTATAGAAAATGAAACTTGATTAAATGTAATCACAAAACACTGAGACTAAATCACAAGATTTAGATTAAATCTGACTTTGCAATACCATAGACATTTATACTGCTATCAACTGTAGACCACAGTGTCCCCGAGAGCTGTCACACTAATTGTACTTTCTGGCAAGTAATCTGAATTTCTGGTATATACATACAGGCCTTTTATACTATAAGGAGAGAGATTGTCACAAAAAAAATACAGAAACAATAGACACTAGAGAGATTGAGAGATATACAGTGAGTCGAGCTTTGGTGATATGATGTTCATTTCTAGTTCCCTTGTTTCCTGTCTGTTTTCTTCCAGGCCTTCAAATCAGTTCTGTAAAAAACTCCCTACTTAGTTGATTACTTGTACCAAAACCTATTGGAATATAGATCTTGGTGGCCTTCGATGTTGTGATTGTGTCTTTTTTCGAGGCTCCCTGACTCCGTTGACTGACCCATCTTGAGTTAACTGAGTAAGTCCCGGTTTATCCAGATGGAGCTTTGAAAATTCAACTAGTGATTCCTTTGCTTGACTGAGGTGTCCTAACGGCTCCCATGTGTCCTCCTCTGGTCTGTATCCTTTCTATTGAACCAGAAATTGAGCCTGACCTCTGTGAATCCTTGAGTCGAGGATTTCAGATATTCTTTTTCAGAGTCAACTTTGATAGGAGGTGGAGGGGGTTGTGTGCAATTTGGGATGGTGTTTGGATGGTAAGGGGAAAGAAGGTCAACATGAAATACATCATGTAATCCTTGGATGGTTCTGAATGCAAGGCGATAGGCATGATTCAATATCTTCTTCAGGACCTTGAGAGGACTGATTCTTTTGTGATCTAACTTCTTGTTAGGTGCATTTTGATATTTTCCATGTTCAGCCATACTAGGCTTCTCTCTTGCCAGTCTGTTCAGTCCCTCTTTTCTATTGGCATACTTTTGTGTTTGCTTGTTGATACTTGTGATTTGATTATTTAGATGGTCATGAAGTTGGGATAGATTCTGAACAACCATTTAGGCTGTGTGATTGTTGAGATTTTGAGAGTGATAGTGAGTGGGGGGTGATATCCCTTATTTGCAAAAAAGGGACTCGTATTGATGGCTGAATGATTAGTATTATTAGAGACCTTGTGCAGAGCCACAACAAGCCACGTGTGGCTTAGTCAGCTTGCACAGGTGGTTGGCTCGATTTTGCATGTGCTAGCCAACCAGATCCATTTCCAGGCCCTATGATGGGTTCCACCACTGGAAACATCTACCGTATGATTGAATCATTTTATTTTCAATTCGCCGGTCATGTGTTGCACTCAATTTTCGCAAACTAATGAGTTTTTCTCCATTTTTCCTGTTTTTGCGGATTTCTCGGAAAAATCAAAAGTCACGTGCTTGACAAATTGGTACACCGTACAGTACTAGTATACGATTTGATCCTAGATGTCTGATACCTGGGAAACTGGCCAATTACGTGTCAATAATTTAGCAAAAGGGATGTCCATACTTAATTGCATTGTTGCATTCAATCATAGATGGGACCCAGAAATATGATGCAACGTGGCTGTCGGCTAGCACACACAAACGCGAGCCAACGACCTGCGCAAGCTGACTAAGCCACACGTGGCTTGTTGTGGCACTGCACAAGGTCTCTATTGTAAGTGAACTTGGCTAAGGGAAGTAAGTTCTCCCAGTCATCTTGGTCATAGTTAACAAACAATCGGTATTGTTCCAGGGTTTGATTTGTTGATTCAGCTTGCCCATCAGTCTCTGGGTGATAGGCAGTAGAAAGATTTGATCGGATATCCAGGGTGTGACAAAGAGCTTGCCAGAATTTTGATATGAACATAGAGCGGTCAAAAACCTTTGACTGTGGTCTATGCAGCAAGCCCTCTTTCTTACTGTGACACCACGGTCACATCCACACTTTGACACCTTTCCACATCTGTGTCATGACCTCGACACCATCAAAGCGTGCCACAGCATCTCTTTCTTCTTCCTAGACAATGCACATATGCTTGGACTCACTCTGTAGCATATATAGCTTACATTTCTCTCTCTTTTTCCTTGTCCTGTCTTTTACCATATCTCACCTAGAGCTCAATAGGTACATTTCTCTCTCTGTCCTGTCTTTTACCATATCTCACTTAGAGCTCGACAGTTCTTGGCTTCGCTCTATCTCTTTTTCACAGGACCAAAATGGATTTTTCAGTCTCGTTCAAGAGCACCGGTGTTCCGGTCTTCAAGAGTCGCTTGACTGGCAAGATTGTTTCTTGTGATTCTATTCCTCTGGACATGCTTGCCTACACCATCTCACATCCCTGTTTGCATCTCACCTGCTCCTTCCAAATCACCCTTCATCAGCTTTGATCAACCTCTGGTTCTCTTCAACGAAGACATCTCTCCTTGAGCCGTATCTCGTGCAGAACCTTTTGCCCGTCACAACCCCTCAATGTCAGAAGTTCCACCAGCTCCTGGCCCTTCAGGCTCATCCTATTCCTTCCATGGCCGAGGTGATGGCACTACTAGCCCACAACCAGCAATTCATGTCAGCCCTTTTTGCTCAACAACAAGCCCAAGCTGCTCCAAAGACCCCTGAGGAACCTAAAGCTCCAGCATTTCCCATGTTTGCTTCAAATCCGGTTCCACCCAGTAAGTCTCTCTTAGACCTTTTCCCTTTGGTTCTGCAAAACACGCTGCTGGACATTGCTCAGCATGAATTCTTACCATTTGATTTGCAGAAATTGAACACTCATTTGCGGGACAACTTGGATGCGGTTTCCGGCAACACCTCCTCTGGTTCTATCTCACAGGACTTCCCCAATTTCATGTCTCTCTATTGCCCTCTCTGCACATATTTTGCTATATTGACCACTTTTGCGGCGGCTAGTGGTGATGCAAATGTGGTTGCAGCTCTGTCTTGTGGAACCTTCGAATATTCCAACCTTCTTTTCTCGTACACTCAATGTTTTGAATGGGACACGGTCGTCCGTTACCACATTGCTTTCCATGATGTTCAACGTTGCAAGATGTGTAATGGGAATTACGCAGGCTGGGGCATTCCAAACGTCAGTCTCATGGGTACCCGCCTTTTTGGATACTCCAAGACATGCTCTACCACTTCCACCTCCAAGTCCTCATCATCCTCAACTCGTCCTTCTGGCTGTAAACCCCAGGACCAGCAAACCTGCTTCAATCGGAACAAAGGATTGTGCAGCAAGGATCCCTGTCCCAGAGGTCATATTCACCACTGCAAAAATTGTGAGTCTCCAGACCACAAAGAGGGAGCATGCCCCAAGAAGACTTGAAGACCTGGCAGAGCAGGTTGGCGTCGCCGTCATGGTTTCCAACCTCATCATGCACCTGCTTGCTTGTGCCTGCAGTCGATCACTCAAGTTTCTCTGTCATCTGGCCCTACTATTTGTTGGACTCCTCTCCCCCACTCCTCACTTTTTATTGAACTACCTCCTCCCCCTTGCCCAAATTCTGACGCGATGTAATGACCCTTCTCTCAACTCTTCTTGACAATCTGTTTCATCTACTCTAAATCTTGATGCTTCGAAGTACTACCTTTGTGATTACCCTGATCCCAATTTTGTATCCACAATCATCAATATAACTCAGTTTGGCGCTAACCTCGGTTTCATGGGATCTCACATGGGGCAATCATGCTCCAATTTGAAGTCAGCCTTCCAGCATCCTGAGTTTGTTGACTCTGCAGTTCAATCTTTGTGTGATAGTGGTCTCGTTAAGGGTCCCTTTCCTTCCCCTCCCCTACTTGCTGTCACAAACTGCCTCTGTACCTTCTTCTATTTACCATCAGTTCCATTACCTTGGTTCCAGATCATTCCATACTACTGATGTATCGTTTTCTGATTGATCACTGTTGTCG
Source organism: Dendrothele bispora CBS 962.96 (assembly GCA_004369135.1). Taxonomy (NCBI): domain Eukaryota; kingdom Fungi; phylum Basidiomycota; class Agaricomycetes; order Agaricales; genus Dendrothele; species Dendrothele bispora. The sequence continues at coordinate 46,409 of ML179130.1, read as the reverse complement.
TGCATCTTGACATCTCTTAGCTACATGATTATCATTCTATGGCTGTTCCATCATTGCTTCCTGATCTACCATTGTCCTTCCTTTAGATATATACTTCATAGCTTTGTAGATAGTTCCCTAGTCTGTCCACCTTTGTCCCTCCAGTCCATACTGCTCAGCTTGTCTCAGTACTATGTAGACATAGGCACATTACTGGCTCTCTCACTGTTATCTATCTTGCTTTCCTTGTTTCTGACCTGTGTGGTGGCCTGAGAGGCTCCCTTGTTCTCAGCTGAGCTGTTCCTGACACTTGCCTTCTACTCCTCCTCTCCTGTTGGAGTCATTAGCCACAAACACAATTCTGCCAAGTTGTGTATAATTAATCATTTGTCTTGGCCCAATGGTACATCAGTTAATGATGGCATATCTGATTCTGAGGCCCACATCACATACAATATGTTTGAACGCGCCATTGAGGATCTTGTCTGTTCAGGCCGTGGTTTGAGAATGGCAAACCTCGACCTTAAAGAGGCTTTCTGGCACATCCCCATGCGCCCTGCTGATCATCACTTATTGGGTTTCCACTGGAGAGATCAGTTCTATTACCTGCTTGTTCTCACCTTCAGTTTGAAGAACGCACCTTATATCTTTAACCTTTTTGCTGAGGCTTTGCACTGGATTATCTCTCATCATATCCCTGCAGCTCTCTGTCATTATTTGGATGATTTTCTCATCATTTTTCGGCCTGATTCTACTCTCTCCTTCAGCTTTGCAGCAGTAGAGTGGGCCATGGCCCTGGGGCGTCAGCTTGGTCTCCATTTCCAGGACACTAAGACTGTTTGGCCCACAACCTCCATTGAATTTTTGGGTTTGATTCTAGACTCTGCATGGATGGAAGCGCGTTTACCAAATGACAAGCTTCTGTACCTATCAGAACTTCTTTCCATGTGTCTGGAAAAAGACAATGTAATCTCAACAAGCTCAACGAGCTATCCAGGTTCCTCCAGTTCTGCTCTGAAGTCATTCCTGCTTCTCGCATCTTTATTCGTCGAATCTATGATTTCTCCACCAAATTCTCATCCTGGTTTTCATTACTGCGTCTCCCTTCAGGTCTCCACTCTGACATTGCTTGGTGGTCGGTCTTCAGTCGTCATTGGAATGGAGTTTGTCTCTTGCACCCATCCAAGTCTCAGCCTCTCATTGAAGTATATACTGATGCCAGTGGTCAGAAAGGGCTGGGAGAGGTTTTTGGGACCCACTGGTATTCTCGAGTGGCTTGTCATTTCCGGGGAAAGGATATTCAGTTCAAAGAAGTATATGCCATACTGCAGGCAATGTTATGCTGGGGCAACACTTGGCATCATTCACATGTCCGATTCTTCTGTGATAACTAGAACATCGTCTCTTGGATGTCTTCTGGTGTTGCACAACCCCCACATTGCTATTTGTTTGATCACAATGCTGGCAGCGTGTCTTGATGTCACTTTTCTTGTGTTTGGCTCTCCTCTGAAGAGAACTATCTTGCTGACACTGCATCTCGTTTTCAGTACTCCCACCTATTCTCTCTTGGTCCACATCTCACACAGGTCTCCTCCTCACCGGACCCCCAACTCACTGGTATGAAATGCACTCTCACCTCTCTCCACGGGTCACATTCTATCTCTGGCATGACCTTGCATCCAGCCCTCGCAAGACCTACTCCACTGGGTAAAAATCCTATATCGACTTCGTACAACTCAACCCTCAATTCCTTAAATCCCCTGGCCAGCCTGAGTACCTTCCAGCCACGGAGACTGGCGTCCTTGAATGAGTTGCCACCCTCAGCAATTGTTTCTTGCTCCCAAAAACCATCAAGGGATACCTCGCAGCTCTCCTTTCCTTGCATGTCAATGCCGGTCTCTCATTTGAGCAGTGTGAGTCCCCAACTACCCAATGTCTGATTCTGGGCATCAAGCACTTTCAAGGGGATCGCGAACGGAAGCCCAAGCTTCCCATAACACTAGATATTCTTTATCGGCTTGTTGCTCTCACATGTGATTATTCCTCTCTTGATGATGCCAATTTTGACTCAGCTGCCAAGTTGGCATGGTCAGCACTTCTTTAGGCAGGGGAGTTCACAGTAGGTGATAAGGACAAGTTTGATCTTGCTTTACACCAAATATATTGTTTGTTCCCAAACTCACTCTCTCTGTCTGTTCCGACGAGCAAGCATAGATGGAGCGGTCAAAAACCTTTGACCATGGTCTATGCAGCGAGCCCTCTTTCTCACTGTGACACCACGGTCACATCCACACTTTGACACCTTTCCACATCCATGTCATGACCTCAACACTGTCAAAGCATGCCACAGCATTGCTTTCTTCTTCCTAGACAATGTGCATATGCTTGGACTCGCTCTGTACATCAGGAAAATCCCCTTTAACCAAAGACTTCCAGTGGATAAGTGCCCATAGGAAACCATGGCTGTCTACATATGTTTGTGGTTGTAAATTTGTTACGACCGAAGCCGTACTTCAAGGATTCTATGCTGAGGTCGTAAGTTCTGGATATAGTTCAAAGAACCTCGTCACAAAGACAAAGGTTTTGGATCGGGTTCGGAAGGCCTTCGTCACAAAGATAAAAGGTTCTGGTTCCGAAGTTCGAGTTGACCTTGTTACGAAAACGGAGGTCAAAGGTTTCGGTGAGTTCGACGAGCCTTTACAAGTAGTAAAGGTTTGAGAAGACTTAGAAGAAGGATCTCACAGAGTCCTTGTAGTAAGGCTAGAAGGTATAGATTGGGAAGGTCGAGCTGAAGAGTAAATGCTCGACTTAGCTAGCTTAAATACATACTTCCTCATGTGCTACATGTGTTAAATGAATCAAGTGTCCATGAGGTAAAGAGACGAGAAAGGAGTGGTAGACATGTGTAAGTAATGGAAAATATGTGTGGAACACCTGTTATTAGTAAACAGCAAGGAAATCGTGAGGCGCTTGAGAAAACATGGGGATAAGGCAAGGAAGTGGTGAGGCGTCCATAAATAGAGAAGCATGAGGGAAAGGCATGTAAGTAGAATGACTGTTCGTGTATGTAAAATGAAATAGGGGTCTAGTAAAACTGTAACATTACCCCTCTGTTACGTTCGAAGTCATCCTGACTTCTATCTTTTAATATCCAACTGGTTCTCCATAGATATTTCCCAACGCGACATCATCTAAGCCGTTGTCATCGTAGTCAGAAAGTGAAGGAGACCCTTGATGAAAGCGACGGCCCTGTGATCTCCTTCCTGGGCGTTGAGGACATCTCGAAGGATAATGTCCGGGTGCATCTTGATGGCAGTGTTTACAGTTGAAATGGATGCAGTGGCTGGCGTTATGTCCAGGCCTGTTACAGTGAAAGCATACTCCGTTGGTATTTGTGTATGGGTATCCTGGGAAGATCGATCGTCGTCGCTGTCTGTGAGATGGGGAAGGGATACGAATTCTAACTGTTGTGCTATTGGGTTGTCTGGTCTGGGTGGAGGATGAAGGAGGGGGTGTCGCATCGACAATAATGGGTCGAGTTCGACTACCGGGAGTGCTATTGTTGTCGGTATCGATGTGCTGGGTTTGATTGAAAGGAATACCTGACTGTAGTTCTCTACTAATCCTCTCGTTCCATCTTCCCAAGAAGCCGTGTGCTGTCGCATGAGCTACGAGTCTGTCTAGTTCTTTCTCCATATATTTGATTGCTGATCCAACAGCTAACCGATGGTTTCGGAGGGTGATAATATCGTCAATCACCGGTTTGAGTTCCGGGTTTGTTGCAGTCGTTCTATTGATAAATTCATCGTTGGCCGTTTTAGAGAAAATGGAGCGGGTCTTTTCGATATCTTTCTCCAAGACATATTCGACATTCGCATTATGGTTGTTGGTTATAGGGGTAACACAAATTGGTGATGGAGGAGGAGAGATGAGAGGAGGCATGGTTGGGGAGACCGGGTCGGCGATCTGGGTCTGGGAAGTGAGGGTTTGAGCGGTGGAGGTGGTGGAAGACATGATTTGTGAGGAGGTTTTCGAGCTGAGGAGTTCGAAGTAGCTATTGCTGGGGTTTCTAGGACAGTTTGTTCCTCTTTTTATAACTTTCAAATATCTCTCCAGCGTGTTCAAGGTTTCCTGCAGGTTCCCATGAGTTTGAGGTGGAGGGGTATCCTACCCAGGACACGAGGTATTCTCGAGGCTTCTTCTTTGGTCGATGTGAAATAATCGATTCTACTTCATACTCTTCTTGTCCATCCACAATGTCTGCAGGTGGTTCTAAGTAGTTCCGTCCGTGTGCCTCGTTTTCAATGTATGGAGTGAGTAAGGAAGCATGGAACACAGGATGTATCTTCCATCGTGAAGGTAATTCGAGTCTGTAGGTGAGAGGTCCTAAGACTTTTTCGATTGTAAATGGTCCTTCTCTTCGTGGAGATAACTTTTTCGAGGGATACATGAGGTGAAGATTCTTGGCTTCTAGCCAAACCTTCTGTCCTTTTTCGAATGGGGTGAATGTCTTTCTTGATCGATCTGCCATTTTCTGCCTGGCTAACTCGTGTAAGGCGAATGCTTCTTCTCGTGTCTTCTTTAATTTGTTCATCCTTTCTTCTACGCTTGGTACGTTCGATTTTTGTTGAATAGTGGGAAAGGGTCGAGGGTTATATCCCATCATGAGAAAGAATGGTGAGTGATTTCTGGCGGAGTGGATTCAATTATTATGAGTGAATTCTGCCATGGGTAGTTCCGATTTCCAGGTTTCTTGGTGTCTAGCGCAGAACAATCGAAGATAGGTTTCGATGATGAGCCATTTTTGCGGTTCTAGGCTCAAAATCCGATATTAATGATGTGAATAACATAGTTGTGAGCCTAGATACTGAGGGAAACTGAGGGTTAAAGCTATTCCCAAGCTGTTAACCAAAAACTAGAGCTATATGTGCTGGAGCTTAGTGAATTTGCTAAGTAATGAAGGTCCTATTGAGGTGCCAGTAAAATCCGACTTTACCCAAGTCGTACTGAAGCAACTATGGAGCTATAACTATGGTAGTATTGACAAGTCTATCAAGTTATTATGTCCTATGTTGTCTCAGTATGCATCTGTTCATCTGTATGCTGCACATTGTCTAGTAAGATATAATCGGATCTTATTAGCGATAGGATTACTCTAGTTATATCCACGGGAAGGAGGAAACTTGAACATCAGGCTTGTCGGCTACAAGGTCCAAGGTCAGGCTTAGCAAGAAAAGCTTGTAGGCTTAAATCGGACATAATGTTAAATCGGACTTAACGGATTGACGGTATAGCTATTGCCATCTGGCCAGACCGACGTCTAGTCTAATTGGTAATAAAGAGATTCACGAGATGTTCTGATCTTGGAGTCAGGAAAATCTGACAGGAACCAGGAGCAGTAAAATCTGTTTCCGTGTCAATAATGACAGGACACGTAGGAGGAAAGATAGACACGTAGTGGACACGTAGATGCCACATGTGTGGAGGCATTGAAGAGCCAATCACAATGGCTGATTTTGAAGTGATCCGATGGAGTGTCACCGGATACACGGATAAATGATGCTTGATCATGGAGGAGTCATACGGAAGTGGCAGATAGCAAGGGCCGGTGCCACACTGACACGTAGCAGAATCCGATCCAAAGAGGTTGACTCGACTTGACCTAATATTTTATATACAAAAATGGGCTGGAACGCACATATGTTTTAAAATGGACTTTAGTTTTATTTCAGTTTTGTCTCTGAAATTGCCATATAGAGTAAAAGAAAAATGTATATCTCTCGATCTCGGTAGTTTCTGCTGTTTCTGTATTTTTCTTGTGACAGTCTCTCTCCTCGTAGTATAAAAGGCCTGTATGTATGTACCAGAAAATCAGATTACTCGCCAGGAAGTATGATTTAAGAGTGACTGAGCTCGGAGACACTGTGGTCCAGTGAGGATAGCAGTATAAATGTCTCTGGTATTGCGAAGTCGGAATTTAGTCTTATGACGGAGCTCAAGGGCACTGTGGTCCAGTGAGGATAGCAGTATAAATGTCCTTGGTATTGCAAAGTCAGACTCTAGCCTTAAATCAGTTTTTCTTGCGTTGGTCTCAGTGTTTTGGTTGCACTTAAAATCCGCCAGCTTATACTTTTGCCTAGCTCCTGTCCACAGGGACTTGACTAGTGAGGGTCTGAAAAGTACAGTTTCCGAACTGGCAGAGCGTTGCTGGTGGCTGGCCTTTTCAAAATTAGAGTTTCTCGGCGGACGGCTTAGTGACAGCACTTTGCAGTTGAGGACTCTGAGTCTACAGAGACTATAATTTCCGCATACCTCGTAGTGCTAGTGCCCTGTGTGCATAGTGTTACAACTTTCCGTCTATCCTACATCCTGATGTTGTAGAGTTAGACAAGCCAATAAACACGTTCGATACTTTAAGTGTTGTGTGTTTGAGGAGACGTTTTGATGAGAGTCGGATTTTATTTAAAATCAGACTTTGAGATTAGTCGAAGAGTCAGTCAGTTTTGAAGGACCTAGAGTTTATTTCGATACACTCTACTTTGTCAAAGTTTTCTAAAGTTACTTAATAAAGGATCCTATCTCCGAACCCCCTGAACTAACATACGTTGGTTTAACTTGCTCGACATAACTAGCCCTTGGGTTGTTTGTGTTGTTTGTGTTGTGTGGTTGTGTGTGTGTTTTTGTGCTCATAGCTGCCAGTGCTTCATAGCGAGTATTCCCCTGCGTTTTATCGAGTTCCTGGTTTACACGTTCTGTTTCTCCGTCAGTTTGTGGGTGATAGGCTGTACTCATGACGAGTTTAATTCTGAGGAGTCTTCCTAGTTCTTGGAATACGTTTGCAGCAAATCTGGGGTCTCTGTCAGATAAGATTTCATCTGGGAGTCCAAATCTCCGGTAAACGTGATTTAGGATTAGGGTGGCTACTCCCATGGCATCGATTGTTTTGCAGCATGGGATGAAAATTGCCCCCTTCGTAGCCACACGGTCAACCACGACCAATATTGAATCATCTCCTTCCACTTCCGGTAGATCGGTAATAAGATCCATGGTGATTTTTGAAAATGGTAATGCGTTTTCTGCGCCGGCAATTGGCATTAAGGGTGGTGTAGTCGGGTGTGTGTTTACCTTCATTTGTTGACAGGTGGCACATCCCATTACGTATTTCTTGACGAAGGAATACATTACTGGCCACCAGTATTCTCGTTTGATTAATTCCAAAGTAGCATATTGCCCTGGATGTCCTGTCGTTTTCCCATCATGGTATCTTTTGACTAGGTTCCTCCGTAATTCTTCATCTTGTGGGACGTAGCATCTGTTCATAAAGAACAATACTCCGTGTTCAATTTTCCAGTCTGATAAGACCGATTTTATTGGTGGTGTCCCATTTGTCTTGAGTGCCTGGACAGCACTAAGCATTAAGTCGTCCTTCATGGTCTTTTCCGCAATAAGGGAGTGTAGTTCTGTGTCCATTACCCTGACAAAAATTTTGTCTGGTAGCATGGTCACATCCTCGTTATCCGTATCTTCTTCAGGTACCAAATCTTCTCTTCTCGATAGGGCATCTGACTGTACCATCTTTGCTCCGGGGGTGTGAATTAATTTCAAGTCGTATTCAGAGAGCGTGAGGCTCCATCTGGCTTGTCGTCGGTTTAGTTTCTGGGCGCTTCAGAAGTACGTGAGGTTCTTGTGGTCAGAGAGGATGGTGATTGGGTGTTTCGATCCAATGAAATAGTGTCTCCATGTTTCTAAGGCTTTGATAATGGCTAAAAGTTCTCTGTCGTAAATCTCGTAGTTGCGTTCCGTTTCAGTGAACGCATGAGATATATATCCACAGGGGTGCCAATCTCCATTTATATCCTGTTGTCGTAATACTGCTCCTGTGGCCCATTTTGAGGCGTCACATTCGATAACAAAGGGTTTCTCCACATCCGGCATTAATAACACCAGTTCTTCCAGGAATTTCTTCTTCAGCATGTCGAAGGCTTCTTGTTGTTCGTCTGTCCATTCAAATCGTTTGGCCTTCTGTGTGAGTTCATTTAATGGTTTGGTTATGTCCGCGTATCGTCCAATGAATCTTCGATAAAAGTTTCCAAATCCTAAGAAGGATCGTACTCCTTTAACGGTTGTCGGAGGTTTCCAATCCCTAATCCCTGCAAGTTTGACAGGGTCCATTGCAATCTGGTTTTTTCGGATAATAAGCCCCAAAAATCCTACTTCGGGTTTGTCAAATTCGCATTTCTCCGGTTTCAAGAAAAGATCATTCTCCTCGAGTCTTTGTAGCACTCGAAGAGTCCTTTGTCGGTGTTCCTCGGGGTCAGTGGAGAAAATAAGGATGTCATCCATATAGATAACAAGCCATCCCTCATCTAGCATGTCACGGAAAAGGTCGTTCATTAGATTTTGGAAAGTGGCGGGGGAATTTGAAAGTCCGAAAAACATAACAGTGGGTTTGTACAATCCCCTGTTAGTCTTGAAAGCTGCTTTCCATTGGTCTCCATCTTTGATTCTAACATTGTTGTATCCCCAACGGAGATCCATTTTTGTAAAAATTGAAGCCCCTTTTAGTTTGTCGACTAGATCAGAGATTAAAGGGAGTGGATAGGCATTCTTTACTGTCCCTTTGTTAAGTCGTCTATAATCTTGGCATGGTCTGAATGCCCCTTCTTCCTTCTTTGCAACAAAGAAAAATGGTGATGCCATTGGTGATTTCGAGGGTCTGATGTATCCTTTTCGGAGATTTTCTTCGATAAATTCGTCCTGGAGCGTTTGTTCCTTTGGGGATAATGGATAGACTTTGCAATCCTTCGGTACGAAGTCTGATTTTAAATCTATAGCGTGGTCGTAAGGTCTGGACTCTGGGAATCGTTCCGAAGCTTTCTTTTCGAAAACTTTTTTGTACTTGTAACAGTACTCCGGGATAAGTTCTTCGATTGTCTTCTTCTTTTCTTCAGGTTTATTGTGTGCAAGAGTCTGAGAAAAGGTGGTTTTGGCTCGAATAAGGATTTCTGGTTCGGTGTAATCCAAGATATCAATTTCTGTTCGTTTAATATGTTCTTTGGCTATCTGTCGGTAAGCTTGTGCGAATCTATTTTGCTCTTTTAGTCGTATTTCTCCTCTTTTCCAGTCGATTTTCGGATTTTCTTCTTGCAACCAGGGTAATCCGAGAATAAAGTCCTCTTTTCCTAGTCCTGAGACTAAAAACGGGATTCCTCGTTTCTGTCCTCCTATGGTAATCTGAAGAAATATTTTCTCCGTGATTTCCCCTTCTTTGTTTCTTGTTCCATCCACATTAAACACTTTTATCAGTTTTGATAATCATGTTGTGGGTAACCGATGTTTTTGTATGAAAGTTCGGTTTACAAAAATCCCTCCTGCTCCAGAGTCTATGAGGGCTTTTGTGTCAACGTTTTCTTCTCCTTTCTTGATCAAAATAGGAACATGAATAGAATTCCGATCAACGGTGGCTAATACAAGATTGGAGATAGAAATTGGAGGGTTCAGCGTCGTCCTGATCCTCCTTATTGAAAATCCTCTGCTAACTCGTTAAGTGCTTCTTCCTTCTCTTCTCCTTCCGCTTCCTGTAGCAAAGCTCTGATTCGAGCAGATAGCTTCTGTTTCGGAGCTTCTGCCTTTCTAGGTGGTTCGTACTTCGATTTGGGATTGCCCGGACAGTTTCGTTTGATATGTCCGACTTTTCCACAACCAAAGCATTGTCCTTTCTTCTTGTATTCCTCTGGGCCATCTTCTGGCAAACAAACCATCCTAAGACGTCCAAGTTCCCGGAATTTCCGGCTTCCCAGGAATTCCTCAGCAGGAATGCCTCAACAAACACCGCGGAATTCCTCGGCAAATGTCCCGGAACTCCTGACAGTTACAACGAGAATTCCCAATGCACAACATGGAAGTTCTACAGCATATCAATGAACACCGCATGCTGTAGTAGTACCATTGATTAATTTTTGTTGGTACTTCGGCTCGTTCAAATATCTTTTCCGTAATTTTAGGATGAAGTCCTTCGATGAAATATTCGATAAGAGCTGCATCATCCCAAATTCCAGATAAAAGAGCTTGGGTTCTGAATTCCGAAATGTAGTCGTCTACTGGTCCTTTCTGTCGGAGGGTTCGAAGTTTCATTCGAGCATCAGAGGCAGCATCTACAGGAAGGAAAGTTTCTTCCCATTCCTTTCTGAAAAACGTCGAAGTCCGTTGGCCATCCCTTTTGCACATAGTTGTAAACTTTAATAAGTTTCCATTCTGCTGCTGCTCCTTTTTTCATAAAAGAGAGCATAAAGGCAATCTTCTTTTCGGCAGTGTTGTATGTCTCCGCATTCGCCATGAGGTAGAGTAAACACTCCGATTCGAAGACAAATGCTTTAGATCTGTCTCCATCGAAATCGTTTGGGGTTCCCATCTTTATTTCCTTAGAATGTCCATTAAGATTTGGGACATTCCGGGTTTGGAATTGCATATTACTCGCTCGAGTAGCTGCATCCAATCTGTCTTGATAATTTCGTTGGGCTTCCGCTTGGTTAGCCGCACGTTGTTCATCAGCAGTTCAGCTCGACCTTTTGTTACGACCGAAGCCGTACTTCAAGGATTCTATGCTGAGGTCGTAAGTTCTGGATATAGTTCAAAGAACCTCGTCACAAAGACAAAGGTTTTGGATTGGGTTCGGAAGGCCTTCATCACAAAGATAAAAGGTTCTGGTTCCGAAGTTCGAGTTGACCTTGTTACGAAAACGGAGGTCAAAGGTTTCGGTGAGTTCGACGAGCCTTTACAAGTAGTAAAGGTTTGAGAAGACTTAGAAGAAGGATCTCACAGAGTCCTTGTAGTAAGGCTAGAAGGTATAGATTGGGAAGGTCGAGCTGAAGAGTAAATGCTCGACTTAGCTAGCTTAAATACATACTTCCTCATGTGCTACATGTGTTAAATGAATCAAGTGTCCATGAGGTAAAGAGACGAGAAAGGAGTGGTAGACATGTGTAAGTAATGGAAAATATGTGTGGAACACCTGTTATTAGTAAACAGCAAGGAAATCGTGAGGCGCTTGAGAAAACATGGGGATAAGGCAAGGAAGTGGTGAGGCGTCCATAAATAGAGAAGCATGAGGGAAAGGCATGTAAGTAGAATGACTGTTCGTGTATGTAAAATGAAATAGGGGTCTAGTAAAACTGTAACAAAATTTCAACCATGGTTGTCAACAAACTTTTTCCAATTCTGAAGGTATCTTGATTTATGTCAAAATGAAGTCAATAAACAATGATGCTTATCCAAAACATGTTTAAAGTTGTGAAAATGAAGTCAGTAAACAATGACACTTATCCAAAACATGTTTCAAGTTGTCCAGAAATGTCAAAAAGTTGTCAATTGACAATCTGATCATTAACTAATCGTCAAAAGCTGTCTATTTGTTAGTCATCTTGTCCCAAGATTAAATCTTACACAAGAAAGCAATTTTTCATCAGATAACTCAACAAATGAATGTAAAATGTATTTCTGGACTGCATTGTACACAACCACCCTTGGTCAGGGGTCATGCGACCAAATTATCTCTGTTGACGACACTTTCAGGGCTCATTTAGCACAACCACTGATCTTAGACAAAATCCCCATGATGATTGAATTGATAAACATGCTAAGGGCTGCCTCAATATTTTCGTGATTTTTCAGTAAGAATTGACAGAGTTTTACAGTAATTAGTGATTTTCCGACATGTAATTTAAGAAAAACTCTCTGAATTCTTACTCAAAAATCATAAAAGTATTTAAGGCTACTCTCAACACATTTATCGATTTAATCACCGTGGGGATTTGGTATAATGTCAGTGGTTGTGCCAAACGAGCCTCGAAGGTGCTGTCAGAAGAGATATTTTGGTCACATGACCTCGGACATAGACAGCGGATCACGAAATTGCCAACTTTTCCCAGAAGCTGGGCAATTTCATGATTCAGTGTCATGTGACTTGTATACACTGCTCTGACACTCACTGTAAAAGTGATCAAGGTGTTTGTAGCTTCGTATACTCATTTTACCAACACTATTTTGTACATGACTGACAAGGCATTGGAAGGTATCAGGGGATTGTTGTTTGACATCATTGGAAGGTATGAAGTGAAGTGGGCCACTGCAAGTGTGGCAAGTACAAGGCCCGGAGTAGCTCATTGGCATGCATCAGCTGTTACCCCAAGCTGAGGCTTACAAACTGGGTGGAATCTTCTGGATTTTGTGTAAGAATAATTTTACTTATTAGCACTAATAAATACAACGTCAAGTCAACTAAGTAGTTTACTTACATACAGCACATATGTGAGCTTCTACAATGGATAGAATAGCTATAAACATGGTCCAGATTCTTCAATAAAGCTTGCAGGTAGCAGTGCTGCTTATTAAGTGAACAGCCATTTGCAGCAGGTGCCCCACCTCCACTCGTAATAGAACTTTAGACTGTGGGAACAAGTCATGTGTTGTTCAATGTTGAAAAGCTCATCACAACCACCCTCTTCTCCTTCTTAACTCTCGTCACCTCTTCTAAGTCCTTGCTTGCTGTCCATGGTATGGGGGCTCAAGGTAGGTTTCTTATATATCAAATGTCTCTTGGATATCAGCTTCTCACTTCTTGTTGGGTTATTGTAGTCAAGGCTGCAAGGTATGTGTCTCTTCCATTGTCTCTCTGCTACTGACCTCATGCTCTGTTATGAGGCCGACTTCAGGGGAACTCGTCCTTACTAAATTCAACTTGGGCTAACAGCTGCAACACTGCAATATACAAACCCTACTACTCAGTAAGTCATGTAATATTTAACTTTAATCTATTTTCAGCATGCTCAATAACATGTTACAGCCTTGTAATAGGTAATGGCCCACTCACTTTCATGGTTATTTTGATTGTTGTTGAGTAGTTATCATTGCCAGGTGTGTATCCATTTTTATTGTCAACCTCCTCCTTCTAATTCTCTGGTTGCTCTATTGGTACTAGGAACACTTCTAGTTTGGGAAGCACTTATATACTCCCCTCCTCATATATCTTATTTCCACCATCTTTTTTTAAGGTCTTTACAGCTGTATTTGTCCCTTTCTCTTTTCATCGTCATTCTGTGTACATTTGCCTACCTGTTTGATCAAAGTCATGCGTTCATAGTTCATATTACTTGTTGTCGTGTCCCATTGTAATATCTTAGTAGGTTAATATATCATAGATTTACTCTTCAATTCTTGAGTATGTAAGAATGGTTTTGGCACATTATAGGGTGCTTTTGATGTCAGCTAGATGCTGTATTGATGTCAATTAGATGTCAAAAATCATACATGGTTTTGGGCTCAAAAATAGGATAGGCTATGTAAACCAAAGACATTGATGGCTACCATGGATGTTTATTGGGAGTCAATGAGTTCTCTTTTGATAACTGTTGGTTCAAGGAGATTTTCCTGATGTAGCATATATAGCTTACATTTCTCTCTCTTTTTCCTTGTCCTGTCTTTTACCATATCTCATTTAGAGTTCGATAGGTACATTTCTCTCTCTGTCCTGTCTTTACCATATCTCACTTAGAACTTGATAGTCCTTGGCTTTGCTCTATCTCTTTTTCACACCCACCCTTCCACTTGCCCTTCTTCTGTCTCTGTTTTTGTCTCATGTATTTACTATTTTCATACATTCACCAGTGCCGGCTTGAGCTTGGCCTTCCCCTTTTGGGGTGCCTTGCAAGAGAGCTCAGGTGACCAAACAAATATATTGTTTGTTCCCAAACTCACTCTCTCTGTCTCTTCCAACGAGCAAGCATAGATTGTTCTTCTGTCGGAGATTATATCAGTTGGTAAACTGTGCTTGCTGAACACAAACTTGATGAACTGTTCTGTCAGATCCTCGGCCATATCCATCTTATTGCAAGGAATAAATATTGCTTGCTTTGTAAATCTGCACACCACTACGAGTATACAATCATATCCATTTGAATGGGGGAGATCAACAATATGATCCATGGATATGGAACTCCATGAGTCCATGGTCTTTCACCAATAGGTAGGGGTTTGAGGAGTCCAAAGAGTTTCCTCCATACAGATTTGGACCAAGCACAGATGTCACAAGACCTGACATATTTCTTGACATCTTTGGTCATCCTAGGCCAATAATATGTTGGGGAAAGTAGCTTAATGGTAGTGTTAATGCCAGGGTGATCTTGTAATTTGTGATTGTGATGAGACCGCAAGAGATCGAGTTGCAAGGTTCCTCCTTCAGGAATGTAGATTAGTCCATCTCTAAACAGTAATCCTCCTTGCATCTGGAATAGCCCAGGTTCAGCTGACTCAGCTATCCTCTGTTTCTGATTCCAATAAGCGTCTGTCATGAACTCACCAGTCCGCCACTGTCAAGACCTAGATTCCGCGAGTCACGAGTAAGTCGTCAACAAGAGAGGTTTTGAGAATCACGAGAATAAGTCCCTGGGTTATTATAACTTATTAACCAGACTAGAGTAAGGAATCTACAATATACACTACTGTTTATATACTGTAAGGTAAGGAGTACGATCGATCTAACTGTCAAAGAGGTGCTGAGGCTAGCCATTGGCCACCACACGATAGGTGATTGCCACCACATAGGACCTGTTGCGATTACGATTCCTCTTTAGGGAATTGTTTTTTTGCACCACATTTCACCCGCTCGCATACTAACATGCATCTTGGAGCCGTGGGAATTTAGGAAATCTATTCATATCACATGACAAGGGTATCCGCAGCTGACCGGCCAGATTTCCCGGACATCTGCCAGTGTGACCATCCATCCTGCCGGGATCCGGTGACACCTAATTTCCAATTAGGTATAAGAGAGTCGGGAACCATGTGATTTGTAAAAGAAGCATTCCCAACAAGCCACAAACACTGTCAATCGGGAGAACTATGCTATACATCATGTTTCTCACAGTCGACAGGACTTGTGCTATAAATAATCCCACAATGTATAAAATTATAAAATACGTACTGGAATGCTCAACAGATTTTGCTTTCCTCTAGGAACAGAAAACAAGTGTTCCATGCTGTACAAAATTTCAGCTTATGTGGCCATACCGTTGAAGAGAATGAGTAGATTTAGTAACTGGTAAAAACATCTTTTACCATTCTAATACTTCATGATTATAAAAATAATTACATGTACATATTCAATATCATGTAATTGTCCTCCTTACCAAATTTCAGATTTTTTGACCGTGCCATAGAGTGGAACGGATGAAGGCAACTAGTCGTGAGTCCACAGAATTAGTCACGTGATCGATCCAAGCTGCTACTTGCCTCTGTCCGTTCTTTTCAATGGCACGGTCAAAAAATCTGAAATTCAGTACAAATGATAATCACATGATATACATTGTGTAATTGTAATTATTTTTACATTTACAAAGCATTTGCATGGTATTTAGAAATAAAAAGATGATTTTGACATCTTAACATTTTAATATACATATTACTATTATGATATTAGAGGCCTTGCGATTAGCCAACCGTTGCCAACTGTTGCACAGATTTGAATTGAGTAATGATGTCATATCCAGCCAAATCTGCACATTGGCTGTGCAACGGTTGGCTCTGCGCAAGGCCTCTATTTCTTTCCCATTTCAGATAAGTTTGTGCAGACTCTGAAGCCATAAACTGAAAGTTTGTACATACAGCCCAGAACACTTGTTCTTCTTCATTCTTCTTCATTCTTATAGGAAAGTAAGGTCTGTTGAGTATTGATTCCAGTATGCATTTTATGTTAGAATTGGCCACCACAATATGAGATTGTGTTAGAATAAGAGTTTATGTCATGGACCACATAATATGGAGCTGGATGATATATTGCACTTGCATTGAGCTCGCTGCAATTGCATAAAGTTGGTACATGGTTTCTACCTACTTTTATACTACTAGTCTACTACAAATATAGGTATGACAACATATACTATATGTCGAGGCAATGATAAAACTATGATGAAAGAATGAAGTAGTGCTGTGGCTACTGTGGCTACTGTGATGTCAACTGGAGTAAAAACAATCAAAAGATCGTAGCTAGATACATAGCTATCAACTGAGCTAGTAAATCTGTTTATCGTAAAATAGAAATTCCAATATTTTAAGATTTTATACATTGTGGTGTTATTTATAATACAAGTGCCATTGATTGTGGGAGCTATGATGTGCTCATAGTTCTCACAGTTGATGATGTTTGCAGCTTTTTCAGGAAGTGCTTCTTTATAAATCAAAGGAAATGGACCATTGCTTGTGCATGGCAAGTACGAGGCCATAGGATTTGTGAGCAATTATGAGGTAACAATAAGGTAAGATTTTCCAAATGGAATCCATATGGGAACCAGCCAGCCCAAGCTTGGTAAGGACAAGACATCTGTAAACTCCGGCCTCATAATAAACATAAGACATACATGAAGTTTGATCTATATGGCTATATAGATCAGATCCATGCCTCCTGGAACAACCAAAGTGCTGCATGGGATAAAGTGTTCCACCTACTTACAAGTAGACCTGATGAAATACTTGCAAGTATTTTGTTCACAGGTCCATGGAGCACAAAACCACAAACTGGATAATAACCATGATAATGATATAAGACATATTAAAAGCATAAAATTTACACAAGAGAAAGGATGGGATGACAAAAACCAGGGTTGTGCTTATGATTCTTTGACTTATATTTTGGGAGATATATGGACTTATAATTCCATGTTTTGGACAGATGTGTGGCATAACCAAAATCAGTACTTTGAAACTTTTGTTGTGGGGTTATCAAAACTGTCTCAAGAAAATGAGTCATTAGATCACATCTGCTGCCATATATATTGGGTCTCCACAATGAATAATGGAAATGGGGTCAGACAAAATTTGAGTGGAGGCTAATGAAAATTGAAATCAGTAATAGCATGTGTAAGCAGTGGGCCAAGGGTGTTTGCAGACACCCACTTGAAGATTTTCAGAGCCACACCTAAATACATATGATTTGTTTCACATTACATAAAAATTCACTGCGTATGTGGTGAGTTGAGAAATGAAATGAGGCAGAAACTGCATAAAAGAAGCAAAACAGATCCTTCAGGTCAGTCAAATGTTGCTGTTGAATCTTAATAAATTAGCCAACACTTTATTAGAATGCAATAATGTGGTATCTTCTAATATAAGTATCTGCCCTGTGGGTAGGGACAACACAAAAAATCAAACTATGTTTATGGTCTTAAATACTGAAAATATGAAGGGCACTGGAAATTCAATCATTGAAAAAAAATACAGACACATAGTGGTAGTAGTCCTCCACACAAACAAAATCTGTTAGAGTAATGTGCACAGATCAAGTACGAACAAATCTGCACTTGAGAGGTATTATATACTGGATCAATGGAAATCATTTTATTGCTCACATTGTTACATCTGATTAGCATGTATGGCTAAATGATGAAATCGCTCATGGAAGATAGACTTAGATAGTCACAGAATTCAAGGAGACCTTATGACCTACAATAATCAACCAGCTTGTACTTATGCAAAGTGATTCATGGAATGAAACTTGAGATAGCCCCTATATAGCCTAGGAATCGTTCCTGCCAGCTTGCATGGCCATTCCCCTCAAGTCACGATAGAATGGGAAATATAGTAATAAGTGATCATTGATCTGCGAATAGTCGCGAATAGAGGTTTGAGCGACTATTCGCAATAAGAAATGATTAGAAATAAAGAAAAGGAAATAAGTAAATCGCGATTTGAGGGAGTCCATGCAATTCAGGCACCCTCTAAACATACCTACTTAGGATCATCTTTTGGGTAACCGATATTCTGCTGTGTGGGACTAGACAAACACCAACAACAAACACCACAAGAGTGAGTCTGTATAGGTATACGATCTAGCAAGTTTTGTATGCGAGTTGAAAGGACAGAACCCTTCAAGGTTTTTGTAGCGATATGGGTAGTAGGTAAGTTCAAAGTTCGAGTGTGAGGATGTGGGTTCAGATATAGGCAGTCAATGGGTCAATGGTTCAAGTTCAATGGCAACACAATATGGATCAAACAAATG
Organism: Dendrothele bispora CBS 962.96; assembly: GCA_004369135.1. Lineage (NCBI taxonomy): Eukaryota > Fungi > Basidiomycota > Agaricomycetes > Agaricales > Dendrothele > Dendrothele bispora. The sequence goes on along the minus strand of ML179130.1, from coordinate 28,384 downwards.
GTCAAATAACAAGATCACAATGGCAAAGTTCAAATAACAAACAAGTCAATCAAAGGTCAAATAACACAATATGTCCAATCAATATAGGGTGCTGAACCCGAAGGTAACAGACTTTGAATGCGTTTTTAAGGTTTAGACTTTCTTGGAACTACAACTGGTATGGTCAAGCCGGATCCTTTATATCCGTAGAGAGACCTATATCACAGCCGCGTTGTCCACAGTACTAATCTGCCTTTTCTACGCCAATCCTGAACCCTATTTATACTACTGTAAATAAGAAACTATTAAACTTGAGAGTCCGACAAAATATAATAAAAGAAACTATTTAATTGTCTTTGTCTGTGCGCTAGTACCAAAACTGGGTATAGTCCTACTCGATATAGTACTCGGTCCGTGTATAATACTACATTGTTTCAGAATATTCGCTCTCTATGTTGTAGTCGATCGTAGTCGATCGCAACCATTCACCCGTTCTTTACATTTGATTCTTTGAGTCACGATATCGGAACTTGCGGTCGCCCGTTCTACAGCTTTGCGTCCGAGATATGTTATTCTCGATCCCCACAGTGTATCAGTAAGACGTCGATCCATTCTAGACTCCAATATTTACAGCTTTTACCCCTCGATCAAGGTGGCGACTCCGTTGTACCCTTTATGTCGTCAATCATTGCCAATCTAGTGGATGTTTTACATGGGTAGGCGGTTATTATACACCTCCACGATTGGTCCTTCTAGATTTCCATCGATCACTATTTGCATGGTTACTCCTAGCCCAGACGTAGTCTGTGATCAGTAAGTAGCTCGCTATGTGGCGCACTTTGTGGCAACTCGGCATCAAGCCGAAGGTTCGATTCCCGTTCATAACATTTCCCCTTCCCTTAGGATCGTGACAATATATACAAGTCGAGCGTCCGACATGCTGTTCCTCCCGATATCGGTAGTTACCAACATCAGTCCCAAGTCATTATCGAAGGTTTTTACAATCTCGAGACTAGCATAGGCCATAATAACATTGAATCAATGATAATCCGAAGTCATTTCACCATATCTAGCTTTAGTAGCTATATCGCACTTTGACTGAAAGCTCAGGGCTCACTACAGTCCTTATATTCCCCTTAAAAGATACAATATCGGCACTCGTAGTCGCAATATCGACACTTAAAATGCGAGAATTTTCGCACGGCGTATTACTGAACTATCCTAAATGGTCCAATTTCTGCGGAATTTCCGTCCCCACCTGGAATTCCTCAGCTGTTAAGTGAGCATTTTCCGAGGAACAGTCAAAAATTCCGCGGAATTTTTAAGGGTCTATAGTAGTGTTCCCCAGAATTTTTCTTGATATTCTAGGAATTCCGGGAATAGAAATTCCTCTTTAACAATTCTCTTTGTCATTATTATGAATGCACGGAACTCCTCTTAGTCCAGGAATTCCGCAGGACTGTTGACATCCCAGGAATTCCGTGACTGTTCTGTTCCCCGGAAATTTTCTTGACACTCCAGGAATTCCGGGAAAAGAAATTCCTTTTTTCACAATTCTCTTTGATAATATTATAAATGCACGGAATTCCTTTTAATCCAGGAATTCCGTGAATGTCAAGCCGGAATTCCGCAGGTCTGCTGACACTCCAGGAATTCCGTGACTGTGAAGCTGGAGTTCCATAAGTTGTTGACATCTCAGGAATTCCTAATTGTGGCTGAAGAGGGTCATTTTGAAAAAACCCCTTTCCATAGAGATAAGATAAGGGTCTCTCAGACAATCTGATGCAGAGTCTCCCACAGATTCCAACTATGGTCTCCATTCACTGGATAGGGGCTGTGGCTGAAGAGAAAAATGCAAAACAAATTTTAGGAGCTGACATGACAAAGATAAAAGTGGGTGGATAGGGGTATTTTGAGTCAATGAATCTGAATTGTCACTCAGAAAAATGTCATCTGCAGGGGTTAAGGAGGTATTCCAAGAAAACACCCTCACAAAGTCAAAAAATGGTATATTTAACCTGGGGACAGCAGATATCCAGGTAAAGAAATGATTGAAATGGGTGGAAAGATATATTTTCAATTCGGGAATTCCAGTTTCCAGTTAAGGCTCAGATAAATTCAATTAGCATCACATCACTGGGAGCAAGATCCCATAACTTCTCAGGATTATGGTGAAGTTATGGAAAAATCATGAATTGGCAACATCTCTGTAAAATCCAAGATTTTACAGGATGTTTTACAGTGCAAAATCTTTTATCACAAGATATGTGAGTTTATAGTAACTTTTACAGAGCTGTGTCTTCTGCTGGAAATCATCTGAAGTTATGAGAATCATACAGTGCCACATGTCACACTGTAAGTTCACAGTAAATTAAGCAAGAAGTATTGTGAAATTAACATCTTGTACATTCACCATAAATTCACCAGGAGTTATTGATTTATGAGATATCGCACCCAGTGCATGCAGATATTCAAGAAATACTGATTAAAATTTTATCTCAGCCTGGGAGTCTAAAAGTGGTACAGATGGATAAGATGATACATTTTTAACAGGGATCAAATGTCCAATCATTTTTTTGATATATTTCATATGTACAAAGGTATTCAAGAGATAATGCTCAAGAAACATGAGAAATAAGTTTGCCACAAAGACTATACTTATCCCAGATCAGAAGCAAGGGTGGAAAAATCTTTTTTTGTTGAGTTAATTTAATTTCTTCCTACTTCTCCCATAGCTTCAATAAAACTGGTTTACTCTACTCTAGATTCAGCTGAGTAATTATTGTTCCTGTCAAGTAGAATTTTTTGTTGAGATTATTTGGTAGTCTCCTAGGCTACAAACATCTTTTCATATCATTGACACTGGTCATTTCAACTTATTTGTAGGCTCTGGGCTATAATACTCTGTAAGGGGAATATCTGAATGTCTCAACCCAGTGATATACAATGCTTTGATGTTTGTACTTAGGGTATGATGATGATATACACTGGTGGCCAAAAATGATTCACCCCCCAAAAAAGGAAATATCTCTGAGAAATCCATCTCCATTTTTCTTGAATATCTGCATGCTAATTGAATTTATCTGAACCTTAATTGGACATTGAATTTCCCTCATTGAAAATATATCTTTCCATCCATTCAATCATTTCTTTACCTGGATATCTGCTGTCCCCAGGTTAAATATACCATTTTTTGACTTTGTGAGGGTGTTTTCTTGGAATACCTCCTTAACCCCTGCAGATGACATTTTTCTGAGTGACAATTCAGATTCATTGACTCAAAATACCCCTATCCACCCACTTTTATCTTTGTCATGTCAGCTCCTAAAATTTGTTTTGCATTTTTCTCTTCAGCCACAGCCCCTATCCAGTGAATGGAGACCATAGTTGGAATCTGTGGGAGACTCTGCATCAGATTGTCTGAGAGACCCTTATCTTATCTCTATGGAAAGGGGTTTTTTCAAAATGACCCTCTTCAGCCACAATTAGGAATTCCTGAGATGTCAACAACTTATGGAACTCCAGCTTCACAGTCACGGAATTCCTGGAGTGTCAGCAGACCTGCGGAATTCCGGCTTGACATTCACGGAATTCCTGGATTAAAAGGAATTCCGTGCATTTATAATATTATCAAAGAGAATTGTGAAAAAAGAAATTTCTTTTCCCGGAATTCCTGGAGTGTCAAGAAAATTTCCGGGGAACAGAACAGTCACGGAATTCCTGGGATGTCAACAGTCCTGCGGAATTCCTGGACTAAGAGGAGTTCCGTGCATTCATAATAATGACAAAGAGAATTGTTAAAGAGGAATTTCTATTCCCGGAATTCCTAGAATATCAAGAAAAATTCTGGGGAACACTACTATAGACCCTTAAAAATTCCGCGGAATTTTTGACTGTTCCTCGGAAAATGCTCACTTAACAGCTGAGGAACTCCAGGTGGGGACGGAAATTCCGCAGAAATTGGACCATTTAGGATAGTTCGGTTACCCAAAAGATGATCCTAAGTAGGTATGTTTAGAGGGTGCCTGAATTGAGTTCATGACATGACCCCCCCTCTGGGGCAACTACGACCTCGAAGTCGCACTATGCAACCTCCTTAGGTGCATTTGGGTGTTCCCTATGGAACGAATTAATAATCTTTCTACATCCTTTACCCAAGTTCGCCTTTGGTTCCCAAGTGGCTTCTTCAACTGGATAAGTAGCCCACTTCACCTTGTATTCCAACATGGACTTCTTGGATCAAGTGTTATATCTCATTCAAGAGCCCAAGATCGCTTAAACATCCCATACTGCGGCCCCATTTTTGATAGTTGCAGGTTCCCTTGTCATGTCTTCTCTTTGATGAGGTGCGACTGAATTGTGGTGTTCGCGCCAATACAACACATGGAACACTGGATGTATGCAATTCCATGATTTTGGCAACCGAACATGATATGCTGATGAGCCCACAGGTTCCTTGATCGCGAAAGGACTATATCGCTTGTCTCCCAACTTGGTTGACGGACGTTCCGTTCGAATGTTACACCCCTCAATGTATACAAGATCTCCTTTCTTGAAGACCAGGTCTGGCAAATGTTTCTGATCATAGTATTTCTTCATCAACTCCACACTACGCTTCAAACACGAAATTGCATCTTCCCAGGCTTTATTCAACCTCTCGAAGAAAGCCCCAGCTGCTTCATTGTTCGTATCCGTAACTGGTTCCATCGCCTTCCTTGGGTGAAAACCGCAGGATAGGAAGAAAGGAGAATATCCTGTTGAGCTTTGTTCTCGATTGTTGTAGCAAAACTCTGCCATCGGCAACCACTCATCCCAATTGTCCTGTCTCCAGTTACAGAAAACTCACAAGTATTGCTCGATTTCTTGATTGATCCTTTCGGTTTGTCCGTCGGTTTGATGGTGATATGCCATCGAAGTATTCATCTTGATGCCAAGCATGCGATATAGCTCGCAGATAAACTTGCCTACAAAAACTGACCCTCGGTCGCTAATGACCCATTCCAGCAAACTGAAATCACGCCACACTCAGTCCAGGAATAATCGTGCTATTCCTTCACTGATGACGTTGTATGTCGAAAGTGACCTGACCCTCTTGCTCAGGCGATTGATTACCACTAAAATTGCAGTGTAACCATGCGCCTCGGGTAATTGGGTGATTAAATCACACAAGATATATTGCCATAACCTAGTTGGAATTTTGTTTGGGCTGAGCACTCCTTTAGGTTTTCCTGGCATATTCTTTGTCCATTGACAGGTAGGGCATCCACGTACGTATTTCTTGACGTCCCTATGAATAGATGGCCACCAGTAGTACCTTAGTACCAACTCGCAGGTTTTGGCCTGGCCCTGGTGCCCAGCTAGATAGGTATCATGATGGAATCACATGATCTCGTTTCTCAGTGCAGAGTCGTTTGGGACATAGATCAATCCATCTTTCTCGATGTAGTCTCCTTTGTCTACAAATTGTGCATCATCTTTCATTCTTTCCGTCACTTACTCTTCAAGCTTTTGATCTGGTCCAAGAAAACCTCTCCTGGTGTTCCTTCTGCTCTCATCGTGACCGGGTCCTGTGAGTTTAAGGCATAAATAAAATCCTTTTTGAGTAAGGTAATTCCTTCGTTGTCATTTTCCCCCCTCTCATGTCCCTTTCGCCTCGAAAGAAGGTTGGGTTTCTTCTGCGACACACCCGGTTTATGAATTAACTTGAAGTTGTAATCTGTAAGTTCGACACTCCAGCAAGCCTGTCTGTGATTTAGATTCTTGGACGTCATAAAGTATTCCAAATTCTTGTGGTCCATCCAAATCTCGAACTCTGGGCCTAGGAGATAATGACGCCACTCCTCCAAAGCACGCATAATCACAAGCATCTCCTTGTCATGGATGTCATAATTCCGCTCTGTTTCATTTAGACCTTCCAAAAGGAACGCAATAGGTACCCAAGAGCCCTCTTGCAGTTGAGACAAAACGGCTCCAGTCACAAAGTTAGAACTATCTGCTTCGACACAGTAGGGTGCGCCATCAATGGAGAAGTGGAGGACGGGTTCTGAACATACTGCATCCTTCAAGTCTTGGAAGGAATTTTCCTCCTTTTCACCCCAGAGCCATTCGCTAGCCTTCTTTGTCAAATCCACCATCCCCCTCGAAAGTCGTGAATCATCGTGAATAAACTTTTGGTAAAAGTTTGTGAAACTGAGGAAACTTTGAACATCCTTTATGCAATCCAGTGTCCCCCAGTTGCGAATACCTGCGACTTTCACTGGGTCCATGCGTATTTTTCCATTCCCCACAATCATACCCAAGTATTCCACCTCTGGTTTGTGGAATTCGCACTTTATCTGGTTTCAGATACAAGTTGTACTTCTCCATAATCACCAACACCTTGTTCACTGTCTCTCAATGTGATTCCATATCTTCTGAGAAAATCAAGATGTCATCCATATAAACTAAGACACGACCGCTTGAATCACTGGCAGGTCGCCAAAGATCTCGTTCATCATCATCTGGAAAGTGGTGGATCAATTGGTTAGACCAAAAAATATCACCAGAGGTTTAAACAACCCGCAATTTGTCATGAAAGCCTTCCATTCATCGCCTTCTTTAATGCGAACATTGTTGTAGCCCCATCGGACGTCCAGTTTTGTGAAGTACTTTGCTGATCGAAGTTTGAACAAGACGTCGGATACAAGAGGAAGAGGGTACCCATTCTTTATTGTAAGTGCGTTAAGTTTCCTGTAATACTGTACTGGACGCAATAAACCATCTTTTTTCTTAACAAAGAAGAATGGAGATACAATTGGCGATTTCGAAGGTCAAATACAGCTGGTTTGGAGATGCTCCTCGATGAATTTATCCAGGTCCTTTTGTTCGTCAATGGACAGCGGATATAGTTTACTCTTGAATGGTTCTGCTCCTGGGATCAACTCACTCGCATGATCCCACTTTCAACATGGAGGCAAACTGTCCCATTCACCCTTCTTGAAGACTCTCTGATACCTCAAGAGATCCTCCTCAGGTACCAATTCTTCTATAGCCCTTTTCCCTTCGGCAGTCACCTTTGCCGCAGCTAGTTTCATCGCAATGTTTCCCATAGCGCAAATACGTTCTTCTGTATCTTCGTTGGGTCGCATCTGAGTCATAAAGATGCGATCACCCTCTTTGATGTCTTCATCATCTTCCTTGGTCCAAATCGCAGCCAGTCTATGTCATTTGCACTCTGCAGGACATCGATCAAATATTAATTTGCCTTTTGCCCAGTCGACCCAAGGATTTTGATGCTTTAACCAGTCATAGCCAATGATAACATCACTATCACCTGTGTCAGTGACTGCAAATGTTGTCACTTCCGTATGATCGTCAATCAAAAGTCACAGTCAAACAACATGTGAAATCCGACCCAAATGATTCAATGTTCCATCGGCATTGTAAACTGGAATTGGGCATGGCAGTGGTTCGCAGTCAATGTGATTTTCCTCTGTGAATCACCGATTGATATAGCAACTCATTGCGCCACTGTCCATCAGTGCATCCATGACCATGCCTCGGTGGGAGTGCAAAGCTTCCAACGTGCAAGGTAGTCGCATACTATTTCCCTGGATCTTGCAAATTGACCTCCTCAGGGCTGCAAGTTCTTTAATAGCATCAATCATGTCCTGGGGAAAGCTAGTCGCGAGCCTGTACAATAGTTGTTCATTGAGTTCGATAATCCTCCCGGGATGGATATGGCGCTTTAGCAGTTCTTTTCCCTTTGTAGGTTTATACTGCAAGCACCAGTAGATCCAATACGGTCCTCGTTTGTTTCGTGGCATTGGTAGTTTGGCTTTATCCTCCTGTTCTTTTGCAACCTTCTTCTCGCTGATCGCAGGCGTTTCTCCTTCTGACTCTTCTGTTGATACGGTTTCGGGGTCACTAAAATCACTTTCATTCATAAGTACTGAGAATCAATTATTCCCATCCCATGCAGTAGGAGACGTATTCTTCATCCTACATGGCTTTAAAAACCCTGCTCTCTCAACAACTCTTTGTCTTCGGTAGGCATATCTTCTATCATGCGGCGAATTACATCAACTCTCTTGGCACGGGGTTGTGCGCAGAATCAGGATAAATGTCTGAACCCTCCCCAATTGTAGCATAGTGTATTCTTGCTGACAGGGGTACGAGGAGTGTGATTGCAGTTGATTTCCATCAGTTTGCCTGCTCCGCCCTATGTGGTGCCAGTGGGAGTTTGGGTCGTCGCGATAATACGCTAGAAAATCAATACTGTAGATTTTTCGCGATTTACTATTAAATCCTGAAGGTCTATAGTATTAGTAATAAGGGAAATAGAGGACTATAGTGAGTCCCGGACTGATAGTCAAGAGGAATAATTGTATTAAGTCAATACATATTAAGTCCAGACTTGTTCCACGAGGAAAATCGTATCCAGAGATGATAGAAGTGACTACATGACTATGGTAGATTAATTGATTTATCTAGTTATGAGGGTCTATGCTAAGCATTTCAGCTTGGACCTTGCCAAGTAAAACAGAATGAGTCCTCCAGACCTAGGGGAAGTGGCTGACACCACTGTGGCTAATATAAATATAATTATGTCCTGATCCAAAGGGAATAGAATTAACTCCAGACTAAAATGATCTTCGAGTCCAGACTAAAGTCAAGTCTAAAGTCTAAATCTAATTAGAATCTAAAGTGATGATCGGTTGCGACGATCGCGTGCCTTACAGAGAACAGATCCAGAGAGGCGGAGCAACGTTTCTAGAAACAAGTTCCACTTATTTGATTTAATCAGGATAAAAGATATAGGAGTCCGATAGACCGGTGACTCACTATGACTAGATTTAGGGGTATGACGACGTTGGGCGCATACTACAAATTTATCCGCAGACCCGCCTAAGGCTCCGGTATGACAGAATTTGACAGAGTATGACTCTCAACCAATGAGAGTCCAGATATTAGAAGAATCGAGTCAGGACTTGTCAGTGTAGATGACTCGTCGGCCAGTACACGGAGGCGCGACAATAAATCTAGATTAAAAGAAACAAGTACAGACTTAAAAGAATTACTTTAGAGAGACGAAATAAGTAACAAAGTTTCTATATACGGACTGTGACACGCACGTAAATTACGAAAGCTTATTTCTACATACCATATATAGTAGGAGGACTGTAGATCTTCTAGATAAAATAGTTTCTTTATTTTTCATTTTACTCTGTACATATAAAAGGACAGTAGATACAACTAGGTACTCCAGTGACTGTAGTACGGTTCTTGCTCGCACTTAGGACAGCTGATTCAGGAGGAGATCTCCAGTATCACAAAAGCATACCTTTGTTGTTTTAAAGTTTGTTTAACCAGAAAGTCGGCTCCGGAAGAGTATGAGATTTGTAGATACACATTTCTCCACTCAATAGTATAAATTTCGTTGGTGATTACTTTGTGCCTTTTCAGAAGTTAAATTGGTTAACTCTGAACTGTCAGTTGAATCAGTGGTTTCACCTCGAAAGCCATTCGCACTGGTCAGCAAGTAATATAGTCTTTTCGCCTCGAAAGCCATTAGATTATATTGTGGGGAGATACTTTATTAAGTGTTTTCTTCATTGGTTATATACCTGTTTCGCCTCGAAAGCCATTCAGATATATTTCAAGTAGTACAAGCCCCTGTTTCGCCTCGAAAGCCATTCAGACTTGTATTGCGGGGTTATCATCTTCGATACCTTTACTTCCACAACCGAATCAATCACATTTACATTCACTTGAGTGTATAGACTTCACATTTACTTCTGTATTTGTCTAGACTTAGATATCTGTTGATATATTGAGTCGTGACTAGAATATTCAACTCCAGACTTGATTAAAACTTTGCTTCACTGTTGTTTTGTGTGTTTGCTGCAAAAGGGTTCTGTCTCCAAACCCCAGACTCGCTCGCATACACTACATATTGAGGATTAGTTTAGTATTCATTGGTGTATTGGCTTTGAGATTGCTTTATTTTTAGAGTGATCTTATTGTTGGTATATTGGTATCTACTATACTCAGCCACACAGCCCATATCTAATATCAGTTGTAGTGCACTGCACTTTAGTGATTTTGTTGCTAGTCGCATTTGATGTAGATGCAGTTGTGGTGTAATTATTGTATGGGGTGCGATAGTTCGTGGTGTTGGTGCGATTCGTGCAATTATTGGTAAGAGGATCATGCCCTTGGAGGACACACATGTTTTGATCGACCAAATCGAACTTAGTCACAGCGGTCTTCCATCCCGCCATATAAGTATCGGGAGTAGTCTCCATACTGCAAATGTGTTTGACAATGTCCAATCACAATTGTGGCTTGAGTCGCATGATGAGGGCCTTGTCATTGAGCCCACTGTCCTCTTTATATTCTTCGAAGGACAAAAAGAAATCGTTTGTGGTTCGTTTCCCTTGGTAGATTGCTTGAATACGTCTTTGAGCGACATCTTCTTGGTTACCACCTCCGAACACAGTGTGAATATTCTTCTTCAGATCTGCATAAGTCCCCGGAGCACCTCCTGCTTCAATACTTCGGGTCTGGTTAGCCGACCATTTGGCTGTGGATCCCTCTGTCATCCATGCAAGGGTCTCGAGGACTTTAGCTTCATCTGTTTCAAATTTCTTCACTTTGTTACGGAAGTAGAGGTAAAATTGACTGAAGAATGAGTCTACATGCTTGGGTTTGCCATCAAACGCCTTTGGTTTGGCGTCAGACTTGGTATTTGCGTTTGTCCCAACCAAATTGGTATTAGTGTTAATCTCTGTGACTTTGTTCTGGAGATCGGTAATCGCATGGATAACACTGTGTTGTTCCTGTGTAAGGGTGCCAATCGCTTCCCAAATCCTGAGATTCAGGAGTCTGCCCTGTTCTGTGTCTGTAAGCGATTGATACCATTCGGCCATGCCCAGCACTGGTTGCTGGGGTGGCAGTGGCTGAAGTATAGGTCCGTCCATGTTAGCCATGGGATTGATAGGTGGTTCATCCATCTGGAATCGAGTCTTTAAGGAACTCAAGGGTTCGACCTAAAGATGCGTAAGCGCAAGTAGGGGACTAGTTGTAAGGCTAGTGGTGTGGAGAGCTGTCGACGAGTTACTCAAGGGGTACTCTAGTCTAATGTCAAGACCTAGATTCCGCAAGTCACGAGTAAGTCATCAACAAGAGAGGTTTTGAGAATCACGAGAATAAGTCCCTGGGCTATTAACCAGACTAGAGTAAGGAATCTACAATACACACTACTGTTTACATACTGTAAGGTAAGGAGTACAATCAATCTGAGGTGCTTTAGCCATTGGCCACCGCACAATAGGTGATCGCGACTGCATAGGACCTGTCGCGATCATGGTAGAACGGGAAATATAGTAATAAGTGATCACCGATCTGCGAATAGTGGCAAATAGGGGTTTGAGCGACTATTCACAATAAGAAATGATTAGAAATAAAGAAAAGGAAATAAGTAAATCGCGATTTGAGGGAGTTCATGACATTATCATAGTAGTAATAATAATCATACCTAGCTGCCCAATTTGTATTGTCTGCTATCAGAAGCATATTGATTCCAATGGCTTCTCATCAAGGACTTTTTAATTATGTGAATATAGCAGCTTTAGACCAATTCAATTTCTAACTAATTATAGTGATCTAGTTTTTACTGAGTAAGCACATATATACTCTCAACATCTAGCTCCGCACAAATATTTGTGCCATCCACAGTAATTCTGAAAGTTGATATTAATTATCATGATTGTGTTTTGCTTACTGTATCAAGTTACTTGAGCTCCTAATTGGTTTCTAAACTATTTTCCTGCACTCATCTACAGCTATTTTACACAAGGCACAGCTAGAATTTTTCATCTCTTGTGGTTTTCATTGCACATGACACATGCCAATCATTTATCAGAGAATGAAATGAGAACCACGGGAATAAATTCCCCACAGTGAGATCAATAAACTGTGGTATTTTCATCACTGGCAGCGTATGCTAATTACATTTAAAATTTCGGACATCAAGAAAATTTTCCACTACAATGAAAAAGTCTAAGCTTTCCTATGTAATTCCAAATGCATATGCAAGTGACTGTGTAGTCACAATCTGGTTCACAAGTAGTGCACTGCACAGGTACTCCATAGGTAAATTTGAGCCAACCCATACCCATACCTGTGCAAAACCATACCCTTGTGGTGGGTACAGGTAGCCAACAGTTTTGACAGGTGTGGGTATGGGTTAAATACCTGTCAGTCTCAGAGTCAATCAGGATCCATAGCATAGGTACCTGTATGCACATTTGATAAATAAAATTATGGCTGTATGTTAATTTACCAATTTAAAATACTTCCCATAGTCTGATTACTAGTCTCATACCCAGATGTGAGGGCAAGGACAAACAAGAAAATACAAGCTACAAACAATGATTGAACAAACAGAAGGACCTCCTACGTCTGGTGCAATTCATATAGTAAAGGGGCGGATCTGTACACAGCCACTGCAGACATGACATTTCTTATCTGCCCACCACCATGTGTGTCACATGTGGCTGTGTATCGATCCACCCCTTTGCTATACGAATTGCACCAGATGTCAGGGTGTGGGACTTTTGTTTGTTCTTTTGTTTATCCCTTTGTATTTTCTTGTTTGTCCCACACCCTGACATCTGGGGATGAGATTATCTGATTACTTGGCTCTATAAACAGAAAATGCTCCAAGAAAGTAGATAAAGTTATTTCTGGAGAAATACCCATTGTTCTATGCATTAATTTCAGTGTTTGTTAAAGATAATCAAAGTTATGGTTATTTCAGGCTATTTATTTGTCTGATAACATAGTTCTATAAACATAAAATACTCCTTGATATTATCAAAAATTATTTGTCTAAGGATATCCAGCTATTTATACATGAATCATAGTTCTATTTGGTGATTATTGAGAAAAACATCAAAGAATCATTTATTATGACTCATTTTGCCACTCATTCACATGGCTCTGTGAAAGGAAAATGTTGCAATCTATTACAAAATATTTAATGTACAAAAACCTAAATTTTTTTACGAACAAAATTGGCGCATTTTGATTTTTTTAGGGTTAACTGTGGGTACATCTGTAAGGGTACGGGTTGACTCGCGTTTATAAATTTCCACCGTACCCATACCCACTGTACCCTTACCCTCCACCCGTGGCAACCCGTCTAACCCATGCAGCGCACTATTCACAAGCAATCTCCGGCCACACAATCTCATCCATCACTGGAACTAAATATTATTACTTCTTATCAGAATCTGATACATGCAATCTGTACAGTCATTTTTTATATTGTTATCACAAAGGAAGCCATCCATGTTTCCGCTCACTCTACTTATACCATACACCTCAATTACCTATTGTTTGGGGCTTTCATGGGAAAGAATTTGAATGATAATTGTCAGCTAAATGAGCAGTCCCACCTACCATGTGAAGTAAGAGGCTATTCAATTGAAATTAAAAAACTGCCGAAATTCTCTCAGTGGTCTAATATGTGAACCCCAATGTTGAGACACGATTTGACATAAATTTCAACTATATGCATATGCTAGTTTGTTTAGTTTAATGAAAAGAGTGGACTTAGCATCGCAAATACAAGGCCGTAAACTGATATTAAACTTCACGTTATTACTTTCTAAATTACACTGGAAAGCTGAGCTCAAAAGGACGGTAAACCTCCGTCCTCGCGATTTGTTAAGTTGTAGTACCACTTTAAGTGATGGAATTATCAGCTCATGAAGAATAGCCAATGAGCGAACGTAATTTGACTCGTAAATCCTTAGCAGGTGTGGACAGACCACAATACTGTGTTACCACATTGAATAGTAGACATGCGAGATTGATGATGGAACCGCTGTAGCGGGATAAACCCGGGAAGTAGAAGTATTGTCATCCTTTGATTTGGGAGCGTAGCAAAAGGCCGAGATCACGATGAAGAATGGATCGAAACAGGGTATGCGGTGCCGATCGAGTGGAATCTACGGTCCCCGCCTGAATACATTTGAAAATAGGTATGAGATTACTAAATGGATCGGGGAGGTTCTCCTTACAGTTGGCCTCGTGACTGTAAACGGTTCGGGCCGAAAAAATAAGATAAATAGCAGTCACATTTCCAGATATAACAAGTAGCCACGTCCCGCGCAACTTCGTAAACTCCGGCCTCGAAATAAATTGAGTTGAGTTTGGTAATACGCCATACCGGCATTGTACTTAAATGGACGTTGGTTTTTGTCAATGCGGTACAATCATGACTCGACCCCAGCTCATACCCCTACCTCCCCAAACGCAAGCTTAAATGGACGTTGGTTTTTGTCAATGCGGTACAATCATGACTCGACCCCAGCTCATACCCCTACCTCCCCAAACGCAAGCTCGAAAGAGCATTACTTTTCGTCCTCCTCCCATCGATAGCAGCCTCACCTTACCCCAAATTTATGATTGGCAGTCTCAGCACAGTGCAGCCCACCGTCTGTTCATGTTCACTGATATCGATGGCAAGTTGAACACAATCACCTGGTCTGAGGGCGTTGCGGCAGTGCACACAAGCGCTCGGATTCTCAGGAAGCGTCTTGCCTCATTTCAGGTAATCAAGAGACCAGTTGTCGCTATCCTCTCAACTTCAGGTAGTTCTCGAATAATTGTTCTCGTGACGTCGCAACTAACCAAATTTTTTAGATACAATTCCCTACTTCATTACAATGATGGGTATACTCCGTGCAGATATGATTTGTTTCCCCATATCTCCACGAAACTCCGCAATCGCCGTAGCCCATTTGCTCAGCAAAGTCGAGGTCGATCACGTCTTAGTTGGCCATGACTCTGCGATGGAAAGTCTCTTAAAAGACGCTCTAGATCTTCTCAGAGTAAAAACGTTTGAACCTGAGGGCTCAGGCGTCATGATTCCTACGTTCAGTCCCATGTTAACTTTTGAAGACCTCTTCTTAAAGGATTCCAGCACCGAAATTGATGCTTCTGACCTCCCTTTGAGATACACGGATCCTAACGAACTCGTAATGTATCTCCATTCATCCGGTGAGTAACACGATTGACCCATGATTTAACTCAAAATTCGATTTCATCATTTCAGGTTCAACGGCATTTCCCAAGCCAATTCCATGGACCAACCATCGTCTTATCCAGCTCATGCACATTCCTTGGTTTGGTGGTCAAGACTTGACGGACCAGATTTGGTCCCTGCACGTCATGCCTATGTATCACGGGATGGGCGTACTTCAACTTTGTTGGACGGTGCGCAGATTTTAATCACCTGGATACTTATTCTCATTTTAGACAGGCCTCGTGCGGACTTGTGGTGGCTTCCTTTTTGCCCAAAAACCCGGCAGTTCTGGCGACCCCTGAGAATCTGTTTCTGGCTGCAAAAGCTACCAATAGCGAGGTGATATTCTGTGTTCCTTCATTTATTGAGGTAAATTTTTGGAATCATCAATTCTTTGTTGTACTTACGTATTTGCAGGCTTGGGCAAAGAAGCCAGAGTATGTTCAGTGGCTTTCAACTCGCAATGGAGTCGTGAGTCATGTCTATAGGGTAATGCTGTCAAAGCGACGCTCAAAACAAGTCAGCTATACGGGGGTGGACCACTTAACAAAGAGGCCGGCGATCTGTTGACAAAACATGGCGTTTCGATATATATCCTTTATGGGTCGTGAGTGTTTTTTTTTATGTCATTGCAAAATTCAAACTTTAACAACTTGTTTTACTTTAAGTACTGAAGGAGGTATTATGAGCCCAATCATACCAGGTAAAGTAATATATGCTCATAAGGTTCAGTCTAACCTTACAGACTACATTTTCCAAAAGCACGTGGAAGTCCCGGATATGACTGGAACTACTTTACGTTCCCCGCCCTAGTAACCCCTGAGATGATTCCATCAGGTGATGGATCTTATGAGTTCGTGATGGTGGTGCGTCCCAAGGCTTGCTTACTTTAGTCAACTTCTCATTGCCTCTGGACCAGTCAAACACAATATGTCAACCCAGCGTCATTAACACAAATGTCAACGGCGTACCCGCATATGCAACTTCTGATCTCATGCTTCCACATCCGACGAAAGAAGGGTATTGGCGGATTTTTGGTAGAACTGACGATCAAATAATGCACAATACTGGGGAGAAGGTATTTTCTTCTAGATGTGTTTCGACAAGTAAAACTTAATCTTAATTTTATCCAGACAAATCCAGGACCGTTAGGTAAAATATAATATTAGCACCACCGATGATCGGATCATTAAAACGATACCCAATCTTACAGAAAATATGATGAATCAAGACCCTCATGTCCAGGCATCTGTCATGTTTGGTCGGGGCCAATTTCATGCTGGAATTATTGCAGAACCAAGGACTCAATTCACATTTGATCCAAGTGATGAAGAAAAACTAAGTGAGTTTCGCAATCAAGTCTGGTAAGTATTCCAGTTTGTTCTTCTACCGACTCTTATTGTGGCATAATTCCACTAGGCCCACTGTTGAAAAGATGAATAATTTTGCTCCTCAGCATTCGAGATTGTTTAAAGAGGTAGCTTCTACAAAGGAACATTTTGACAAGCTGACAATGTATCATTATTAGATGCTTTTGGTTGCCAGTCCCGCTAAACCTTTTACCTATACCGCAAAGAACACAGCCAGGTAAAGATCTTCAATTATTTGGCGACGTGCTCTGACGGATATGGAAGGCGACAAGCTATCTTGGACGACTATGACACAGAAATCAAGAGGTTGTACGAAACGGTCAATGAAAGCACACAAGCTGGTATTCCGCCACCTGAAGAATGGGATCTGAACTGTACAATGGACTTTGTCCGAGTTGTAATAACCAAAGTTCTCCAGCGGCATCTCAACGATAATGACGACATTTTCGAACACGGTTGTGATAGGTATGTTTATTTAAACTTCACTTTGTCAAGTTTCAATGTGATCGACTCATCTCTGTGATGCAGCCTTCAAGCGACTTGGATCCGTAACACCTTGCTCAGGGCACTTCGTCAATCTGCAGAGATCGATAGCCGCAATTGGACAACAACGAACTTCGTTTATGAATATCCCACTATCAACAACTTGTCGCGCTTTTTAGTTGCGTTGACTAATGGATCGTGGACCATGGAGCGATTCTCGAATATTGAAGCTTCAAAGCAAAAAATCGAGATCATGGAAACTATGGTCAGCAAGTATTCAAACGGACTCCCAAGTCTCAACATACAACAGCGTAGCAATAGGGTGATGCTGATAACAGGAACGACGGGAGCTCTTGGATGCCATATTTTAGCTACACTTCTTGCAGATGCGGAAGTCTCTCGAATTTATGCCTTTAACAGAAAACGGGAATCATTTACTCCTCTCGAAAGGCAGATCCAAGCCTTCAATGAACGAGAGATCGACACGGAGCAACTGCGCACGTGCGGAAGTAAGTTGGTGTTGCTGGATGCAGACTTGACGCGGGATGGTTTTGGGATCGACTCGAAAATCTATGGAGACGTACGTTTGATTGTTTACATTTGTTCTCCCGTCAAGCACTGACCATAATTCTAGATACTAAACTCGGTTACCCATGTCCTGCATAATGGCAAGTCATCTTCAAAGCTCGGTTGGACTCCAAGACGTTCTTATATAAATCAATTAACCCAGCTTGGCGTGTTGACTTCAATCTGTCATTGACCTCATTCGAATCAAACATCAAGGGTCTTCGCAATCTGATTGCCCTCTCGCTGATGTCTGGTGCTCAACTGATTTATACAAGTAGTATGGGAATTTTTCAGAGTAAGGAACTTTTATTTGGATCTCAATGATGTGGAATGCCAATAATCGATTACCTGTCAGACGTCGAATCCCTTGAGACACTAAAGGAAACTTGGGTCGATCCTGAAGTAGCAGTCGGGACGGGATATACCGAGTCCAAGTGGGTCTCGGAAAAACTCATTCTATCTTCCATGCTACCAAATTCACTCGTTATACGTGTCGGACAACTTACTGGTGATTCTAAGTACGGGGTTTGGAATCGGAAGGAGTGGGTCCCAACAATGATCCGTAGCGCTACAATGTTAGGTTGTTTACCAGATGAACCAAAGGTAAGTTTTATTCCGTAATTGAGGATCAGCACTGCTGGGGAGCAGGAATATTTAGACTCGAGAAAGACTCTCGGAATGGGAAGCTTCTTGATCTATTGTTGCCCTCTTCTTGGTGTGTGAAAAGGCAACAGTGGCTGATCATATGAACATCTAGCTCATTTCGTGGATTTCCGTTGATTATGCAGCTCATATCCTTGTGAGCTACACAAAGGGGGATTTTGGGAGTCGAAATTCTCCGTCAATCTTACACTTGGCACATCCCAACCCGATCTCATGGTCAACAATTGCAGAAGCGATTCGGACCGAGCTTGAAAATACAGCCTTGGTTCCCTATGCAGAGTGGTTAGCCCGGTTAGAAGAGAGAAGTCAAGACACTAAACTTCCGGCAGTACGCTTGCTGCCATTTTACAGAGCTCTTAATACTCGTATAGGGTCAAGCCACAATTATGAGGCTTTTGGAATGCCGCGCATGGTGACTGAGAAAGGAGCGCCGACTATTGTACTTCCATCACTCTCTGGTGATGACGCCTCACGTTGGATTTGTCATTGGAAAAAATTGGGATGGAATAATGTCTAATCTTCGATTATTTTACAAGTCAAGTGTAGATTCAAAGTTACATGTTTCTGAGATGTAGCGTGTACAATCTAACTTCAGTTTCTGTGAGTCAACTGATTAGTTATTCAGCCAGTATTGGAATTGGTGGGAGTAGAAAAGTGGGCCAACGCTTCGGCGGGCCCGCTTCGTGAAGCCCATCGACGATTACCGGGCCAGGAAAGTAGATGTAGATGCCTTACGGTTCAAGTTACGAGGCCCGAAGGGTTTTGTCTTCGGGCCTCTTCCTTAATAAACTTGACCTCAGATGTGCTTATCTCGTTTGTATACTGGGACACAAGTTTGTGGGAGCCAAGTGTCTGTGGTGTGGTGTGACGTGATATTCTATGACGGAGGAGAGAGAATACTTTTTCGTATAGATAGTGAGATCGCGCACACGTGACGGTGTGCGCCTTGATCTGTTACCATCACCATTGGTTATCTCCAACCCCTGCGAAAAATGTGTGACCGAGAAAATGGTATTACCAAATTTGGGATTTAGCTCCGAACGCGCGTCAACTGGTCAACCTCCGGGCAGAAACTTGTTCACTGTGAAGGCTCTTCTGCCTCTATTCCCTTAAAATTTGGGATTTAGACTCTGTGGATTGACCTTCTTGCTCTGGTATAAAAGGTAACTACATGCCATCGTATAGTGGACTGCTATTTTATAATCAAGTCCAGAGCAATAAAGTGACTCTGATACCCCACATGCGTTTTTACAGATCTTAACCAGTGACCTAAAATGTCTCTACATCGTCTCTGCACAAGGTCTCTGTTCTGGATTTCCGGATTTTGTCCGCGTTGTCTTGATATTAAATTTTAATAAATCTTTGTAAAATTTCACAGTAAAATGTGTTTTCTGAGAAATCGACCAAGTTTTGAGAAAATCGAAAACATACAAATTGTTTTAGTACCCTTCAGGAGCATTTCTCTCCATACAAACCAGTCGCCAAAATGAACATATGAAGCCTCAGAGATATTGACCATCTCACATTGCGAGTGTCGGAGTTTGAATTTGGCGGGGATTGGTGATAACCATCACCATCGTTCCTTCGTCCGTCTGGATATCATTCCGGACTTCCCTTCTTTACTCTTCGAGATTATCAGAGTCCACCTTCAGCATGTCAAACCTCCAACCTCCAATCATGACGCCGGGCCCTTTAAATACCGGTCGTAATAGTACTGGATAAATGCAAAGGGAAAGGGTTATCAGAACTAGGCAACTAATGCGACAGTTTTATAGCAGCAGTAAGGCTCAACAGATGAGCAGCAGCAGTGGTGAGAGATGAGACAAGCAACAGATGCGAGGATAAGATTCTCTACAGTACTGGGTACAACACAGAGAGTACTTATACTACTGAGTCCAATATAATACGAGATAGGAAACATACAGCAATGACGAGGCAGTGATATCAGTATGACTACATAGTGGTGTAGATAGCTGTGGCAACTGTGACTACGTGTATACAGCACAGTGATAAATATAGAGCAGTAGTAGAACAGCACAAGTGAGTTGATATGGCAAGTGGAGACGGTGACGATTAATGCAAGAGTCCTGTGTAAGTAGTGATAGTAAATATATTCAATACTCCCCCTCAAACCTTGGCAAGTCCAAGTGACGAAGCAAAGTGTTTGGCTTTAACAGAGGGTAGAGCCTTTGTGAAAATATCAGCGGTCATGTCCTCGGTAGGACAGTAGGTGAGCGAGATTTTACTCTCCTCGATGGCGTAGCGAATAAAATGATAGCGTATGTCGATGTGCTTGGTACGTGCGTGAAAACGGTCGTCTTTGGCGAGTGCGATGGTGGATTGATTGTTGGAATAAACTAGTACGGGATCAGCCATTTTACCAAATATTTCGGATAAGAAGTTTCGAATCCAAATAGCTTCCTTTGCGGCATGAGTAAGTGCGATGTACTCAGCTTCTGTGGTCGATAAGGAAATTGTCTCCTGGCGTTTCGATGACCATGAAATAGCTCCTCCATTCAACATAAAAACATATCCTGAGATAGCATGTCGGTCTTCATTAGACATTCCATCAGCGTCGGAGTAACCAATGAGTTCGATGTTCTCGTTTCCAAATGTTAACCATAAGTCCCTCGTTCCTTTGAGATAGGCATAAACACGCTTGAGAGCATTCCAATGAGTAAGTCCTGGGTTCTGGGAGAATCGTGCGAGTTGAGAAACAGCGAAAGTAATGTCGGGACGAGTAGCAATGGATAGATACTGTAAAGCTCCGAGAGCTTCGCGATAGGGCTTGTTCTGCATTATAGCCATTTCTTCAGTCGTGGTAGGACATTGCGATTTCGAGAGTTTAATGTGAGGGTCGATAGGGATAGAGAGTGGTTTAGTGTCCGTAAAACCGTAACGAGATAAGATCGAGTTGATGTAGGAACGTTGTGACATAAACAAAGTTTTGGCGGCAGGGTTTCAACGAATTTCGATTCCTAACATCCAGTGTAGTTCTCCTGAATCTACAACTTCAACAATATCTTTGATCTTCTTCTTCAATTTCTCCATGTCTCCAATGTTCTTCGTGAGTAGAGTCATGTCGTCGACGTGAATAAAGATGATTACAAGAGGTTCCTTCCGATAGAATACAGCGTGGTCGAATTCCGATCTGGTGAGTCCGACTTGTTTCATGATTTCGCAAAATCTGAGATACCAACGTCTGCCAGCTTGCTTTAAACCATAAAGCGCGAGTTTAAGCTGTAAAACCTGACCTGATTTAACTCCTTTAACTTCGACTCCGGTAGCTGGTTTCATGTATATTGTTTTGTTAGAGTCGAGTTTACCATACAGGTAGGCAGACTTGACGTCCATTTGGTGAATGATCATGTCATGCTGGGATGCGATACTACGGATGGATCGAATAGAAGGAAGTTTGGCAACGGATTTGAAAGTTTCGTCTGGAAAGTAGTCGACTTTGGGAATTTGATTGTAACCTCGGATAACTAGACGTGCACAATAGCCTGTGATTTTTCCATGTTCATCTTTCTTGGTCCTGTAGACCCATTTGCACATGAGGATGTTGGCGTTGTCTGGTGGATCAACTGGGAAACAAGTTCCTCGAGCTTCCAATCTAGAGATTTCTTCTTTCATAGCTTCTTCCCACTTCGGCCAATCTGGACTTTGTTTTGCTTTGGCAACAGAGAGTGGGTCGAAGGCTTCGATTTCGGATGTGACGGCAACGAGACTAGCGGTTAGATACTTGGCGACTTTAGCCTGAGCTTTCCCTTCCATGATATCGGCGATTTACCTACTAGGTTTTCGGGATCGCTTGCCAGTTGACTTCGGTGTCAATAGGCTCGGTAATTTTTTTGGGAACGGGAATAAGCGGCGGATCCGACTCGGTGATAGACTTGCCGAGATCTAAATCGAGATTTTCCTCCCCCTCAATGGGTTGGATCGGCTGGTTAGAGTAGGTGATGTTCCTCTCCACTGTAATAGACTTTCTGTCGGGTCAATAGATCCAATATCCATTCGAGTCAGGGTCCTTCCCAATCCATCGCCCTTGGATAGCCTGTTCACTGAGCTTGTCAGGTGAAACAGTCCGTTTGACGTAGACAATTTGTCCAAAAGGGTGTAAATCCGATACATCGGGGGCGACGTTAAAACGTTTCTGGTATGGCGTCATCATGCCAATAGCCTTGTGGGGTGTCCTATTCCAAATATAAACAGCATATTCCATGGCTGCTCCCCATAGCCATCTGGGTAAACCGGAAGAAATAAGCATAGCTCGGACTGCGTTAAGCAAGGTACAGTGGGAACGTTCTGCAATTCCATTGTGCTCTGGAGTGTCGTGGACAGTAAGTTTTCGTTCGGTCCCTTTACGCTCCAAAAATTGAGTAAAGTCGTCACTGAGGAATTCTCCCCCTCGATCTGAGTGTAAAACTTTTACAAGAATACCATATTGGGTTTCGATATTCGTTCGGAAAATGACGTATTTCGGGAAAGATTCGTCCTTCGTGTGCATGAGGGGTTCCTCAATCCAATAGGTGGCATCATCAAGTAGTGTGAGAGCGTAGGAGCAATGGTTAATAGTACGAGTAGATGCAGGTCCCCATACATCGGTATGGATGAGATCACCAAATTTCTCGGCACGTGGGGATTGTCGTACTTTAAGGATGGGGTGACGTGCGGCCTTGGCGCGCATGCAGATGGTACATTCCTGTTCTTTTATGTGGTCTGGATCCAAAGTAATTCCTCGGATCGATTTCTTCTTGAATGTGTGAAGCAAATATCCGTAGTTAACATGCCCTAAGCGACAATGCGCCTCGTAAAGCGAAACTGGCTTTTCCTGAGTGGCATAAGCATGTTCCGATGACAAAATCTGATATAGACCATTGACCTTGGGAATAGAAGCAATAATTCTTCTTTTTCCATCTAATATCTCCATAATCCCATGTTGGATGTGGATTTCGTATCCAGCATCATCGAGTTTCCCAATAGAAACTAGCGTGTTCGACATGGTGGGGCAGAACAGAGCGTCACGTAAAGTGAGCATACGGGTATGATCCTCGCGATCAATAGGGACTTCGATCTGGAGAGTACCTTTGCCTGATGAGACAAAAGTTTCGGAGTTGGCAGCCTGAATAGTATGTGGGACGATAGAGTGGAAATTTTCCAACTCTTTACGAAGTGGCGTCATGTGGGAGGTACAACCGGAATCAAATAAAATAGACGTGTTGCCGCTGGTTGCACTAAGTGCAGATTCTGCGAGATCCGAACAGTCAATTTCCGGGATGTCCGAAAAATCTTCATCGATGACGATAGCTGACCATCCAGCTTCGTCTGATTCTTCCTCGATGTAAGCATTGGTTTCCTCCTTCTTCTCTTTTCCTTTCGAAGAGTCTTTCTTCTTTCCATTTCCATTTCCTTTTTGTTCGTTGGCAGAGTTTGCCTGAGAGGATTTTCGTGGCGATGGGCAGGATTTACTGATGTGACCTTTCCCTCCACAATTGTAACATTCAAATCCTTTCTGTCCTCGGTCTCCTCCTTTTCCTTTATTGCCTCCACGTCCTCTTCCTCTCCATCCACCTCTCCCTCTCCCTTGACCACGTCCACCTCGATTGTTCGAGTTGTTGGAGTTCTCCGCATAGTTAGCAGTTTCCTGCTTCTGTTTCTTCTGGGCGGATTGTCCTTGGGCTTCGGCACGAATGCCAGCAATGAGTTCATCTGAGGTAAGTTTATCGCCCGGTTTAGCGGTGGTTAAAGACGTAATGATCGGTTGGAGAGATTTGGGAAGGGATGAAATAATGGAATTCTTGAATTGGCTGTCGGTTACAGCGTTACCGCGATTTTCGAGTTCATCTCGGATAGAGATTAAATAGTCGATGTGTCGATCAACTTTCATAATGTCGGTACAGTTAACAGAGTAGAGGCGTTTCTCGAGTGAGCTTCGGTGAGTGGGTTGGACTTATCGTAGTCGTTTTTCAGACCAGTCCAGAGAGCAGAGGAGGTTTTCATCTTTCAATATCTGCGGAAAATGGAATCGGGTAGCCTGCCAATCATGGCGTTCAAGAGGTCTGCGTCCTCCTGTTTCTTGCTGTCAGCTGGTACAGCATCCAAATAATCTGAATACCCTATAGATGTAGCGGCATGCTCCACACGAGTTGCCCATGTACCCCAATTAGAGCCATCAGCCTTAAGTTTGGTGACTTTATCGAATGCTTTGGTGGCTTTAGACATGGTTTCGTCGTCTGAATCCAGGTCGTCAGTAGCAGGTGGTGGTGATGGTGGTGGGCTAGGGGTTGGAGTAGGTCGTCTAGATGGGTTTCTAGAAGGATGAGTGGACGGCTGCGCTGGTGGTGGTGTCGGTTCTTTCGGTGGGTTGACAACAGATGTCGATGGATCTTCCTGAGATGAGGATCCGGCAGGCGGGTCAGCAGGTGGCTGAGCTGGTTGTTCTGGAGGTTCAGGTGGCTCACTACCTGAAGCGGATAGTCCAGATGGAGGAAATGTGAGTTGCTGTGGTACGGGTTGTGCTATACGTTGTAAGTCTCCCCTAATAAAATCTTCTTGAGATTGATTAACAAGTACAGCCCAACTTCGATCTTCGGGTTGGATAACAGGTGGATACGGGTGATATCTGTTAGGACAAGGCTGTAAATCACAAGGGTCCCAGTCCTTTACGCCGTCAAAAAATCTGTCAAAGATTACAGTTCCGTTATCGTCGATTTGTTGTGGCACAGTCAAGATCGGGTCGTGGTGGTTGGTAGCGAGCTGTCGATGGAGGTGGTGTGTTAAGCTGTCTGGGGCTACCAGTACGAGATGGGATACGAGAAGGTTGCTGAGAAGCAGAGCGACTTCGAGTGGGGATTCCTGATATTGGGGAACCGTGTCTGGAACGATAACGATCAGAGCGATCTGTCATAAACTGATGTGCAAAATACGATGGTGGATAAGGTTAGAGCTCGGGGCCCATAACCTATCAGAACTAGGCAACTAATGCGACAGTTCTATAGCAGCAGTAAGGCTCAACAGATGAGCAGCAGCAGTGGTGAGAGATGAGACAAGCAACAGATGCGAGGATAAGATTCTCTACAGTACTGGGTACAACACAGAGAGTACTTATACTACTGAGTCCAATATAATACGAGATAGGAAACATACAGCAATGACGAGGCAGTGATATCAGTATGACTACATAGTGGTGTAGATAGCTGTGGCAACTGTGACTACGTGTATACAGCACAGTGATAAATATAGAGCAGTAGTAGAACAGCACAAGTGAGTTGATATGGCAAGTGGAGACGGTGACGATTAATGCAAGAGTCCTGTGTAAGTAGTGATAGTAAATATATCCAATAAGGGTCTATTTGTTAGCCGAAAAACGTGATGTAAAAGTATTTCTCTCCGCCAATAAAGTTTCCGGCAAATTTTACTATGTTTGGTAAGATTCCCGGGGGCGAAAGACAAAGTAAAAGCAGAACTTTCCCCTTTGTAACCTTGAATTGATCCCTTTTGTAAAATGATTTCCTTTTGGGGCCCAAAACACAAAGAAATTTAATGTATTTACCCTCCGGAATTGATTTCTTTTCACAGTAGAAAAACTAAACGTGCGATGTTTGTGCAACGATCGCCCACACATCGTGCACTCAGCGCACATACCATTGCACATTGTGTAGGCCCACAAAGAGTGTCACTTGCCCGCTAATAAGCCCACTGCTAACATGTCATCGCACGCTGCTCCCAGCCCTTTCTGCATCAAAGACGCTTGTAAATGCAGCGAGTCTTTCAAATTTTTAACATGATCCAACTAATGTCTGCTATACCAACTATCATCTACAAAATATCATGGACCCGGAATGTGAGACACAGACTGTGTCCACGTTATCCTTGAGTGAGGAGGGCATACTTCTGAAATGTCAGGACCATTGGCATTTCAGAGACGAAAAGGAAAGCTCACCACTAAGGCCAAGGTAGATATATGTACTGAGCAAATCTATTGACCCATGCTAGTGTCAGCCCCTGGGCCTCAAGGATCCTGGATAGTGAACTTATGCAGCAAGATACAATGTGTTGCCCAAAAACAGACAAACCCAGTTATCCTTCAGCACAACAGGCAGAAGAAACAATTGTGCTAGGTAAAGCGTCAAGTAGAGAGGAAAAAAGCATTTGTATGAAGTTGAAGTGGGCCATCGCTGTGTGTGGCAGATACGAGGCCAGGTTTTTGACTAGTGTTGCACATGACTCAACTCGACTCCAGCTAGTCAACGAGTCGAGTCGGACTCGTGACTCATGACTCTGGCAAGTTTAGAGTCACTTGAGCGAAATTGAGTGATCCAGCTGAATAATTACCCTTTTTTGGTAATTGAGATGTAGTACGCAGCTGAATTACCTGTTTTGGTAACAGTTACTCATCTTGAAAGTATTCAATTCTATTCAATAATATATTCACATAATAATAAATCAACTACATTGGCGACTCACCTGACTCACCTGACTTGAGTTGACTCCGGAGTGGAGTCACCAGATTTGGAGCCGGAGTTGACTGGAGTTGAGCCGGAGTGAGTCATAGCCGAGTCTCGGCAACACTATTTTTGCCCTGATGAAGCGGCCCGACTCTGAGCAGAATCTTCTGTGTTTGAGCTCCAAATGGGGATGGCACACGGTTTCGACACAGCCACCTGCTGCGAGCTCAAGTTGAGTAAGGACCAGTCCTTCGTAAACTCCGGCCTCATAATGCACGTCAAACACATAAGCCCGTTCTACAGCAGAATCTGCTGGAGTAGAATGCAAGGGAGGGACAAGGAGAAGTTTGTTTGAAGTGAGCCTGGAAATGAGCCAATGACAGAATATTGACGACCGACGCATCCAGAAGAGTGAAGGCAGAAATGATGAACCAGAGTATAGTGGCCACTATGATCCCTGTTAATGGATTGGGGAAAGGTGCCATTGCTTTGCATGGCAAGGTACGAGGCCCTTTATTTTATCTTTCATTTTATCATTTGAAAGTACTGTATCATTTCCTTTAAATCAGCAGGGGGTGTGACCTGTGACAGGTGGAATTGTTTCAGCACTCCGGCAATTTACATTTGGGACCTCGTAAGAAATTTTGGTAGTTCTGACAGCTGTAGCTGTCAGATTTCTTAAGTACATACTGATAAAATGGAATTTCGTTTTTTAGGATGGACCGATAAGCTTATGACTAAGCTTCTATATACTGGAGGTGCCATAATCCGGCATAGAGCTTCTGACCGGCATTCTGGCACCAAAATCAGAGTCACGGGATGCTCATTGTGGCTGATGGGGGCTGATATTGATAAAACCCGATATGGAAGAGATAAGATAAAGGTGTTTAGGACAATCTGGTACAGAATTCTCGGCTGATTATGGATCTGATTTCCATTTTTGGATAGGTGCTGTGGCTGAGGAGAAAAATGCAAAATAAAATCCGGGAGCCGGGGATAAAAAATATGAAAGGGGGTGTATAGGGGTAATTTGGGTCCGGGAATCCGAATTTTCACTTATTTTGATGATATCTTCAGCCATTCCCGAGATATTCAAGAAATAATGCTCAAAAAAGCGGAAAAATGCATTTTTATTGCAGGTGGCTGGAAATAATTGCCTCTAAAAATCCCAGAGGGGGGTAGGATGGTGTAAATTGAGTCATGGAATTTGAATATCCACTTATTTCAATGATATCTTCAGCCATTCCCAAGATATTCAAGGAATAATGCTAAAAACAGCGGAAAAATGTATTTTTATTGCAGGTGGCTGGAAATAATTGCCTCTAAAAATCCTAGAGAGGAATAGGATGGTGTAAATTGAGTCAGGGAATTTGAATACCCACTTACTTTGATGATATCTTCAGCTTTTCCCAAGATATTCAAGGAATAATGCTAAAAAATGCGGAAAAATGCATTTTTATTGCAGGTGGCTGGAAATAACTGCGTCTAAAAATCCTGGGGGGGGGTATGATTTGGGTTGGGGAATCTGAATATCCACTTATTTTCATGATGAATTCAGCCCTTTCCAAGATATTCAAGGATACTGCTAAAAAAAGCGGAGAAATGTATTTTTATTGCAGGTGGTTGCAAATAATTGCCTTTACAAGATAGGTTCAAGAAAGGCTGATTACAGATTGCAAAGCAGTATGTATGTTGTGAAATTTATTTGATGATAACTTGTGTCTATGACCTAACTGTATGTACTGACAGTAACTAGTCACTGTATTATAAAAATCATAGATATTGCTTTGGAGTAATAG
>ML179129.1:136689-215252 GCA_004369135.1 Dendrothele bispora CBS 962.96 | reverse complement strand
AACGAATCTTCAAGACATACCGACACACGCACCCTAGCTTTTCGTCGAAACTGGTTTTTTCATTACCCGAAGCCCAAAAAATGCTCGAACAGACTCAGATGACTGAGGACCGTCGAGGTGCATAAAACCTTCTTTCTTTTCTTTTTTACGTGTACTCGTATCCTAACCCTCTTCCTTTTCTTTTTTTTTTACGTATACTTGTATCCTAACTGCAACCTCTCCTCTCCTTCCCTTTCACAGCCGGCACTCTCACCGTCGTTCACGCTTTCCTCCAACCAAAGTCCTCCTCGTCCGAAGCTGGGAACGAGTACATCTCTCAGACTAACGGTGAGGTACTCGAACAACTGAGTGGCGTAAGAAAAGAACTCGGGGTTGGGAATAAGCCATTTTTGATGTTGCTTTGACTGGGATGAAGGTATGTGTTGTAAAATTTCTATATTGTGACCATATCATTCTTTGAGCTTACTTTTTCCCCCTCAATAAAGGACGGACCGGGTCTGGTAGATGTCATTCGGGTGCTTGGACCTAAAGTGACGCTGAAGCGCTTCTTAGACGCTCGTGGTAGGTCTAGGACACTTGCACATTGCGTAAAAAATGGTAATGAAATTATCGTTGCTCCTCATCTGAACGAGTGCGGTGTGTTCTTGATGGACATTGCGACAAAGTTTTCTCTGTTCGTCTAGTCGATACGCTCAGGTAGAGCGACCCTTCTTCCCGTATCACGATATGTGTACGGAGAGCTTTTATTGTGTTCTAAACCAGATCCTCAGTCTCCGCTGGCTCGCCTTGTAGTATGCCAAGCCCGGAGCATGATTTGTTCTTCTCAGGTGTCTTGCGGTTGAAAATGTCTGTAATGTTTTCAAGTCTGAACCATCTGTTTCCCGAAGATCTTGGATAGTCCGGGCCATCGTATGTGTATCTTCGCACGTTGAACTTCGTGCATACGAAGAATATCGTGAAATGTTATATAAATAATTGAACTCAAGTGGTAGTGCGAGAGACCGAAATGCTTTGGCTTCGACCTCTACTGATCATCAACCCGTGCGACCTACGCTCTCGAGTTAGCCTCGATTTCCCAAAATTTCAGCTCCGACTACAGGCGCATGCAATAGAACAATAAATTTCATTCAGAAGAGGTAAGAATTGCCTTAGGTGGCACAATAATCTGTACATCCGTTGTTATCACTGTTCTGCGTAGACTAAGATGTATCGAATATTGAAAGTCCGGAATGAAAATCAGAATGCGCAGGAAAAGCATATCTATGATTGGGAGGTGAATAAGGATGGTATCTACGACGAGCGCCATGAGAGAAATCTGTAGGATGACGATCACGGTAGGTGGGTAAGTATCAGAACCACGCGGAGGACAGTGTTGGCGAGGAATTCTGTCAGATGAGTTCAACGAATGGCTGCGATCTTAATCAGCGAAAAATGTGTCATAGACTCATAGAACTCGTTTTTTGAAAAATAGAATGAAAAAGAATGACGTGTTATACACTTTTTTAAGGTTAAGAGGAAACAGAATACCAACGCTTGCCGTGAATCTACGTTTGGGGACGATTACAGCTTTGTTATTCGGAATTACCTATTAGCCTCTAGTTATCATACTCAAAGTAGTCTCTAAAGCAAAACGGGCCCGCAAGGAGATGGAAGAATCACTAAAACGTTCCTAAATCCTGTGTACAACTCAACCCCCGATCCATATGTACCCGAAGCCGATACCGCAACAAATGACTCAAATTCTCAAGCCATCCCTGTTCCTCGTCCGTTAGCAATTTACCATCCTTGACCGAAGCTGCGATACTGAAATGACAGAGTTCATTGAGAGTTGTCGTGACCCGAGGTTCTGATGCGGTTTGATCAGGAACGACACTAGCATCTTGCTGTTGTCGTCTGGATTCAACCATGTCAACGATGAGCTTCGGATTCGGCATGTCCTGATCTTGTTCCTCGTCTGATTGGGTCCCCGGTGCTGGTTCCTCCTCCTCCTCCTCTGCATAAGTCAAGAACCATACCGTGAGGTTAAGGCTTTTCAAATGTGGCAAGAGTCCCCTATCCTCATCAGGCCCGGAATGAGCAGGAGAGGGAAGAGTCAACGTCATGCCCAAGAAGAACCCGTCATCAAAAAATGAAGAGTCTGTTTCAATTGTCAAATGAGTGAGGGATGGCATGTGCGCCAATACGTCCAACATATCCGGGAACTCAACGACCATTATATCGTACAGTTTAAACGATTCGATACACGGGGAATGCTGAAGCATATTCTTGAGACTCTGTATCGAAAAGCCGTACTCATCTCTCTCGAGTTTGTAGTCGGTAGACAAGTCCAGGGAACGAAGAGACGGTAGGACCAATGAAGAGATCACTCGGTTAAAGGATTTTATGGATCGGATTTTGATGACAAGAGTTTTTAGAGTGGACGAATGACATTGCGGATAGGGAATTAACGCAGAACGAACTCGATCGAGGCTAATCTCTAGGTGTTCGAGATGTGTGAAGAGCCGGAAAATATCCACAACCCCATATTCATTTTCATCGAAAATACATAGGGAGGTTATTTGGTGACGATTGAGCGGTATTTCTCTGGCAAACTGGTCATGGAGGTTAGATAACACTAGATTATGGAACAAGGGTGAATTCTGCACGATTCTGTGAAGGAAACTGTCGGTATGATCCTCGTAAAGCCAAGGCCCATCTTCCCATTTAATTCCAAAAGTTTCGAGAAGTGGGGCAGCGACAATCATACGGTAGGTATTGAAGAAGGTGCTGTGTAAATCCAGGTATACATCCTGCCAACGATTGGCTTCTAAACAAAAGAGTTCGAAGGTTCTTAGATGGTCGTCCTCGATGTCGTATCTAGCGAGGGGTGAGACTATGTGCATAACCTTGTCAATGAGTCGTAAGTTTATGATGCGCGACGAGTCCAAAGCTTCCAATTTGCAGGTCAGAGGAGCTGGCCTCGATCGAGTAAGATAAAGTTCGACCAACGACCGTGCCCGTTCCTTCTCGGGGTGTACAAAGTCGACCGACATCCGAGCCCATAGAGAAGGCGTCGAGAGGATTATTTTTCTCCACAGGAAACATACATGGGACAGAGCAAGAGTGGGCGCAGAGATCTTGCCCTCAGGGAAGACCGTGATTAAGAGACCATTATCGCTGCAAGAGGTAGCGAAGATCTCTCCAAGTATTTCGACAGGCAGTTTACGAATTGGAGACGAGAAACTTCGTCTTTCATCCAAATATCTTTGTATTTCACCTTTTTTACTTCGAAGTTCCTCCAACATGCCCTCCAACGTTTCTATCTCGGCGTCGTATTTTGCAAGGTTGGATGACCACTCGGCAATTGCATGTTCGGTTTGGGAGACATCGGAGTCGGATGGAATCCATCCAGAGCGTAAGATATCTCTATGTGATAAATCACATGGAAGGTCTGAGGTCACAAGGTCCCTCTTGCAAGCCGAACAAAGGACCGTACGAGGCATCGACGAGAGCCTTTGTAGACCCCAGGGTATGTCAGGAACCAGGAATATGCCACAAATAGAATCAGAATCACGTATATAACGAAGAAATGATGTCTCACTTTAAGGTCTTGAGAATGGTAAGAGTGACGGATTGAGTTAGGGACTAAGAGAGAATGTTTGAGACACGGTCAATTTTAGTCTTACAAAAACATTTCGCACGCCACCAGCGATGAATGGAATGAACGTACCGGTGGGCAGATACGAATTCCTCCAACAATTAGTGAAGATTGGCCTATAAGGATCTAACAGAATCATTTGTTGAGTGACATGTCCAAGGGGACCAAGAGAAGCTGTGATGTTGCTCAGAAGACACGCGCAGAAAGACTCTACTAGTCTCTCCTGGCCAAAACTGCAGGTTTGGTTCTAGTAATCCGAAGATTGTTGGATAAGAATAGCAAAAGATAACTACACATTTCAACACCAATGGCTCCTGCTCTTCCCTTGTTGTGACAAAACTTCGCAACGCATCCTGGCCCTTAGCATTGATCTCCATTTCCATGTTCCAATCCTCGGAGGTAGTGGTACCGATAGAAAGTTGACCCTTGTCCACCCCCTCCTTTCCAATCACTGGCTTCCAATTCAGAAATTCGTTCGGGTCAACACATACTACAACCATTACTCTGCGAGGCATACCTCGTTGCTAGTGTCTCGCAGGCCTCCTATGCGCTTTCAATGTAGACACTTCAAGTTCCTTATTCTAATAAATTCTCCGATAACACCCTGCGCCTGACATAGGTCAGCAGACCATTGTTGATTAACAGGAAAAAAGGGTTTACATTGTAGTGAGTACTAGCAACGACTTCAGGTAACCTGTCATGATCACTACGCATTCCGCAGTCTCGGAATTAGAGGCCATGATGGAGGTAAGGAAGGAAAATCACTAGAACGGTCCCAAATCCTGCGTAAGACTTAGCCCCCGATCCACATGCGCTCGAAGCCGTTCCTGCAGCAAACGATACAGATTCTCATGCCACCTGTATTTCTCGTCCTCTGGCAAACTACTATCCTCGATTGGAGCTGCGATTCTGAAATGACAAATTTCGTTGAGAGTTGTTGGGACCCGAGATTGTTCCGACTTGGTATGATCAGAACTGATGCTGGTATCGTCTTGTTGGTGAATGTTCCGTCTAGATTCGACCATATAGACGATGAACCTCGGGTCTGGCAACACTTGACGTGATGTGTTATAAGTCAAGAACCGTATTGTAAGCTCAAGGCTTTTCAAACGGGGCAAGAGATCCGGTGTGTTGATATCTTCATTGGGCGGAAAATAAGCGGTAGAGGGTGGAAACAACGTCATATCCAAGAAGAAGTCATCATCAAAAAACAGGAGGTCCGCTTCGATTGCCAAACAAGTGATGGATGGCACGTGTGCCAGCATGTCCAACACATCTCGACCGAGAATGACCATCCTACTGTGTAGTTTAAACGATTCGATATGTGGAGAATGCCGAAGCATGTTCTTGAGATTTTGCATCGAAAACTCTTTGTCTGGCTCCTTCATTTCTCTGTAGTCGAAGAGCAATTCCAAGGAACAAAGAGACGGTAGAACCAATGAAGGGATCACTCGGTTGGAGGATCTCATGGATCGAACTTTGATGATAAGCGTCTTCAGAGTAGATGAATGACATTGCGGATATGGAACGTTGTTGATAATTTCTGAAAGTGATGGTAGAGTAGTTCGATCAAGGTTAATCTGGAGATGTTCGAGATGGGTAAAGAGACGGAAAATATCTACAGCCCCGGGCTCATTTTCACAAAACGCAGTAATACACAGGGAGGTTATTTGGTGATGTTCAAAGGGCACTACTCTGGCAAACCGATCATAGAAATTGAACAACACCAGGTTGTGTAACAAGGGTGAATTCTTCATGATCCTGCCAAGGAGACCATCGGTATGATCATCATAGCTCGAAGCTCCAAATTCCCAGTCAATTTGAAGAGTTTTAAGAAGTGGGAAAGAATAAGCAGCAGAGATGATGCGGAAAGTGTTGTAGAAGGTGCTGTGTAGATACAGGCATACACTCTGCCAGCGATCGTGTTCTGGAATAAAGAGATCGAAGATGCCTATATGGTCGTCCTCGAATTCGTTTATAGCTAGGTGCGAGAACGCGTCGTCATCTATGTCCATCAACTCCTCAGGGTTCATCAAATCCTCAGGCGGTACGGCCTGTGTGGCTTCAATTGTACAAGTCAGAGGAGCTGGCCTTGATAGAGTAAGATAAAGTTTGACCAATGACCCGGCACGTTTCTCTCCGGCATGTACAAAGTCGACCGACATCCGGGCCCATAAAGAAGGTGTCGAGATGACAAAATTTCTCCAGAGGGAACATACATGGGATAGAACAAGAGTAGGCGCAGAGATCTTGCCCTCGGGAACTGTTGTGATCAAGAGACCGTTGTCACCACAAGAGGCAGCGAAGATCTCTCCTAGAATTTCTATAGGCACTTTACGAATTGGGGACAGCAAGTTTCGTCTTTCATCCGAGTATCTTTGTATTTCACTTTTTCTTTTTCGGAGCTCCTCCAATACGCCCTCCAAAGTTTCTATCTCCGCGTCGTATTTTGCAATGTCGGACGAGCTGCTGGCAATTTCGTGTTCGATTTGGGAGACATCTAATTCGGATGGAATCCACATAGAGCGTAGGATGTCTTGGCGCAGTGAATAAAAAGGCAGGTCCCGGGTTACAAGGTCCCTCTTGCAAGCTGAACAAAGGACTGTACGAGGCATTAATGGGACCCTTTATCAACGTTATGGTATGTCAAACTAGGAATGTGCTACAAAAAGAATCAGCACTACCCACTAGGATGGTATGTGTAGCCGGCGGAGAGGAGGAGTTTTGACCAATACGAGAAACAATGTACAATGTCTGTCCGAGTTACAAGTCGTGTTCCAACCCGTTCCAACCCAAATTTGTCTTATGTAAATATTTTCGCACGCCGCTGAGAACAACTGGTGAAGATACTTACATACTTCCAACAATCTCAAAGTGGGAAACACGATGGAAGGCCGTGAGGAGATCTCCTTACACCTTGATATGTGGGAGATGAAGGTTTCAGCAGAATTATATGTCGAGGGACATGTCCAAGAGCTTAGAAGACTAGGACCATTGAAGGAAGCGAAGATGCCGACATTGCTCAATGCGTTCCTTGACCCGTCAGAAGGGATACTCACAGAGAGATTTCTTTGAGATAGTTATTGACTATCATTGACTGACTGCGAGTGCGAGACATTGCTGTCTGACGTCCGAGACGTGAATTTGCCGTTAGCATTAACGCTAGCGTAAGGTAAATTCATCTTGCGAAGAAAGATGATACATATTACATATGATCTTTGGACAATTTATGTTCTGTGTCTTCATCAAAGGTCCCAAAAACCAATTGACGGCAAGAATCCTTCGCTCCAAAGCAACTTCGAACATCTTCCTTACTTCAAGCCCACCACAATGGCCAGTTTAGACCCCCTCTCGGAGGAAGATAAAGGTGCTGTATTCTATGAGACTGTGATATCCCTGAAACCCCAGAAGCACTCGTTTATTGAGTGCGTATCTCTTCCTTGGGACCAGTTCGAGCTGCTCCCTGGATACTTTAAGGTACATATCCTATTTCGTTTATATAAATCCAACCCGTCATATCCATTTTGACCCACTCCTTCGGACTTCCTTCTTTATCGCCTGTAGGAGTCGATTCTAAGATCTGAAGCCGAATGGTCTCAGCACAAGAAGCTCATTGACTTTTCCGCTCGTCCTGGTGGATTCCGAAGGGCTAATGGTACCCAATTTCATGGCCCAGTTTGACCATAAGGGTGAGAAAGGGTACGGTCATGTTATTGAGGGTACAGATGCGATGAACGACGAGATGGATGGATATGACGTTGGAGAGAAGGGTGGTGGAGATTTTCCAAGGCATGTGTCCACATTTGATCATAGCGCTGCACCTGGGTCTTACTAATAACGCGTTTCGCTCTTTCTATAGATGGTTCGCAGGAGAGATTATTGGCAATATTCTGGACCTCGAAGCTCGGATATGGAGGAGACCCAGGAGAAATCGATTTTCATTCGAACAAGGAAAGGGTTGCCAAATTCAAGAAAAAGTATGACAAGTTTGATTGGACTGGGATGATGGGAAGGGCGTAGTTGTAGTTGTAGTATTGTAATCATAGAACTCCTTTTACACCCAGTCTTTTGAAAAATAGAATGAAAAGGAATGACTTTTATGAATACACGTTTTGTAAGGTTAAGAGAAACCAGCATACTAAAGCCTGCTGTGAATCTACGTTTGGGGACGATTGCAGCTTTAATATTCGGAATTACCTATTAGCCTCTAGTCGTCATACTCAAAGTAGTCTCTAAAGCAAAGCGGGCCCGAAAGGAGATGGAGGAATAACTAAAACGGTCCCAAATTCTGCGTACAACTCAACCCCCGATCCATATGCACCCGAAGCCGATCCCGCAACAAATTACTCAAACTCTCAAGCCATCCCCGTTCCTCGTCCGTTAGCAATTTACCACGCTCGACCGGAGCTGCGATACTGAAATGACAGAGTTCATTGAGAGTTGTCGCGACCCGAGGTTGTTCTGATATGGTTTGATCAGGAATGACACTAGCGTCATGCTGCTGTCGTCTGGATTCAATCATGTCAACGATGAGCTTCGGATTCGGCATGTCCTGATCTTGTTCCTTGTCTGATTGGGTCCCCGGTGCCTCTTCCTCCTCCTCTTCCTCCTCCTCTTCCTCCTCCTCCTCCTCCTCTTCCTCCTCCTCCTCCTCTTCCTCCTCTTTCTCCTCCTCTTCCTCCTCGCCCTCTTCCTCTTCAGAAGTCAACCATACCGTGAGGTCAAGGCTTTTCAAATGCGGCAAGAGTCCCCTGTCCTCATCAAGCCCGGAATGAGCGGGAGAGGGAAGTGTCAACGTCATGCCCAAAAAGAACTCGTCATCAAAAAATAAAGAGTCTGCTTCGATTGTCAAATGAGTGAGCGATGGCATGTGCGTCAATACGTCCAACATATCTGTGAACTCAACGACCATTTTATCGTACAGTTTAAACGATTCGATACACGGGGAATGCTGAAGCATATTCTTGAGACTCTGCGTCGGAAAGCCAGTTCCATCTCTCTCGAGGTTGTGGTGGGTAGACAAGTCCAGGGAACGAAGAGACGGTAGGACCAATGAAGAGATCAATCGGTCAAAGGATTTTATGGATCGGATTTCGATCACAAGAGTTTTTAGAGTGGACGAATGACATTGCGGAAGAAGAGCTAACGAAAAACGAGCTCGATAAAGGGTAATCTCGAGGTGTTCGAGATGTGTGAAGAGCCGGAAAATATCCACAACCCCATATTCACTTTCATTTGGATCGGAAATACACAGGGAGGTTATTTCGTGATGATTGAGCGGTATCTCTCTGGCAAACTGGTCATGGAAGTTGGCTAACTCTAGGTTATGTAACAAGGGTGAATTCTTCACGATCCTGCGAATGAGGCCATCAGTATGATCATTATAGCTCGAAGCTTCAAATTCCCAGTCAATTTGAAGGGTTTTAAGAAGTGGGAAAGAATAAGCAGCGGAGATGATGCGGAAAGTGTTGTAGAAGGTGCTGTGTAGAAACAGGCATACACTCTGCCAACGATCGTGTTCTGGAAGAAAGAGCTCGAAGATGCCTATATGGTCCTCAAATTTGTTTATAGCTAGGTGCAAGAACGCGTCGTCATCCACGTTCATCAACCCCTCAGGGTTCATCAAATCCTCAGGCGGTACGACTTGTATGGCTTCAATTGTGCAAGTCAGAGGAGCTGGCCTTGATAGAGTAAGATAAAGTTTGACCAATGACCCGGCACGTTTCTCTCCGGCATGTACAAAGTCGACCGACATCCGGGCCCATAAAGAAGGTGTCGAGATGACGAAATTTCTCCAGAGGGAACATACATGGGATAGAACAAGAGTAGGTGCAGAGATCTTGCCCTTGCGAGCTGTTGTGATCAAGAGACCATAGTCGCCACAAGAGGCAGCGAAGATTTCTCCCAGTATTTCATTAGGCAGTTTACGAATCGGGGACAGCAAGTTTCGTCTTTCATCTGAATATCTTTGTATTTCACTTTTTCTTCTTCGAAGTTCCTCCAATACGCCCTCCAAAGTTTCTATCTCCGCGTCGTATTTTGCAATGTCGGACGAGCTGTTGGCAATTTCGCGTTCGATTTGGGAGGCATCTGATTCGGATGGAGTCCACGTAGAGCGTAGGATGTCTTGGCGTAGTGAATAACAAGGCAGGTCCCGGGTCACAAGGTCCCTCTTGCAAGCTGAGCAAAGGACTGTACGAGGCATGGATGGGACCCTTTATTAACCTTATAATATGTCAAACGAGAAATGTGCTGCAAACAAAATCAACACTACCTTCTAAGATAGTATACGTAGCTGGTGAAGAGACGACGATTGCTGAGTTACAAGTCGAGTTCCAACCTGGAAATTTTCGTCTTATGTAAATATTCTCGCACGCCATTGACATGGCAAAGTAGTTACTGTTGAAAGCGGGGCTGCCGGTTCTGTCAAATTCTTCGACATGGTCTCTCTCTTTATAGGTTTTTGACATGTCCGACACGATTCGAGCTAACTTCCGGTGGCGGAAATTGATGCAATTATAGATTCCTCCTCCACCTCCTCCGTGGAGTAAGGCCCGCATGCGACTCCTTGTTCTCTGTTCCAAGAAGCTTCGTATACTGGTCACTAGTCTGTTCAGTGTAGCAACATCACTGCACGATTCGAGCTAACCTCTGGTGGCCACAGATTCATCTTCCGTGGAGTAAGGAGTGAGTTAGAGTAATGCACAGTTGTTCTTCCCGCTGCGTGAAAAACAGAATCCCGCATACGCTCCTCACTCGATTTGGGAGCACCGCCAATTTATGCAAACTTATACTTGTGCATAGCTCTTCTTGGATTCAAGGGAACTTCGTCCTGTGTCTTAGTGCTGGCAATGCTGGTGAGTTACTTTTACAAATTTATGCGTTAATCGAAATACGATGCCAGTTTGATCGGATTACATCGATGCACGTCTTGTTTCGGCTGACAAGCCAGGTGGGTCGGGTGCGACTCAACAACCTAGCAAGCAATTAAATCAACCCTTTTAACGATGCGCCTAACGAGTGCTTCTTCCACATTGCGGAGCGTGATAATCGGTTTTATTATTGCCCTTTAGTGCGATGAACACGGTGGGCTCGATACATCTCGATGAGTTTCATGGTGTTTGGATACGCTGGTAGGCCAAGTAAGCTCATCTTTCTCTAAAAACACTCATCTATAAACAGGACAGACAAGCCATGACGCTCGTTTGGGTATGTATCTAATACTATGTATATCACGGCTTCCTGTAGGGACTTCTCGTTATCATGCACCGACCGAGCTATTGATTGCACAACTCTAGAAAACGAGCGGCCGGCAGCCACTCTCGAAATAGTCGCCTCCGAGTCGTTCCGCGTTTCGTTGTCGCTCTAGCCGAGGCCAAAGCAATGTAAATCGAATTTGGATTTCTCCATCATTTTGTATTCTTGCTTACATTTACCAACGACATCGTCTCTTCTCATCCACTGACGACGGAAGACATTTCTAAGCCTTCTCTCCAGTATCAGGCACTACTCAGACACAGTGTTCTGCTCCTAGCAACTGGTAAATGAATACTAAAATTGTAAGACTGGGATGTGTAGATATGCGAGACTCGACAAAAGCAAATGTTGGGCTACATTGTGGATAGTGAACGGTGATGGACAGCGAGACGAGTAAGTACAGTAATGAGATATATGAACCTGGAGGGTCTGTGAGATGAGACTGGACAACAAAAGAAATCAGAGATCAAGAAGAAAGTCAACAGAGTATTTCAGAACGTCTCCCAACCGCCGGAATCCAGAGAACTTTCGAGCTTCCTGGCAATGACGGTAGGGATACCGTGGTTCAGCCACGTCTTACGGATATCTTCCCATCGAGCGTGGTGTAGATATTGTCTAGGACCACGTCTAAGAGCGATTAGTAACGTGACTACGGCCTCAAGAAAAGAAAAGCGTACCTCATTGAAATATCAACTTCCCCATGGACATCCAGATACGGTGACTGATTGAATGTCCCGCTATTTCCGTACAGATATAACACAATACATCTTTTGACGAGGAAGTAGACACCGAGAGCTCCACCGCACCTAGACACAAAGAAAGACCAATGTCAATTGAGACCAGAACCAAAGACAACAAATCAACACACTCACTCTCTAGTATGCATATTACACTCTCCCCTTCTTTCATCCATATCCGCGCAACACGTACTCTGGAAGCAAACCGTCGTTCCACACAACAGACAAATCGCCGCATCTGCCGGTACAGTATTACACTTTGAACACTTGACAAGTTTGTCCTGATCGACAAACAGGTTGTCCAAAACCAAAGGAAGCCTGGCCAAGCGGTACATACAGGGCATATCCAGGACGACACCAAAATTCAACGGGGACGCAGCGTGAGAATGGCCATAGTGCGCACACCAACCTGAGAGGGCGTTTTGTAACGTGTCTTGATGGGGAAGGTCAGCGAGTTTTGGGATAGTCAAGAATTGAAGGAGACGGGAATATTCATTCATGTCAGAACCTCCAAATTCAGGCGTAGGGAATGAGTGGGGAAGAACCGCTCGACAGAGGATGGAAGCTTTGCGTAGGAACGGAAGCGTAAATGCATAGAGCAGCTTTTCGATCCTAGCTTCGCCGAATGTCTCGAAAGCCAACGTAGCAGTATGTTCAAAGACGGGTGAGTGACGGACGACCGACATGAAGAACATCCTGACATCGCCAAAGGTCTCTTCGTGCGACCTCCGAGGAAGTTGTGCAGTATTGTAGCTTCGTATTTTGTTGAGTACAAAGACCAACCCAATGACCGTACGCGCCAGGCAAGCATAGTACGTCAAGACGAGAACATGCTTGATAATATCCGGTGCAACAGCTGCAGTCTCGACCAAGACTGTGAACGGATCCCGAAGCAGTAGAGGGAAGGAGAACGAGGTCAAAGAGCTTCTACTCCATTCCGGTAGTAATCGCTTGATGATCGCCTGTTTGACGGCTTCGCGTCCTTCATCCGTTCTTCCCTTGAAATGTATGGCAGCCAGTTTCGTAAGGATGTGTAGCGTGCCGCGGATCATCTGCATCTGAGCCTCAGAGAGATTATCGACCATGAGCCCAGTAGGAGCATCAGAACCCCGTTGTGCAATCTCAATGCTTGCAATCGTATATCCAATCAACTCCTCTGGAAGGTAGATGCCCGCACCACGCTCTCCTTGTTCCGGTTCATGTCTCTCACGAAGATGACGAGTCTGCATGGACAGAGACTTGGACACCGTCATGACAGTTTCGACCATCTTAATTACGTCTCCACTATCCTTCTCCGCGTTACGCAGCGCATTAAAGTATCCAGAATCCTGAGCGCTCCAAAACACAAACTCGCCCGTCCCGTTCCTAAATTGAAGAGACTCGAGTAACGAGTCAGGTTTCGACTTTAGAATACTGATCCCGGCGGACCGTATCCAATCCGGGAAAGGGACCGAGTTCAACGGCATTGGCGGGGGTCTAGTAACCGGAAGGATGACATTGCCCAAACTTTTGCACAACGGGCAGATATACTCTTTCCTCGGGATGACTTCTGGATGGTTCCTCGTCGCCTGGGCTCGATGTCGTTGTCGAATTGAGACGCTGTACACCTGGAAACAGTCCAGATGCATCATATGGCTACACACCGAGGAGTGCAATCCAAACCGAGTGTACTGTGCTGGAAATCCGTCGTAATTCGGCGAGGTCCCAGTTCTTGCATCGATCATCTCCGCATCAGGCGGTGGGAACGTGGTGATCTTCCCCGAAGCTGCTTTATCTAGCGATGTTGGAGCTTGCAACACCTCGTTCAAGTAGCCCGTGAACCCATCCGGCTGCCTTCGAATCGTCCGACTAGGCTGTACCAAACCCAACATCCCAAACGGCCTCGCAGAGTTGAGATCCTCTTGACACACGATACAAGTCCCGTACGAGACCTCTTCTTCCCGCTGAGCATCCTCCATATCTTCATCCTCCTCATCATCCACGTCATCGAAGTTGATCGCGAAACTCGCTTGTTGAGCCTTCATCTGCTTCATAATAGCCTCTTGCCTCGCCTTGGCCGCTCTTTTCTTCATATCTTCCGGATTGGGTGTATCTTTTGCTCGATTTGGTGGAACGTATCTCCGACTCTGCACCTCATCTGGGACATAGTTTTGGATCTTATCCAAAACCCAACCAACCCTCGCCCTGTACGCTTTGTATCCTTCGTGATGTTCCAGCCTGCAGAGCACTTCAATCAACGTCTGTCCCTCTTCAAACATCTTGATCGCAGCAATCGCACAGAAAATCGCTGCCCTCTCCACAATCGCCAACATGATCAAATGTAAAACTTGATCCAAGATAGCTTCTCCAGAAGGAGGAGCAGAACCTCCAGAAGATTCCGTGGCAACCAAGACGTTGTAAATGGCATAGAACATCACTTGCAACAGAGCCTCTGACTCGAAGGTCGAAGGTATGATCGAAAACGGCC
Source organism: Dendrothele bispora CBS 962.96 (assembly GCA_004369135.1). Classification (NCBI taxonomy): domain Eukaryota; kingdom Fungi; phylum Basidiomycota; class Agaricomycetes; order Agaricales; genus Dendrothele; species Dendrothele bispora. The sequence goes on along the minus strand of ML179129.1, from coordinate 201,154 downwards.
CAGTTTTCACGTCCATAGGTTTCGGTACCAAAACTGGTTCCTCTGTGAGTCCGGGGTTCTTTTTCTTGATCCTATTCTTCAATATCCCTTCGACCTCTTCCCGCTTATTCCGAGTGTAGTGATAGAAGAATGGGTTGACTTCGTCATACATTTCGTCTTTTAACTCGTACATCCCAGAATCCGAAGTGGATTCCGGAGGGCGGAAGTTGGTGATCTCCTTCAAGACCCTCTCAAAGCAGACATCCTCTACGAGCCTCTCCGAAACCCGTTTGACAAGATCAGAGTAGGTGCAGGGTCCAAGAGATAACGCGTGGATGATTTCTCTCCGAACTTGGCCCTCGATAGGCATCTTGGAGATACTGAGGATGGCAATGAATAAGTAAAGTACTTCTTCGACCATACTAGCCAACTGAGTCGGACCATAGGTTCCATGGAACAAAGCACCGGAGAAGTATTGCAAGAGGCCGAACCGGTCTAGGATAGTGACGATGACAGTATTGGGATCTAGGACCACGAGAGCAACTTGAAGAATGAACAAGTCTTGATCATAGCAAAGTTCTCGAAGCATGAAGTCACGGTAATGAAGGAGTTGGCCACGAATAGCAAAACCGTTGCGAACCCAAAGACCCGTACGGATCTGAGCGATCATGGCAAGCACTGAGAACGAAAGAGGTGCTCGTTAGGCCATCCTCGTAAAAAAGAGCAAAAAAAGCACCGCTCACCTCGTAATGGAAAGTCAATCACCGTCAAAATCGCTTGCTCACTAGCATGCCTCAACACAACATCCTGAACCCTTGTCATCCCAACCTCCATCAACTTCTGCTCCGTCAACAAATCCACGTGTTTAAACAGCTCGGCCAACAACCAATGCAACGAGTGGTGGAAACTAACCCAACCTTCCAGCACGTCAAATCGAATAATATTGTATGCCGCATCTCCGAAAATGACTTGGTGAAACACAATCGGGAAAAACTTGGTTCGGTCCAGACGGTCTTCAGCCATGGTACACACCATTAAGATGTGATGTATAACGGCGGTGATAGCAGAGACGAGTTCGGCTGTAGAGGCTTTACTGAAGGCTTGACCATATACCTTGATGACTCGAGACAAAAGATAGGGTGACATTGAACACGCTAATCCAAGCATCGGTCTCAAACTCGACATGGTTTGTCACTGCTCTCTTGTTGGGGTTGACACACATGAACAACTGGCACGTTTTGGCGAATTGGACAATGAATTCCCGGTTGTGGGCTATGAGGTGTTGGACGGGATCATTATGGCAAAGATAGCGGAGGTCGCTGAAGACGGGCATAAACCTTTTGGATTTGAAGGGAAAGGTATCAACATCAAGGGCGTTGGCATCGGCATGAGGAGGGTAAGCAATGCGTTTCTCTGCAATTTGGTTGGTGAAGAAAGCGGTAATGATAGCGAGGAGACGAGTGATGAGTTTGTGACGACGGACGATGTGATAGGAGACAGAGGGGACGGTGAAGAGTTGCAACGCGAAATATTTGATAGAGGTTTCGGCTTCTCGGTCGACAAGGAGGTAGGCATCAATGACTCGGTGGTATACTCTTGCAAAGTGTCCGGCTGAAAAGAGGGCTTAGAAGGCTACAAGTTTGAAAGACATTGCAGACATACCAACAGCCAACTTGTGCTCACGGCTCAGGGTGAGGATGGAGGTATATATCTCCTTGAGGCTCAGACGAGGCTTCTTCCATAATCTCGTATGGCACAAAAACAAACAATCTAGGCGCGTGGGGTTGGGAATGTCGGGCAAGGAGTGGAGTGCATGGGTCGTGAACGCGTAAGAATTATGGTCTCGTTTACGGGGCGAACGCAATTCCTCCGCAATGACCTCGCGCAAAATCAACGTATCTGCGCTCAGCCGGCTTTGCGTAAGATCTAGAAGCCACTCAATGATGACTGCTACGATCTGTTCGCGAAATGTGTCGTAGGCTCTCCGAACGGTTACTCCGAGGTCAATCTGGGAAATACTTTGAGCAATTTCGAGCAGATGAGTAACATCAGTGCTCATGGCGATAATATCCCGACCGTTCTCGTCTATCCTATGGGCGCTCTCCAGAGCTTCCTCTCGCGAACGAGGAGTAAGATCACAAAGGAGCTTGATCACTTCATCGAACGAGTGTTTATCATCATTCCAGACAATAACACAATGTTGATCTTTCATCATGGGATCCGCAGAAGGCTGTAGTCGCAAGTCGGCTTCATTGTTTGGTACCGAAGGTTCATCGGGAGAATAGTCGAGTGTGTCGAGTAAGAAATCCAGCGCGTAGCCCACTGTCCGGTTCATCGTCTCTCGAAGTTCCGGAGGTACATTGGCACGATACGGGTAGTTCTTTACGGAAGACGTGACGTCAGAAAGGCTTCTGGAAACATTTCTAGGTGTTGATGACGAGGCTGGTGAAGAGAGGCTGGAAGGATCTTCAGGTTCGGAGGACGCAGGTGGATGATAAGGGCAGTTTATCGAGACTCTCCAGGCTTCTTCATCACCACAATCACAGCAACCTCCAGATTGCTGAGCAATAAAGAAACTAACGTTGTGGCCGGTATGATCGGTAGCGTGAAAACACCTTGAGCATATGACGCAGCTATCATCCAACGCACAGTCTCTATCCGAGGAGACGACCAGTCAGAATAAATCATGATCAAAGAAGTAGAATTAAAGTAGAATTAGCACGTATCGACTCACTTGCATCGGTAACAAGGCTCGCCCTTTTTGAGTATATGTGCGCAAGGTCTTCCAGGCATCAACGGATCGTCTTTTCCAGCCCCGTAGTAACCTTGAGCAGCCTGTACTTCGCTTAATAGAGCATGCAAGGGCAGACTGGAGTTCGGACTGGGAAGAAAGAGATGGGAGTAAGGTCCCCAGAACGCATCGTAAAGCTCGGAGAGTATTTCAGCGCGAGTGGCAGGGGTAAAGACGTATTTCCTGGATCCTGGCATGGTTTCGAGAGTAAATCGAAGATGGGACAGCGGCTCTGATGATCTATCCCTTGGGTTCATGGACGAAGGGAGGAACTTGGAAGGGAAAAAGGAGGAAAAGGACATAATAATGCAAAGGAAACCTCCGAGTAAAGGGAATGAGAAAGAAGCGGAAGAGACCACGCGTCCTCTCTTACTGTACAACTTAGACTGCTACCGTCATGTCCGCTCGCAACTCGATTCAAATATCCTCAAAACCAGCCAGCTCACTCGTCACTCCCAGTCTCGCTGCTCTTGCAGACCCTCCCATGCGCTATGTCGACGGCGCGATGATGGATTACTTTCTAATCGAGGTCGTCAACACTCTACGCGAATCTTCTGCAGTAGCTACCGCTCGCTCAAAACGAATAGAAAAAGAAATGATCGATGCAGGCCTCCTTCCATCACCACAACCACCCGTTCCTGCTCTGCCTCTGAAACCCGAAAATCCACGAGACTCAACAGTCAGTCTTAACTCCAAAACGTCGGGAAAGGTTGCCGTAATAGATGATGAAGAAGAAGCTGTCAGAACGCGTCTAGAAACCATTGGAATGCACGTCGGCGCGAACTTTGCAGAGAGGTATGTCCGAAGTGATCCTGGTGTACTTGACACCCTTTGTATCCTATTAACATTCTTGACTTCAGGTTGTGTCGCGACAGATCCCTCTTCGCGGAAACACTAGATGTCATCAAATTTATCTGCAAAGATGTATGGACAGCCTGTTGGGACAAGCAAGTTGATAATCTACGGACAAATCACCGAGTACGTCGCATCTCTACATTCACTTTTCATTTTTGATAAGGTAAATCTAGGGTGTTTATGTTCTGCAAGACAACGCATTTAAGACTATCAGTCGGCTTTCTTCATGGGAAGGCCGACCCGAGGCCATACGCAGAGCGAAACTCGTCAGTATATCCATAAGACTTATCTGGACCTCTCTTTTTGACATCTAGTACTCTAGTACGTCGCGATGCCCGCAGGCATCATCAAGGGGGCTCTACAACGATTAGGCTACAACGCTGTTGTCACACCGGAGATTAATTCGCTGCCTCAATGTATGTCTAGTCTCCCTTCTCCTTAACCTTGCTCGTTCTGATTATTAATTAATCCAAGGTACATTCCAAGTCAAACTTCCTAAAGGTTCTTAGATCTCCCCGCTATCCGCATAGCCCAAATGCCGAGACAACCTGTACCAATACTATCTCAATCTGTCCTGTCTTCGAGTTACACGGACGAGTACGCTATACAGAATCTGGTGGATAGCTCCGATACGAGGCAAATCGAGAGTAGTCTAGACCTACCTATTAATCAGGAAGTGACAGTCGGACACTGTCAGTGCTATGTATGAGGTACACACAGACGATCTTGTGTCGGCGTCTCTATGAACCGACGACGACTTGCCATGGCTAACGTTAACTCAGACTGTCTATTCTGCGACGCTGTCGCTCTCTAGTTCAGACTCGACCTACCAGGATGTTACGCAGTGTATCCCATTTGTATTTGTAGTATCCCGCACCCAAAGTACTGCAGATCCGGAGCTGGGTCATACACCCTTGTTGCCATTCCGCTTTGCCTCTTCTCGCCTAAGCTCATCCTCACTTCATTGATCTTTTTATCAGAAGGTTGCATTGTAAATCATATAAATAAACAGTGGATTTGAACCAAAGAAAACAAGACCCTCGCTGCTAGTCATCTCAAGGAGAAGCCAAAGTTCGCTGTGTCGTTGTTTTTCACACCAACCACCTTATGCCAGCCCCGGAAACCCGTCGACCTGTGCACGCTTCCTCATCAGAGAATCTTGTGCAAGTTCGGGTTTACCCTTCAGGCTTTCGACCTTGCTCATCAAGCCGTCAGCAAACAAGGGACTTCTCCTCTCGAGGTATTGCGGCTATAATCTCCAGAGCCAGAACCGGTACTAACAGTTTGACTATTTGAAGGTATGCCAGCACTGCCGATGTTACCTCCTGGGCCTGGGTCGGTATCATGTCTACGAGGAGGGTTGCCTCCTGAGTCCTGGGCCAGAATCGATGGTGTCACGTCTAACTGGAGGACTAACTAGAAGCTCAGGCTAGTAGAGGAGGGTTGTTTCCAGGATCAACGTGCAGTGAGGGAAGAACGTCTCAGGCTTTGACAAAGTCTACACACCGATGAGAAATAGAATCTAGTTCTAAGGGCGGGACCACTCCATATGGAAACTCCGGACGGGGCGGAACTAGTAACTTCCTCTTATCACTCCGCGGTGTGCTATGTTTCCTCCAGGACCATTATCAAAGCTAGAATATTCATGAATGGTCTGCGCTAAGAGCATTTTCTCCGGGTAAGTATATGAGGGGTGAAATTCCCTTCGACAACAGCGTATCGACCTTGTCGATTGCCAAGGATTGAAACGCTCAACCATAGTGCTTCAGACAGACGTCGGCCGGATTTGAAAGTCCGACTGGTGTCGCGACCTTACTCCTTACACCAATGCCACCCCGAAGCAAGAAGAGAAAAGCAACTGAACTTGGACACAACGAGATGGAAAGGCTTCTTGATGGATTGGATAGCATTAAATCGCAGCTCGAGGAATTAAAAGTGGAGGAAGGTGGAGAATTTGAAGCAGAGTTGACAAGTCTAATCGAAAAATATCGACGCAAGTTGGAACCGGTTGTCCGCATCTCCCGTTGGTTCTCGTGTATTCAAGCTATTCTGACCGTCTTTATGTAGCACACATCTTTCTCCGAAGTCAGCGACCGTCTCCTCGAAAGTCTCGACATCACACGCAGCGAGAGTCTACACACAAAAGACCCGCAAGCAACCATCGCGAGGTCGAGGAATGCGGGTGCCACCCATTTGATGTCGCCAGATACGTTTCATAAATTTCTGTTATTCTTGGACCAGCACGTTGTGTCCGACGTATGTCTCTTTCCATTACCTTCGACCCCTATTCACCTTTTGCTATAGCCTGAAGCGTCCGCCCGTATTTGGATCGACGTGTTCATGTATCGTTTGATTGCTTTGACCGCCGAGGCTCAACCACAACAAAGATTACTCCTTCGTCTTGATCATCCGATTCCTGAAGTTCAGTTCGCCGAGTCTCCAACATCGCAAACAGTTGGAGGTTTTGTCGATTACGTCGCATTTCTGGTCGAGGAGAGAGATGCCGGTATGTTCTACTGATTTTGTGACTATTATTCCAACGCTCAGAAGTGATATTTGGTAGCTGAAATCGTTGAGGACTCTGGTTTTGTCAACCCGAATGTCCAAGGCATGCCCGTCATAGAAGCGAAAGCCATCACTGCTGTTTTGCATACACATATTCCCCGAGCCGTTGCAGAGATAGCCGCTTGTGCTAAAACTCAAGGGTAACAGTTTCATTCATGCACCCCGGTAACACACTGATGCGGATCTAGGCGTCATACACTACGGGGCGCATTGACTAACGGCAAAGCCTGGTATTTTCTCGTTTTCACCTGGAATAATGACTTCAAGGGTGGCAGCTATAAGCAATGTCTGTTGATAAACAATGACAATTACGGACCAGCTTTCATAGCAAGCGTCCTTCATCGATGGGTATGTCTCTTATCTGGAATTCGTGTGGATAAATCTGATTTGACGACGACAGCTTGCGGGATGCTTCCTTGATATTGGGGACGAGGACGAGGACTTCCGGGTTATATGATGATATCTATGTTAGTAAAAAAGCCTAACGTTGACATATGGTAGTGAAATATAGCTGACTGGCTTTTGAGAAGGATATTCTGACCAGACAATGGAAGTGTGTAACAGCGAGGACGGCCCGGCCGTCATCGAAGGGTGAGACTTTCGAGTTGTGAATCAGTGGGCATGCGACTGAGTGGCGTGTTTCTAGCCAAAGATTGGAATTACCGTATGAACGAGACAAAAATCACATGGGGAGAACGGGCACGACAAGATAGAAGAACATGGATAGTGTCTAGTGCCCAAAGGGGAGCGAGGCTGTATGAGACCGACACCGGAAAAATAGAATCGAGAGCCTGTATCGTCTCACCCAACCCACGAACCATCGTATCAATGTCTTGCGCCTTCCAGGCTCAAGCTTCAGCCATCCAAGGCCCAGGCAGCGCGAGATATTTCGCTTGGTCTTCCTCGTATACATTACGTCTTCGTGGATCCTTCGACCAAAACCCGTTGTATACACAAACAGCTCGAAGCTACTACAATGGTTAACGGGAATACTTTACTGCAAGTGTACACCATGTCAATTGCAATACTCTATCCAACAGAACTCCCGAACAACTTCAGTCACTTTTTATGCGAAAAACGGCACTGGCGTAACCCTTAATCCTTCCAAAGCCATCCTGAAGAACATCTAGTTGACTCATCACGGCTATCCGTCGTATCGACTTCTCATTTCAACGGACGTGCCGGTCTCTGCAACTCTGTGGAAGGGAATGGTCGTGCCCATCGCAGGCGTTGGTCGGCGTAAGGAAAAAGAGGGCGCCCAAGCTGAAAGAGAGAACCCACATGCTTCTCCACGAACATCTACAACAGCATGGTTAGTGTATTTTTATTTAACGTCCGAGACGACCGACGAATGACCGGAAGGACCCTCGCACCCGAGGCACCAGTGACCATTTAAAAAGAAATCGACGCGTCCATCGTTAGTGTCAGCTAGCGCATTTTGTCATAGGACAATTCACCTAGCCATTATGGAGTCCGTCTCCGACAATTCACCCAACTTCTCCTCCTCCCCCGCCAACACCCACACACCGACGGGCACTGGGAGATCTTACGAGCAGATTAAAAAATAGTTTGACTGGCGTCTAGACCACTAGACTTATCTCGCAGCACCGCTACCGGTCCTGGGAGGTACTCCATAATGGAACAAGACCGAATCCAGCGTTTCTGCCGTGGTCGCTCTACAACGATCAGGCAACAATGGCTGTCGTTACACCGCCGGCCGGAGATTATTTCGCTGCAATTTAAATGTATGTCTAATCTCCCTTCTCTTCAACCTTGCCTGTTCTGACTATTGATTAATCTAAGGCACATTCCAAGTCAAACTTCCTAAAGGTTCATAGATCTCCTCCGTGATATCCGACATAGTCCAAATGCCGAGACAACCTGTACCAATAACTATCTCAATCTGCCCTGTCTTCGAGTTACACGGACGAGTACAAATCGAGATTAGTCTAGACCCATCAATCAGGAAGTGACATTCGGACACTGTCAGTACTATGAGGCACACACATACGATTTTGTGTCGGCGTCTCTTGAACCGGCGACAACTTGTCTTGGCCATGGCTGACGTTAACTGTCTATTCTGCGACGCTGTCCCTTTCTGTTGTGAAAGTTCAGACTCGACCTACTAGGATGTTATGTAGTGTATCTCATATGTATTCGTAGTATTCCGCACTCAAAGTATTGCAGGTCCGGAGCTGGGTCATACACCTTTGTTGTCATTTCGCTTTGTCTCAGCCTCATTTCATCGATCTACCTCTCGCTTTTCATCAGAAGATTCCAGGTCAGTGACACGATTCATATTAAGTATAAGTTACAGAGAAAATACACCGAAGTACACATGTATGTAGTTTACATAGTGCATGATACATGAAAATTATTATTGTACATAGTGGGTACCTAATGCCTAGTAGCTGTAAGTTATTCGATGGGTATACCAAAATAAGTTATGAATGTTGCAATGCATATAAATAAAACCACCAATTTGAACCAAAGGAAAACAAAACCCTCGTTGTCGGTCATCACAAGGGGGGAAAGTCAAGCCTCATTGTGTCGTCGTCTTTCACACCAATCACCTCATGCCAACCCCGGGATCTCGTCGACCTGTGTAAGCCTCCTCATCACAGAATCTTGCGCATGTTCTAGTTTACCCTTCAGACCCTCGACCTTGTTCTTCAACTCTGTCAGCAAACAAGGGGCATCTCCCTTCGAGGTATTGCTGTAATTCCCAGAGCCAGAACTGGTTCTACTAGTTTGACTATTGTCAACACTGTTGATGTTACCTCCTGGGCCAAGGTCGATGGTATCACGTTTGGCTAGAGGATTGACTAGAGGAGGGTTGCCTCCTGGGCCAGGGTTGATGGTATCACGTTTAGCCAGAGGACTAACTAGAGGAGGGTTGCCTCCTGGGCCAAGGTCGATGGTGTCACGTTTAGCTAGAGGACTAACCAGAGGAAGGTTACCTCCTGGTCCTAAATCGATACTACCACGTGCAGCGAGTGAAGAACGCCTCCTAGACTTTGACTTTGTCGAATCTACGTTTCCTCCAGGACCATCATCAAAGCTATCAGCCGAAGAGGACGTAGAACGCTTTTCAGACTTTGACTTGACACGACCTGCGTTTTTTCCGGAACCGTCATCGACGCTACTACCGTCCGAGGCGCCGCTACCGCCAGACGAAGAACGTTTTTCGACCTTTGGTTTGACGACATCTATGTTTTGTCCCGGACCGAAGTCAATGAACGACGACAGTGAGTTCGATCTGGAGGTAGTAGAGAGTGGGGAATCAACGACTCTAGTACTCCTCGCTGTCATAGGACTCGAAGAAGTACCCGTTTTGATAGATTTGACTGACGCGGTGTCGATGTTTTCTAGTTCGCGACTGCGTTTGGTAGCATTGCTAGTAGGTTTACGGAAGAGGTTGCTTCCAGGACCAGGGTTGATTTCGTCCGAGGATACAGAGACAGAGGCGGAAGCTTGCCCGGCGTTTACAACAGGGATGATGGATGGAGGATTGCTTACGGAGCCGATGTCGATATCACTGTCGCTGCTGCTATCGGTGGAAAGAGCAACGTTCTTGTTACTTCCAGACCCGCTAGCAAGCGCTGAGGCCGGGATGACAGTATCTGGGCAATTGGGCCCAGTCAGAACTATGTTTTCACGCAGTGGGGACGACGGGTCGTAGATGCATCTCTTTTCCAGGTCCGGATTAGACCTGATGTACGAAAGAACAGCAGCGTCCGTAGTACCAGGCTGAAGCCACAGGTACGGAATTCCGATTTCCTCGGCGGTTTTGAGCACTTTGAGGGTAACCTGAGTGACGCAAGGAAACGAAAGTGTTTAATGTACTTTGCCTAAAGGAAAGACGGAGAAAAATATACCTTAGGGTTAACCACAATGGATACTGCGGTATTTTCTGGTTCAGATATCCCCTGGAGAGAGGGCAAGCAGTCTTGGTTTTGCAGGGTTTTGTATCTCTGCAGGGTAAGAAATAAGTATGCATTTCAGAGGTGTGTATATAGGTGACTTACGGGGTTGATAGGTATGGCTTTCTTTCCAATGCTCAGGAGGTAGCGAAGGATCTAAGACAAGTTGAATCACCATGTCATACAAGAATTTGACAGTACATACCTTTGCACTCGGTTTTGCATCATTGCTAGATGCTCCGACGACCGCAACCCTGGAGAGGGACTCGAAGCCCTTCTTGCGCGACTCCATGTTATCGGACGCGTTAGCCGTTCCTAAGACGGTGGTACTGGAGACAGTTTGTTGAGACATGAATAAAGCGATAAATAGAATAGATAGGTTGATAAATGAGATAAATGAGATAAATGAGAAGAGGAAACTTGAGTGAAGAAAACTGACATGGTGAGTCCCCCTTTTTATACCCATAGGGCCGTATTCCATCCTGACTAGTAGGCAATCTCTGCCTAGGATCTCCGGAAAACAGGCTTTCATCTTGTAAGAACAAGTGCTGTGTTGTTGGGAAGGCAGAATGATGATCATGGTGGTAGGAGAATAAGGAGATACGCTTGGGTTTGTCCACGTGCCTACTAATATCTGTTCATCATGATCTTAGCGCACGCCACAACAGTGTATCCATGTTGTCGACCCAATTCTTCGTACGGCATGAACCTCACAGCAAGCACACACCAATTTTCGAGAAGGTTTTGTCCAGTACGTTACGTCTAGCTCAATTGGATTCCTCCTCCTCCTCCTCCCCCCTCCTACTGCTGCTGCTGCTTCTGGTCGTGGATATTGAACTTCCTGTGGTCACGAACCCCCTAATCCAAGGACAGCTGTCATCAGGGAAGGGACGGCGTTGTCTCATAGAAATGAAGAAAAGTAAATATCAGGTCGCTTGCATTCAGTCGCTTTATTGCTCAAGCGCCGCTCGAACGTTGCATATTGAATATTCGAATCCAATTCTCAAAGGCGATGTTGTCGACGGATATAACCGCCCGACCGGAGTTTTGACACAAACCTTCGCGCTTTATCCACAAGGCCGTCAGCGGTCGGCGCTATCTTTCCAATACGTACACCGGTAAATTTATGCAACACTTGAAGTTGAAACGCAAATTGTTAGTTGCGTGGGCATGTTTGGACAGTTCCACGGATATAGCTTCGGAAAACACACCGTGTCCTCCCGTCTTTCTTTCTAGAGAAGTGCCAGGGACCTCACAGGTATGAACGGGTTCTGGTCGTTCACCAGCGCCGATCATCTCCGAGGGCCAGTATACAACATTTCAAGTTGGTATACATACCTACACTACTTAGACAGCAGTTGCTTCAAGTTTCTTTCCATGCTCTCGAGGCGATGCTCCTTCGAGTCATTTTCATTTTCTTACTCGTTCCCAAAGAGGTGCATTGCCCTACTGTCATCCGTATTTTACGGGAGTCCATCAGGAAAAGGGAATCCTCCCACCCAAAAGATCTAGCTTGACATGCACTGCAACGATTCGTCTTCTTCCTGACATTTCCGTTAAGTCTGTGCAATAACAGGGTTTGGGATCCTTTCATCTGCCTTGGTCCAGCCCGTATGAAGGATCTTGAAAATACGTACTCGGATCCCTGAAGTTTTGTTCATTCAATCATGTTTCTGAACAGGCACGCGGCGGCGGTCGGTCCGTCTCGCATTCTACTTTCAACATTTTTCATTTTCATTCTTATCACTAATATCAGTCTTGAAACCCATTTTTGTACACCTGATGTCCGTACAGCTCTAGAGACATCTCACCTTCTTCGCAATTGACATTATTAATCCTCAATGCGATGAATGATCTTGAACATCACCTCAACTGGGAGTCTTGGCCTTTCGATACCTTTGTTATCTGGCAAGGTCGGTGGTCACAGTGGCGCTTGTTCTATCCGCCCAGCAACTCGATGATGGCATCTTCTCAGCTCTTTTTGATATTTCAGTCTCCTTCAACCTCAAAGCTCAAAAGAACCTTGCTACCACATTCGACAATTTTCCATCATCATCATCATCATCATCATCATCTAATGACAGATCCACTTATCAAGACAACCTTGTTTAATGAATTCCATTGCATATGCAACTCCCGGACTTCGATGATATGTTTCTAATATTGATTAATCCGATTCGTAGCTAAAAATGACTCTGATGATATGATATTCATAACTTACTAGAATTTCGGGAGTGATCCTAAAGATCATCAAGAACGCAGAAGTACAATACGAGACAATAAAATGTGAAGGTTTTATCAAGACAACCTTGTTTAATGAGCTACATGTGTGGATCGCATTGTACAATAAAAAGGTGAAGGTTTTATCAAGACAACCTTGCTTAATGAGCTACATAGTATCCACATATGCAACACCCAGACTTCGATGATATGTTCTCAATATTGATTATTCCGATCGGTAGCCAAAAATCACTCTGATGATATGATATCCATATAACTTGCTAGAGTTTCAGAAGCAATCCCAGTGATCATCAAGGACCCGGAAGTGCAATGCAAGACAACCAAAAAAGATGAAAAGTTCTCTCATTCCAGCTGTCATCCAACAAAGTCAATATGGTTACTATGTAACTTGTACCTGTTGTCAAGAGGGGGTCGCTTAGGCTTTGGTTGTGGAAGAACTTCATGATGGTCAATTGTGAAGAGTTCCGTCTTTTGAGATGATTTCCCTCATAGACTTGTTATTCAAGGTCACAAACGCGGATGGATACGGAATACAAGCACGGATTTGGAGTGATATGGAGTGCCTGAACTATTGTTCTAGGGAAATTGTACATACTTAGACACGCTGGCATCGTACAAAAATCTTACAATAAGTACCCTGCTCTTTGTTTGTCCTCGGATTGAGGATAATCTCATCCAAATGTACTCGAACTCTTGGATCCAGTGAGGTTTTACTGTTCCTCCCGGGCCAGAAATTAGACTTGCAAGCCCTAACTAGCTAACACAGCCCCAGAAAATGATCAAAAAATGATTGATTTTTCCAAATTTTTGAATTGTTAGTCTACCATGTAATACTACAGGTACTGATCTAAAGAAGCAAGGATCCGAGACCGTTAAGCTGTTCCTTTTGCCAATTGAATCTACAAACACTCGGTCTGAGTCAGTTTCCCTTCCACGGGATCATACTTGACTGACATTGCCCGCATCACAGATGATCTCCCACTTCAACGCTATGTAATTATAACCTAGAGGCTAGTCTTCAAAATCAGACTATTAATTCAAGGTTACTATTGGTCCAAAACAAAGAGTCTCTATGTTGAACAATGCTTTCCACTTCTCAGAAAAAAATCTGTGAATATGAGAAACAAAGAAAAATTCTTGTATTTATTCGGAAATACGGGTAATCACAAATTTTCCAGTCCATAATGCATCAAGGACAACCGGGATTGTTTGACCAGGTACATTATTACACGGACCATGTATAGTCTATGCTAAAAATGGTACGTGGTATTCCTGTTCAGTCGGGAGTGCCATGGCTGTGGTAGATTACTTCAGTGCTCAGTACGCAACGAAACAAGGATCTTCAGAAACCAAGCCTTTATTTGGGTCTAGATCAAAACATAAATTGATGCGGGACTGTGGGCCTAGGAAGTTCGGATATTCTTTACATCACAATGGAAGTCGGAGCGCCCTACGGATAGACATTTAACGGGTTTTTCCGAACAGTGCACGTGGAGATCACGGTTTATAGATGGATTGTTGATTAGTAGTGTCTAATATGCTGATGCCAACAAGAGTCGTTCCCCTGGTACGAGGTGCCATATGCCATTTTGATCAATAGAGGTTTCACCATCCCGAAACAGTCCGGATTATCAAGTCTTCGTGATCAATGATGCAAGACCTGTTCTCCGACTTTCTAGGGCAAAACTTTTATCGCTATCCAGTGCCACGCGTGAGTTGTTATACTAGGTATGGGTAAAATCGATTTTTGGTTTTCCTAGTATCGCCATAGCCACACCATGCTCCGTGTATCATTCCTAGAATCGAGCAGCATATGAATGAAGAGATATTTTTATCAAATCGACTTCCAAAATCCATAGATGCGTACTCTCATTCTTAATTACTTACTTGAGTATAATGATATGAACTCATTAATGAATGCTTGCATTGCCCATTATGAGATCTGGCACTTATCGGAATGTTCATATGTAATGCTGTCCTGTAAATCAGGTCTCCAATAACAACGGATGCAATACACGAAAATGATTATAATTATAGGGCTGTATCCGTTAATAGAGAGAAAGGGCGCATCATGGTCTATTCATAAAAGTACCTACATGTTATGATTATTCATCATCATTCCTTTTTTTGCTACATGATGATATCTGATTCCCTGATCCAACTCCAGACACGTTACGGTTAGTAGCCGGGATTGTCATCACTGGCATCATCCTTATCAGCACAGAATTTTAGAGTTCCACGTTCCATACAGGGGAAATTCCAATGATTCCAAGTGTAAAAAATGGTCAAAATTCCCGTTGCAGATGCGCTCTAGTATGTATTCGGGTCAAAAATTGAAGAAGACAACTCTTCACAGTGTCAAGTAGGTATGATATGATCATTGTGCGTTTACCTACATGTTCAAGATTGAAAAGCGGTACTCATGTTGATGTATTTACAATTCAAATAATTCACTGTCTTTGAAACCTGAGACAGAGTCGGACCAAGTACTTGTTGAGAGTTCTATCGCTGTTCTACTGATAAGTAAAGACGATATTTCCTTTTGAAGAAAGTACATACTTGAGTTGCACGATGCCCGGTGAGATTAGACTTAGAAAATACATCTCTTGTTGATGAAAGACGTACTTGCAAAAGAATGCAATACATAAGTATATGCTTTTCAAAACTGCCACCTATTCGCACTGAGGAGCTTGACCTTCAAGGATACATACATGCATGACAAGTTCAGGGTACTGAAGAATCATAATTACCTACTTGTCGTTTTCTTGACCATTGTTTCCAAGAAAACTTTTTGAAGAAAGCGATGTGTCTGGTGAACTTGTTGAGATCAGCACTGAGTAGTATTTACTGCTATCGGTCTCGATTACGGTAAAAAAAAAAATAATACAGCCTCGTTGTGGCGTTACTACTACCAAATCTTAAGGTCACGGTATGAACTTGAATCTGATGGCAAGGCATCAACTGCCGTGACATGTCCAGTGTTGGCAGTCGCGACAATCTCTTGGATTGGTATTGACATATATCTGATCTCATCGCCCCTTGGATGTGAGATAGACGGAACTCCGATAGGGCTGAGGCGAACTCGGGTGAAAGAAGCCGGCGTTTCCGATGCCTGATTGGTAATAAAGGTCTTGACAAACAAGACCATCGGTGACCGAGGCGAAAAGTTGCGGTTCCTCCTCTCAGTCGTCGGCCTCGCAACATTTTCGCAGGGAAGCGTCCCGAGGCACTCCCAATTTCTGGCCGAAGCGCTTTGTATTTGCTTAGGAAAGCTCACAGTTTGATGCACGGCGGCCCGGAAAAACTGCTTCACTTCCCGAGGTTCGTTTTTCTTTCTCTACGTTCTTCATCGATGGGTATGATGTCTCTTACCTGGAATTCGTGTGGATAAATCTGATTTGACAACGACGACTTGAGAAATGCTTCATCGATATTGGGGGCGAGGACGAGGATTTCCGGGTTATGTGATGTGTTAAGTAGTAAAAAAGCTTAACGTTGACAGTCGGACACTGTCAGTGCTATGAGGCACACACATAGTACATTTTGTGTCGGTGTCTTTTGAACCGACGATGACTTGTCTTGGCCATGGCTAACGTTAACGATCTATTCTGCGACGCTGTTGCTTTCTGTTGTGAACTCGTTTTTCTAGTCTAGACTCGACCTACTAGGATGTTATTTCATATGTATTCGTAGTATTGAAGCTCATCCTCACTTCATTGATCTACCTCTTGTTCATCAGAACTTGAAGATTCCAAGTCAGTGACACGATTCATATTGAGTATAAGCTACAGAGAAAATACACCGAAGTACGCATGTATGTAGTTTACATAGTGCATGATACATGAAGATTATTACTGTCCATAGTGGGTACTAATTACTTAGCTGTAAGTTATTCGACGGGTATACCAAAATAAGTTACGAAGTCCGAAAGTTGCAATGCATATAAATAAAATCACCGATTTGAACCAAAGGAAACCCTCGTTGCCGGTCATCCCAAGGAAGGGAAAGTCAAGCCTCGTTATGTCGTCGTTTTCCACACCAATCACCTCATGCCAACCCCGGGAACTGGTCGATCTGTGTACGCCTCCTCATCAGGTCCTAGTTTCAAATGACCTTGCTCTTCAACTCTTTCTACAAACAAGGGGCATCTCAATTCGAGGTATTGCTGTAATCCCCAGAGCCAGAACTGGTTCTCATTGAAGGTACGCCAACACTGTCGATGTTACCTCCTGGGCCTGGGTCGATGCTATCACGTCTAAGAGGAGGGTTGCCTCCTGATCCAGGATCGATGGTGTCACGTCTACGAGGAAGGTTGCCCCCTGGGCCTGGGTCGATGCTATCACGTCTAAGAGGAGGGTTGCCTCCTGATCCAGGATCGATGGTGTCATGTCTACGAGGAAGGTTGCCCCCTGGGCCTGGGTCGATGCTATCACGTCTAAGAGGAGGGTTGCCCCCTGACCCAGGATCGATGGTGTCACGTCTACGAGGAAGGTTGCCCCCTGGGCCAGGGTCGATGGTATCACGTTTAGCTGGAGGACTAACCAGAGGAGGGTTGTTTCCTGAACCAGGATCGATACTATCACTTGCAGCGAGTGAAGAACGTCTCTGAGACTTTGACTTTACGTATTTCCCCGAACCACCATCAACGCTACTACCGTCCGAGGCGCGACTGCCGCCAGACGAAGAACGCTTTTCGACCTTTGGTTTGGTGACATCTACGTTTATTCCCGAACCGATATCAAGGGGCAACGACAGTGAGTTCGATCTGGAGGTAGTAGAGAGTGGGGAATCAACGACTCTACTCCTCGTTGTCACAGGACTCGAAGAAGAACCTGTTTTGATAGATTTGACCGACGCGGTGTCGATGTTTTCTAGTTCGCGACTGCGTTTGGCAGCACTGCCAGCAGGTTTACGGAAGAGGTTGCTTCCAGGACCAGGGTTGATTTCGTCCGAGGATACAGAGACAGAGGCGGAAGCTTGCCTGGTGTTTACAACAGGGCTGACGGATGGAGGATTGCCTCCAGACCCAATGTCGATGTCACTGTCGCTGCTGCTATCGGTAGAAAGAGCAACGTTCCTGTTACTTCCAGACCCGCTAGCATTGCCAGTAGGTCTACGGGAGAGGTTGCTTCCAGGGCCAGGGTTGATTTCGTCCGAGGATAGAGAGACAGAGGCAGAAGCTTGCCCGGCGATCACAACAGGGCTGATGGATGGAGGATTGCCTCCAGACCCAATGTCGATGTCATTGTCGCTGCTGCTATCGGTGGAAAGAGCAACGTTCTAAGGCAAGTTAAATCACCATGCCATACAAGAATTTGACAGTACATACCTCTGCACTCGGTTTTACATCATTACTAGATGCTCCGACGACCGCAACCGTGGAGAGGGACTGGCGGCCCTCCTCGCGCGATTCCATATTATCAGACGCGTTAGCCGTTCCTAAGACGGTGTTACTAGAGACAGTTTGTTGAGGCATGAATAAAGTGATAAATAGAATAGATAGGTTGTTAAATGAGATAAATGAGAAGAAGGAAACTTGAGTGAAGAAAACTGACATTGCGAGTCCCTCTTTTATACCCGTATTCCATCCTGACTAGTATGCAATCTCTGCCTAGAATCTCCGTAAAACAAGGCTTTCATCTTGTAAGAACGAGTGCTGTGTTGTTGGGAAGGCAGAGTGATGATCATGGTGGTAGGAGAATAAGGAGATACACTTGGGGTTGTCCACGTGCCTCTACAGATATCTGATCTTAGATGCGCGCACGCCACAACAGTGCATCCATGTCCCAATTCGTACGGAGGAGGAGGAGGAACCGGCAACAGGGACCCAATAAGGATGCGGCCGGACTGCACGCCAACAACCTCACAGCAAGTGCACACCAAACGTTTACAAGAAGGTTTTGTCCAGTATGTTACGTCTAGCTCAATTGAGTTCCTCCTCCTCCTCCTCCTCCTGCTATTCCTCCTGCTGCTGCTGGTCGTGGACATTGAAGCCTGTGGTCACGAACCCCCTTATCTAAAAACAGCTGTCATCAGGGAAGGGACGGCGTTGTCTCATAGAAATAAAGATAAGTCAGCATCAGGTCGATTGTATTCATTCGCTTTATTGCTCAAGCGCCGCTCGAATGTTGCATATTGAATATTCGAATCTAATTATCAAAGGCGATGTTGTTGACGGATATAACCGCCCGACCGGAGTTTTGACACAAACCTTCGCGCTTTATTCACAAGGCCGTCAGCGGTCGGCGCTATCTTTCCAATACGTACACCGGTAAATTTATGCAACACTTGTTGAAACGCAAATTGTTAGTTGCGTCGGCATGTTTAGACAGTTCTACGGACATACCTTCAGGAAACACACCGAGAATTCACCGTGTTCTCCCGTCTTTCTTTCTCGAGAGGGCCAGGGACCTCACAGGTATGAACGGGTTCTCGCCGTTCACCGGCGCCACAAAACCTTGATGTCATCTCCGAGGGAGTATACAACACTCAAATTGGTATACATACCTACCGTGACACTCTACTTAGACAGCAGTTGCTTCAGGTTTCTTTCCATGCTCTCCAGGCGGTGCTCCTTCGAGTCATTTTCATTTTCCTACTCGTTCCCAAGGAGGTACGTTGCCCTACTGTCATCCGTATTTTACGGGAGTCCATCAGGAGAAGGGAATCCTCCCACCCCAAAGAACCCGACATTTCCGTCAAGTCTGTGCAATAACAGGGTTTGGGATGCCTTGGTCCAGCCCGTATGGAGGATCTGGAAAATACAAACCGGAGTACTCGGATCTCTGAAGTTTCGTTCATTCAATATTTCTGAACAGGCACGCGGCGGCGGTCGGTCCGTTTCGCATTCTACTTTCGAGTTTTTCATTCTTATCAGACTTGAAACCCGTTCTTGTACACTCGATGTCTGTACATTCTTGTCAGACTTGAAACCCGTTCTTGTACACTCGATGTCTGTACAGCTCTAGAGACGTCTCGCCTTCTTTGCAATTGACATTATTAATCCTCAATACGATGAATAATCTTGAACATCACCTCAACTGGGAGTCTCGGCTTTTCGATACCTTTGTTATCTGGCAAGGTCGGTGGTCACAGTGGCGCTTGTTCTATCCGCCCAACAACTCGATGATGGCATCTTAGCTCTTTTTTATATATCGGTCTCCTTCAATCCCAAAGCTCAAAAGAACTTTGCTACCACATTCAACAGTTTTCCATCATCATCATCATCATCTAATGACAGATCCATTCATCAAGACAACCTTGTTTAATGAATTCCATTGCATATGCAACTGCCGGGCTTCGATGATATGTTCCCAATATTGATTAATCCGATTGGTAGCTAAAAATGACTGATGACATGATATTCATAAATTACTAGAATTTCGGGAGTGATTCTAACGATCATCAAGAACTCAGAAGTACAATGTAAGACAACAAAAAAGTGAAGGTTTTCATCAAGACAACCTTGTTTAATGAGCTACATATGTGGATCGCATTGTACAATAAAAAGATGAAGGTTTTATCAATCGGACAACCTTGTTAAATGAGTTAAATAGTATCCACATATGCAACACCCAGACTTCGATGATATGTTCTCAACATTGATTAATCCGATTGGTAGCTAAAAATCATATGAGATCCATAACTTGCTAGAGTTTTGGAAGCGATCCCAATGATCATCAAGGACTCGGAAGTGCAATGCAAGACAATCAAGAAAAGATGAAAAGTTCTCTCATTCCAGCTGTCAAAGTTCAACAAAGTCAATTTGGTTACTATGTAACTCGTACCTGTTGTCAAGAAGGGGTCGCTTAGGCTTTGGTTGTGGAAGAACTTCATGATGGTCAATTGACAACTGAGTTGGGAGTTCCATCTTTTGAATTGATGATTTCCCTCATAGACTTGTTATTCAAGGTCACAAACGCAGATAGATATGGAATACAAGCACGGATTTGGAGTGATATGGAGTGCCTGAACTAGGTATTGTTCTAGGGAAATTGTACATAAGCACCTGGCATCATACAAAAATCCTACAATAAGTACACCTGCTCTTTGTTTATCCTCGGATTGAGGATAGTCTCATCCAAATGTACTCGAACTCTTGGATCCAGTGAGGTTTACTTTTCTTCTATAGATCCGAGTCAGACCTGTAAGCCCTTACTAGCTAAAATAGCTCCAGAAAATGATCAAAAAATGATTGATTTTTCCAAATTTTTGAATTGTCAGTCTACTACTCCGTCTCGAGCCCCTGTTATACCCAAGCCGGTAGCAATGATGGTCGCAAAAGCCGCTCAACTACCGTGGTGGCCGCTTCTCAGTACTATGTAATACTACAGGTACTGATCTAAAGAAGCAAGGATCCGAGACCGTTAAGCTGTTCCGTGCGCCAATTGAATTTACAAACACTCGGTATGAGTCAGTTTCTCTTCCCCGGGATCATACTTGGCTGACATTGCCCTTATCACAGATGATCTCCCACTTCAACGCTATGTAACCTAGAGGCTAGTCTTCAAAATCAGACTATTAATTCGAGGCTACTATTTGGTCCAAAATAAAGAGTCTCTGTTTTAAATAATGCTCTTCCACTTCTCAGGGAGTAAACATTATTCAGGGGATAATCTATGAAAATGAAAAATGTTTGTACATCAGGAAAAAATAATTTGCTACGGCAGGGACCACTCAAAATATCTGGAGCTATCTATATTACTGCCAAGCTTTGGAGCCTCTTGGGCAATTACGTAGCACCGGTATCAATGGGGTGTTGATATGTAGACCAGGCGTAGGCTCGGTTAAGCTGCACAGATTTTATATAGCCCAAGTATTAACAGTTATTAATTGTGTAGCATTCAGTATCACTCAGGATCAATAATACTATTGACAACAAATCCAGTAAAAAATGCATGATTGCTTACTATATTATCTCTTCCAACTGCAACTGCCATTGATCGTGGCTACAAACGAGCCTGCAGAGTCAAAATAACTAAACGCAATAAATACAGGCATGTGACCAGATTACCAAGCTCGCAATCAAATTCTTTCTAAGTCCCACCGTCATTATGAATGGTGAACTTTGCAGCAGCTTTTCCTCAACAACGACACGGTAAAAAAATCCAAAAATGCGTACTTAGCAAGAATAAGTATAGAACTAATCTCCAAATTACTCCTTTTCATGTGTATTTGCATTTCCGTACTTACCCAGTATAGTCTGTATAAGTAGTGTAAGTACTTACTCAAGTCAGGAGACTCTTTTGCACAATCTTGCTCTATTCTCAAAAGGTAATTAAAAAAGTATGAGGAAATAGGCCCTAGTTCTACAGCGTTGAGGTCTTCACATATTAAGTCTCCAACGAGTCATGATCGGCAACTGTATCATGTGACTGGAGGTTTTTATTTGTTTACCGAAATGCCACGTCTCTTGTCTTCCTTCCTCCATCTTCGCTGCCCAATACGCTGGACCTCATCAACAAATCTCAAGTTTCTTTT
Organism: Dendrothele bispora CBS 962.96; assembly: GCA_004369135.1. Taxonomy (NCBI): domain Eukaryota; kingdom Fungi; phylum Basidiomycota; class Agaricomycetes; order Agaricales; genus Dendrothele; species Dendrothele bispora. Next base: position 179,320 of record ML179129.1, on the reverse strand, counting down.
GAAGGTATGTTGTTTTACTCTCTCTTTCTGGATTTCGGTTCATCCATTTTTGACCTTGTCTAGCTGAAGAGATTTGCATAGGTGTGTGAGTACGGTGAGTTCTTTTTATTGCTCGGTTGTAAGTAGTCCACTGATAGTAAGTAGACGCAACAGCTTGATCCCCACAGGTCAAAACATCTCAAATGGGTCACATGGGCAATACAGGTGCTGAGGAAGGTCGAGGGAGAACAGGAGACAACGATGGTAGTGATACCCGGCCCTGGACCCAATTTGAATAGTTTCGTAGTTTCTAGTCATATACTACTATGTTCATATGTAATAAGTATACATAATACATCATTTTGTTTGCATTTTTCGTTATACATGCTCGAGAATTTTGATATTTAAGCTCTAGTCTCTACTTAAAATCCATAGGCTACATGAAATAAGCCTTGATACTGGTAGATACAGAAATATCAGCTATGGATACAGCAGGCTATTGAGTAATGTGAAGGAGCTATGGAGCGCTATAGTATTGCCTGATAGAGGGGGACGTTCCTACGCAGCTATTATTGCTACTGGGGATATCACATGCTCTGTAGATACTTCCATTTTTTCCTGATGTATTCATCCGGAAATACGGCTAATCGCAATTTTTCCAGCCCATAATGCATCAAGGACAATCGGGATTGTTTGACCAGGTATTACACGGACCATGTATAAAACTAGTACGTGGTATTCCTGTTCAGTCGGGAGTGTCATGGCTGTGGCAGATTCCTCCAGTGCTCGGTACACAACGAAACAAGGATCTTTAGAAACCAAGCCCTTATTTGGGCCCAGATCAAAACATAAATAGCTTGATGAAGGATCTGGACTTAGGAAGTTCGGATATTCCTTATACATCACAGACATTTAACGGGTTTTTCCGAACAGGAGAGATCACGGTTTATAGATGAATTGTTGATTAGTAGTGTCTAATATGCTGATGCCAACAAGAGTCGTCGTTCCGTCTGCCCCTGGTACGAGGTGCCATCTGCCATTTCGATCAATAGAGGGTTCGCCATAGCGAAACGGTCCGGATTATCAAGTCTTCGTGATCAATGATGCAAGACCTGTTCTCCGACTTTCTAGGGCAAAACTTTTATCGCTATCCAGTGCCACGCGTGAGTTGTTATAGGTATGGGAAAAATCAATTTTTGGTTTTCTAGTTTCATCATAGCCACACCATGCTCCGTGTGTCATACATAGAATCGAGCAGCAATCTGCCAAATGAAGAGATATTTTTATCAAAATGACTTTCAAAATCCATAGATGCGTACTCTCTGAATCGTTCTTAATTACTTGAATAGAATGAAATGAACTCATTAATGAATGATTGCATTGCCCATTATGAGATCTGGCACTTATCGGAATGTTCATATGCTGTCCTGTAAATCAGGTCTCCAATAACAACGAATGCAATACACAAAAATGATTATTTTTCATTTAATTATAGGGCTGTATCTGTTAATAGAAAATTCGAAAGGGCGCATCACGGTCAAATCATAAAAGTACTTACATATCATGATTAACCATCGTAAAATCCGTTGGATACTACATAATGATATCTGATTCCCTGATCCAACTTCAGACATGTCACGGTCAGTAGCCAGGATTGTCATCATCATCATTATCATTCAAGTAGAGCGCAGAATTAGAGAGTCCCACATACAGGGTAAATGGATCCAAGTGTAAAAAAATGGCCAAAATTCCCGTTGCAGATGCGTTCTAGTATATATGCGCATCAAAAATTAAAGAGAACAACTCTTCACAGTGTCAAGTAGGTACGCGTTCAAGATTGAAAAGCGGTACTCATGTTGATGTATTTACAATTAAAATACTTCACCGCCTTTGAAACCCTAGACAGAGTCGGAGCAAGTCACTTGTTGAGAGTTCTAAGTATCGTTGTTCTACTGATAGTAAAGGCGATATTCTCTTTTGGTCGAAGAAAGTAAGTAGTACATACTTGAGTTGCACGACGGTCCGGTGAGATTAAACCTAGAATTATTACCTGGAGACATTCTTGCAAAAGAATGCAATACATAAGTATATGCTTCTCAAAACCGCCGCCTATTCGCGCTGAGGAGCTCGACCTTCAAGGATACATACATGCATGCATGAGAAGCTTCCGGTCACTGAAGAATCATAATTACCGACTTGTTGTTTTCTTGACCAGTGTTGAAGGCGATGTGCCTGAGTGTGGGCCGCCCTAGCGAACTTGTCCGAAATCAGCACTGAGTAATATTTACTGCTACCGGTCTCGATTACGGTAAAAAATAAAAAATAAATACAGCCTCGTCGTGGCGTTACTACAACCAGATCTTAAGGTCACGGTATGTGAACTTGGAATCTGATAGCGGCAAGCATCAACTGCCGTGACATGCCCAGTGTTGGCAGTCGCGACAATCTCTTGGATTGGGAGTCAGTAACTTTTTGTTTTGACATATATCTGATCTCATCGCCCTTTCGGACCTTGGGGTGTGAGATAGCGGCGGAACTCCGCTAATTTCTAAATTCTAAAAGAGTTCTACCTGCTTGCTTGCTCGAGCGTGTGAGGCAATGTTTCTTTCTACTTGAAATGGTTTCGATTTCTCATTCATGCTATCGTCTCGCAACAGAGGTAAATAGACTATAATTAGAGAGTTATAACTCTGCATCACCATACACTCCATATCAGACCTGTAAGTAAGTAAATTTCTAATGCCAGTCACTTATTTTACATACTTACATCCGGCATTTGGACCTAGGCTGGAGATTGACAGGAACGGTGATTGCCACTCGTGACTTGAGTGGATTGGGATTCGTGTTTTTTTCGCATCCTTGTCGCTATCAAACTTGAATGTAGTCGATATTCTTGTTCGTCAGATGTCTATCAGCGCTTCAGCGCGTGAATAGGGGTTTTGGCACCCACGACATGTCATCGATTTGTCAGCCGCTAGTAGCACTTACCGTCTTTCATCGATAAGCCTCACTTTGGCCGGTATACGTACCTGCTCGCTTTCTAATTCAAGCTTGTACACTGGTTGAGCAGGGGAATATACTTATAATTACACATGTCGCGTGGAGTGGAATCACCAAAAAAAAGACAGACGACAGACAAACGATGTGAAACGTCCCTCGGCATCGACAAACCGAAGTCGACAACCGACACAGACACCGACACCTACACCTACACCTACACAAGAGTATACCAATACCACCACCTAAACGTGCAGGAACGAGGAAGAAATCGGAAAAAGAGGAAAAACGAACGATATATGCAGTGAATGGTTGAAAAGGTGTGTGCGTGTGGTAGAGGTAAAATTACAAGCTATTCATACAACTTCAGTTAATCTTCAAAAGTTCGACCTCGAATTTTAGCGTAGAATTCGGGGGAATGGTAGGAGGGAAGCCGCGAGCGCCATATGCCTATTTTATTTTTAGGAATCATTCATGACGTCAACCAGGGACATATATGGTTCATTTGGATTTGGGAAGGAAGAAGAGAAGAAGAAGAAGGCCAATTTGTGGGACAGATGGTTAACCGGCAGAAAAGACCATCAGCGATAGGGGCGAAATCGATGACAGGACGAAGACAAAACGAGAAGGTCAGCGTTACAAGAGGAAAACATCGAATCGATTAACGAACATAGTCAGGCGTCGCAGTGAGCGTGGCTTTCTGACCCAATGATAGCTGAGGTACGCCTGTTGTCGTTTTTATTTTACACAAATCGAGGTGTCAGACGACGGCAAAAGAGAAATGGGGACTCTGGCGCACCTTCATCCCATCCCTTGATGACCTTTCCTACGCCAATCTCCGTAACGAAGGGATCTCCACTAGAAGAACAATAATCGTCAGTAATCGATAAAATCATTTCAGGGCGCTACCGAAAAGAACACGTACCGATCCCTACTAGAGTCGAATACGGACCCGTCAAGTAGCGTCCCCACATAGTGTATTGTCACCCTGTCTGTTCATCGCCGACCAGATAACAAATCAGATATACCCCTGCATACAAGCTGCGGTTCCCAACGAGAAGAAAGCCGCAAGCGCATGCACATACCGCCTTTCTTGGGGAAGGTTGTACCGTCGCCGGGAGTGATAGTATCGATCGAAACACCCTAGAAATCGCGTATATCACGAGAAGTCCCATGGTCAACAACGAGCACACGAAGAAACGTTGATGTACGTGGGGAGGAGGGCAGGATCCGTACCATGATTTAACGTCGCAGACAGAAAAGGTCGTGGCTGTCAGTAAAGGAATGGCGGGAGCGAGAAAGCGACCATTCCGACCTTTTAAAAGAAACGGACCAAGAAACTGATCACGATCTGATTGAGATCGCGACAATTGAGAAGGGACGTTTACAGCCTTCGTTATCGATATCGATAATATCTAGTCTTATGATGCTAGACCCATATTGTCCTTCGATAGATCATCGGGATGTCATCGAAAGGTCATTTGCCTTTCTATCTGTTTGGGGGAAGGAGGGAAACCAGCAGCAGGAGTAGCTGTACGACTTGGAGCATCCATATAGCATAATTTCGAAAATCCACCTCCAATATCGCATCGTATCCAGCACAATGTAGTGCGCGCCAACCGACTAGACAGCTTCCTGATAGAGGGAAGAACCTCCAACATATAACCTTAGGATCTCGATTCCACGAGATCGATAGGCGACGTGGTAAACCCTTCCAAAGCGCCTGTAGGCTGTAGCTGTCGCAATCCCTTTCAGCTTTCCAGATGAGGTAAACAAAGCCGAAGAAGCGTCTAAATCTCTGGACAGAAAACCTTCTTTGTACTGGAATCACTCCATATCATATCACACGTCTTGTTCACTTTGCAGTCTACTTCGAACACGGAACAACAACACTTGTAAGATCGACATCGGATATATCGCGGGAACATGAGAAAAAAAAGCCAAACAGTTAGTGTGGGGTAAATCTATTCAAGTACAACAGCTTCGAACAATTGATACGTAGAGGTAAAGGATGAAATTAATGATTCATCTATTACAGATACGCCACTTGTTTTCGACTGGCATTTGAGACCAGAGAATACAAGACTAAAGGCAGGTATCATTCAAAACATTCATCATGTGTACACCAAATCAGTTCACGATGTTTACTATTAGTAGATCTTGTTCCGCAAAGAACGTAGACAACCTCGTGACCGGTTGGCTCTTCCAGCTTCCCCGGTCTTAAAGGTAACAAGACAAATCAAGATGAGCCTCAAGGGTGATTCCGAGAGAGAAAGAATCATCCCAATCGTTCCAAAGGAGGAAAGCAAAAGTCTTTAAAAAAGAGAGGTCCTGATCACTGCTGAGAAGATACGATAGCAGGATGTCACAATGCAAGCCTCCGAGCGTACTGCGGGTCCGGCAGGAATGGACGAAAGACCGGCACAGGTAAACTAGAAGACCCGAATGCGGGTAGGTAGGTAAGTAGATGAAATTCGAAATACCGTGTTGGATCTGCTGCGGAAATTTATGAGGCTTGATGAGGGAAGCGCTCCTGCTTGTAAAAGTTAGCGTATCGAATGGTAAGTAAGTAAGGAAAGCCAGAGGCTTTGATAGTCTCCTGTAAGCAGACGGCAGATTAGAAGATAATCGTTCCAATTCTAAGTATAGCCTTGCCAATTGAGAAGAACGTGGACCCTCTTTCATCTATATCCTTAACATGCACACATGTTCGTTATTCGGTATTGTGCAATCTCCTCAAATCTTCTAAGGGCTTTCGGAACACGTAATTCACGAAAGAAGAGCGAAGTGACCTAGGTAAAGTGTTCACAAAGAAGCAAGGGTGTTTCGAAATGAACTAGTACTTCATAAACTTTGTGTGAATACTAAACTTCTAAACCCGTAAAGCTTCGAAATCCTTGTTATCGACCAACTCAAGTACTTACGCACGCGTGCTAGACGCATGCGCGTGATCCGATTGCGTAGTAGCACAGCGAAATCCAATCTGTGAACTTCGAAGAGAGGTGAAAGGTCTTTTAATTTGACATGAGAGATGAGCTGAGATGAGCTAGATAAGTCTACAAGCTCAATTGTAGACTTCACCGATCACTGATGACAATACTGTGTGTCCTTGACTCCTTGGAAGTCCGTTCGTTCGTTTGTTTTTTGTTTGTTGGATGTTCGTGGAGTCTGTCATTGTAAGGCTATATCGTAATCTCCGGTCTCTTGATTCTATCAGGCTCCAGAAATCTAGACTCTGGGGACTGATCATACACCGATAATCATAGCATATCATTTCATCATATCATATCAGAAGATATAGAAAAAAACCGAAGAAAACGCAAGATGAATAAGTACTAGACGATGTCTGAATTCTTGAGAACCTTCTTGTAAGAATAACCACATCCCGAGAGTTGAACAAAAACCGAACAAAGCAATTGGTTTTTTTAAGGATAGACGAGAAACGTCGAACAGAACACAACGGGAGATGTTTAGCGAGCCACATCGTCGGATTAGATGATCGAATATGCTTGACGTCTGTTCGTTGACCCTTCTAAAACCCCCTAGCGGACACGAGTGCTCAGAAGCTTTCACAGTGATATCCAGATACCTAGTCCACCGGTAGACAGCGCACTGAGCGGAGCAAAGGGAGCATGCGCATAATCAGGGTCCAAGAGAGAAGACCATGTACATCCGGACACGAGCTCAGGAGGAAATCGTGCTTCAAGTTAGTTGTGAATAGTGGAGAAGACTGAGGGATCGAGAGATCGAAAGAGAGAGGAGGGGATTGGACAATGCAGGGTCTTCAAACCATATCTTGCTTCGTTTTGTTTGACCCCACTTGTTGTAATTGACTTTTGAAGCACAAGCTCATTGACTTTGAGCAATACTACCACCGAGCGGAGTTTGAGAAAAGTAGTTGACTTTGAACCGCTTGTTCTTCGAGGGAACTGCTGCGTGGGTCCACTATACGTACCGAATCACCATTCGTTATAGAGACTTCCAGTTACTTTACATACGCATTCGCGGAGCCAAAAGTCCAAGCCTCAAGTCAACGGTCTTGCATGGATCAACCTTCGATTCCATTGGCCCCCTTGTTCGAATTGCCAATGCCCCAGAACTTGAAGGAGTTATCGGAGATGACTCAGATTGCGGGGTGAACGGCACTTGAAGTCATGGCTATCATTGGCCAGAACAATGAATGGATGCAAACGTTGGGGATTTCAACTGAGATGGTTCGTCAAACACCAGGTAAAAAGTACATACATACATCAGCAGTATCATTCCTTTTTCTTCAACACTTATTGCGTTCTTGATACGTACACAATGTATACATCGCCCGGAGTGAAGAAAAGCTCGAGAGATCTGCATGATAGTAGGAAGCTCAATGGTTCGAAGTACCATCGATAGCGAGCAAACAACCGCAAAGGAAAAGGATGATGACGATGAGTACGATACGGTCGATACACGTCGTACCTGCGATGGATTCTCGGGACCGGGTCTTCCTCTTCCCTGTCTTCTCCTTCGAACCCGCCTTTTCCTCGGAGAACGCAACACATGTGGGTCGATTGTCAATCTTTTTTTTTCTTTTGCAAATGAATTTTGGGGTGAAAAGATCGAGTTGGTATAGGTTATTATCTGATAGACAAAAATCTCTTGAAGGATGAGCCAAAACGCACCTGTAATCAGCTGTCGACGTCATCCTAAGTGATTTTTTGCACTTCGTGCAAGGCCAAGCGATCCTTATGTTCCGAAGTGTTCCGTAAACCATTCGAAAGAAATTGTTGGAATGAACAGTGGGATTATGTAGAGCCTGAAGGACGGTACGCGTCCATCTCCGTTGATTGTTACTTGGAAAGTACATCATATAAGGTACTCGCACGATCGATACCGCGGAGGCAACATAGTGGCACTCGAAGCTAAGGGTTCTAGTTTGACTGTTTGACAGTCACACAAAGATTCTTCTGCAGGATTGAGAACAACTGAGCCAAATACTGAGTTCATGCTATTTCTAGTCTTGACTGACTCTCTTCAGTAGACTGACAAACAATGAGATCACTCACATATAATGCATGATGTATGAGCGCATGACGAAGGAAGCAAAGGCGGAGATTTCTCATGAACCTTGAAGGCTGAAGCTTGAAGGGTCTCTCCGACTCCGAAATTCTCTCAGCCGTCAGCTCTGAACCTTGATAATGATAATCTCATCTCCGAGAATTGTTAGAAGTGTCCGACTTCTGAGTCAAGACATCACTGCGTACCTGGATGACGCATATCTGTAACTAGAAGAAGCAGTGTTAGCGCAGTAAATAAAGCAGCGAGGAGGACGCTGGCCCTGGGCTATCGGTGAGTAGGGAAAGAAAGACGAACCTTGGGAAGCGAAGCAGCTTTGCCGGGCTGCCGTGCGTCAAACTGTGAACTTTTTTTGAGCAAATACAAAGCGCTTCGGCCACAAATTGGTGATGCTTCCCCATGAAAATGTCACCTATCATAGACTTGATAGAAAAATCCTGAAGATGATTCCCTTTCTGATCAGTAGCTCAATATAGTGAAACACAAGTGGGCCACCGCAAGCGTGGCAAGTACGAAGCCCGTCAGCTGAAACCAGACCGGAGAGGTCAGAGGCAAGCAGGACCACTTTGGTGACAGACTCGGACGGAAGTTCGAATTCTCAAGGACGACCGAAAGATCTTGACAAACATTGAAACAAGACCATATCTGTGACTGACGCACGTGATCAGCTTACCGGACCAAGGAAGTCGAAAGCCTCTGATCCAAGCAGGACCACATCGAGCCGGAAGTTTCGTGTAAGAACGGCCCGTAATTCTTCCTTTCGGTGCCTAAGTCTCGTCGTAAACTAGGTCAATACTCATGGACAATCTGCTATGTACCGCGTTCGAGGAATTGTACTTCCAGAACAAAAAACGCATACATTGGTTTTGACACGGGCGGCGGGCGGGCGGGCGGCATCAGCAAAAGCCCAGGGATCTGCAAAGGCCTGGGATGGCTCCAAAAGGCATGTGATGGCTCATACATGGTAAGTAGCCATCACAGACATTTTCTAAGTACATGAATGTGAGAATATACAAGCATTATTTAGAAGGAAAACATTCTTTATTATTACAACATTATGTTTTATCTAGCCAGCGTTTACTACAATGTGTAGCTTGAAGAGGTGATACATAATGTAGAATCTATTACATGTTCCCCATAATGTCAAGCATGTAAAAGGTCCAACATAATGTATATGCTGTCAAAGATCATACACAATTTGTGTTCTCTCAAATTCTTGTGCCCAAGAAGTAATGATTTAGGTGCGATTCAAGCTTCCATGAATTACTAGATCAAAATGACATTTGGAAAATTACATTATACACAGCATGTAGCAACGACAAGGACCTCTATCTACAGCAGAGAGTGGAGCAGAGCTCCATACAGGTGTTACCGAACCAATATGCAGTCCAGGAATAGTTTAGACTAATGCAAACATAACGACTGAGGGTTCTCAAGCGGAAAGGAATGATGGGAACTACCTCTAGGGCAACTCGTGAAGGAGGAAGACCAAACAGAATGGCGGTACTGACGAAGACTCACAAGGATCAGAGGAAAGGTTGACTTGACATCATGACGAGATTGGACACCAGAGAGGTAGTGTTTTTGGTCGCAGTGAGAGAGGAAATAGGGTCTGTCAGAGTTATAGCCGTTGTAAAAATCAGTTGACTGGGGAGAAAAAGCGCACGCTAGAGTATCATAGGGTGACGCACCTCAAATTGCAAACAAAGAATCTTGCAACGCTTAATCCTCATGACCAACGAGACCCTCACCCAAGGACATGTCCCCCCCACCTGCAAACGACCTAGACCTTCTTCACTCATGCCCAGTCATGGCATGTTCATTGCGCTAGCTGTCAAAACGGAGCACGGAGAAACAGCTCGGCCATATGGAAAGAAGGTGGAGTGAAGTAAAGATGACAACGCGAGCAGCTGTTGATATAAATGAAAATTTTGAAGCTCCGCTCAAAGTAGTCATGTGACCACATCAGCTACATGAGGGCCGCGAGTCGCGACTTCTAATCTTGGCAACATTGCTACAGTGAAGCTATGTCTTGCTTCTTCACAACCCCCAAGAAGCCTTTGACAGGTCCCAGGAATGTTTTTTTTTTGGTCTATACTACATATATCAGATGTAATGTAATATTTGACAATCTAATCCGAAAGAAAAAAAAACCAATAAACCGATCTTCGTACATATTTCTAGCCTAGAAGTATGTACAAAGATATCCAGTTTATGATCTGTGGATAATTTTCAAGTCCACAGTGCTGGAACTCAAAGCACTACTTGGTCAAAGATCTAAAGAAGAGGGTTTCCCGCTATGTTTTCAATATAAATAATAATGGAGTAGTACCAAACTCAGTCTGAATGATGATGTATATTTAAAAATACATTACCTACATGATCTGTACTATTAAATGTAGCTCTGTACAAAATTTCAATTTTTTTCACCGTGTCGTTGTTGAGAACGAGCCGGTAAGATTATGGGACTTGGAAAAATTTGGGCGCGCGGGTTTAGTAATCCTGTCACGTGACTGTCTTTTTGGTGAGATCACCGTCGACTCCCTGAGTGGCGGCAAAGCTACAACAGTAACATCAAAATCATAACTAAAGAAGCCCCCACATGACCTTCAGTAGCTCTCAAAAATTTTATTGATAGACATAAAGACAAAGAAGCCTAAAAAATACCATTTGTGATCATAGGAAACTAAGGAAAGGTGCAAGTTCTACCACTCAAGTTGTAGATTAAGTACTACTGGCAGACCAAAATCTTACATTCCATTGATATATCCACAAATGAACTCTTTGGACTTTTTTCTAAGTTACATTGTCTTGCCTTCAAGTTGATTTAATCACTATTTGACAATAACTATCTGCCATCTCATCCCCATACATCCATGCTACAAATTATCCTTCTGGTATGCATTCTGGGTCATATATTATACAATGAAATATAGCTACTCACACAGTGTATGATCATCCAATCTACTTATTACAAATTTTCTTCAGAAAAGTACACACCAAGTGCATAATTGCAGAGATTGCATGAATATTAAAGTTGCATTTGGGGCTGTTCCTGATGTCTCTTATAAGCCTCATAAAGAAAGGTTTTCCAAAAGGTTATGAGATGGTTATAATTCTTTGTAGTCAGTTGTCCATCCATGCTTGTATATCTTTGCCTAAGAATGGGCACACTCCCTTGATGATCTTTCCTGATTGTTTGATTATAACTTGCCTTGTACACATCCCAAATTCTATATTCCATTGGAAAAATGTAAAGCCCAAACCTGGTGGCTAATTATGTGATAATCTGGAAATGTTTAAACATTATGGGCCAACCCTCACATTATGCCTTAACCTAGTACAGATGGCCTACATTGTATGGAAACCTGGTACAGATCCTATCAATTATGTCACAATTATTTATCAGAATTAAGCATTATATTTGGATTCTGCCAATGAATAGTCATTGTTGGTTCAAAACAAGATAATGTATTATTCTTTTCTAGATACCAAAATGATGTGCTGCATCTTGAAATGAGATTACATACTGGTTATCTCTTGGAAGTCCCCAAAGACCTTTGATGATCTCATGGGTTTTGCTGATGCCCGACAATTGACAGTCAAAGTGACTTACTCTCGATACCGTTCGCTCGTCATATTGCGAAGTTGCCAGGTAAAATGAAGCCTTACACTAAAAATTTCAAGAACCTTCTTTTGGACATTGATAGAATGCTTTGATTGATCTAGTTTAAGAAAGGATTTTTTCTGTCGCTAGATCCGGGACGAAGAACTTAAGAAGCTACGCCATACTGGTCTTTAGCTGCCACCGTGACGACACAATCCGAGGAATGTTATAGTAACCTGTTCAGTCCAGTGTATTACGGCGTAAGATCTGTGCTCCTGTAGTGCACTGCTGCGTCAATATTGAGGTACGGGGTTATGTCACGGTCGACGATTTCATGGATGCTAAGGCTCTTCATCGTGTCTTCGTAAGGTAAGTAAAATTCAAAAATAGATACCCTCCGTAATCTTCTATTCTATACAGATCAAGGACTTGTGGTCATCGAACGGTATACCCGGCGTGAGAGGACCCAGTTTTCATGAAATTTGCCATCGACTCGGAATATCCTGGTTCATCGACGGTAGCGCTATACTCCAAGGTATCTACAAACATGACAATACAATGAAGTTGTACTGTCTCAGTGTCTGTTAGAAGGTCTCTTTTTTGGGTCTCAGAGCAAATTCGTTTTAATTGTGGCGGTGAAATACACTCTTCACAATTGCTAAATTTGATTCAAAAATCCCAGCTCAAAAATACCACAAGTCGGCCGAAGGGTTTCCGTAGTAATGTAGATTCATGAAACTGAAAAAAAGAAACAGAAATGACAAATTTCACGTCGACTCGGGCTGGGTATGGGCAAATACTATAACGTATGAGCGCGGGGAACAACCCACATCATTGTTACATGTTGGCCGTGGGGAGTGGCTCCTCATTCTAAAAATGACTCCATAATACACCAACTTGAGGGCCACTTAGTACTTACTGGCCGTCTTTGAGTAAAATGATATTAATCAACCCGTCTTATACTTTCCCGTCTTTGATCTTCTATATAATATGGTGATGGTATCCTCCGGCCTGACCCCAGATTTGATGAGCACTTCGAGTTAATATAGGATGTTATTTTGCAAATGGGATGTCTTCATTGCCTTGACCTGCCAAAGGACTACTGCCTGGGTTGCGCTGCGGCTTCACAGGGACGCACGCGTACGCGGTCAACGTTTCAACATTTAATGTTCTATTTCAGTCGGTGTTGTAAAATTAGCAACTGGAGTTCTTCGGATATAAAAACGAGACGTTAAAAGAGGTACCTGTGTGCCACTCAAGTTCTGAAGCTCAATATCTTGTCAATGTTCGATTCTACGCAAGCGAAGAAATTTAGAATCGCCATCATGTAAGTATCCTTCGAATTCTGCAGTTCATATCGATGATGGATTGATCAAACTCACTTTGAAACGCACTCCAGAGGTGGTGGTGTTAGTGGGTTGACTTGTGCATGCGTTCTACGGCACAGCAAGAATGTAGAAATCGATGTGTACGAGGCAGCAGAAGAAATAGCCGAAGTTGGTGCAGGAGTCACCGTTTGGCCTCGGACGTGGAAACTACTCAAGTCAATGGGAATAGAACAAGATATGGTGGATGTTTTGAAGGAAAGACCGACCGATGAACCGAGTGAGTCTGAGTTGTCTACTTGCGCCAAAACCTAAAAATTGGCTGATTCCTAACTCCATGTCTTGTAGAATTGGCGTTTACTTTCCGGAAGAGCGATCAAAAACAAGGAATCACTTTCAAGAGAATGATCAGTCACGGTGGGTTAACTGCATGGATTCCCGATGTCAATGGGCGTCCACGTGGCTCGTATTCGTCGAAGTGACTCTTAACGTTCAAGTTTTCAACAGGCGGTGTTGCGACCTTCCATCGAGCAGACGTCCAACAAGCTCTACTGAAAAACAGTCCTCCTTTCTGCAAGATCCATTTATCTCATCGACTGAGTCACTACCTCGAGGAAGACAACTCCGTTAAACTTTTCTTCCTCAACGGTTCCACAGCCACGTGTGATTTGTTGATCGGTGCCGATGGTATCAAGTCCATCGTGCGCCAACATTTACATGCTCAACCGAATAACGGTATAACTTATACGGGGACGGTGGCATTTCGAGGCTTGATACCAGTCGAAAATCTGCCGACAACGTACAACGATAGTAGGCAGCGGGACGATCCTGTTATAGTAAGCTATTTCCGTGATCCTTAAAATTTCGAAGTATGGCTGACGGTCGGATCATTTCGCTAGTATTGCGGTGACTCCAAAGTAAGTCTTCGGGAGCTAATTCGAAGGACAGAGCCCATCTGACACAAAGAGGCAGTATATAGTCCGATATCCCGTAAGCAAGGGGCGTCTCATCAATGTCGGAGCTTTTTGCACGAGACTGTCGGACGTTGGTAAGACATTCGAGGGGCCTACAGTAAGGGAGGCTACGCAGGAAGAGCTACTGGAAGAGTTCAAGGGATGGGAAGATGAGGTTATAAATCTTTTGAAGGTCAGTTTGATTCCCGTAGATTATCATTTAGTCTAGAAATTCACGCTTATCGTATCCGATGTCCAAGTGTATTGAAAAACCTACGTGCTGGGCTATTCAGGATATCAAACCCTTGAAGTCTTATGTCTCCGAACGGGTTGTTGTTATCGGAGATGCTGTGAGTACCCTTGATTTAGGTGCACATGGTCATAAAATAACTTTTACATTTAGGCACATGCAATGAGTCCACATTTTGGCATCGGAGCTGGTCAAGCAATGGAGGTTAGCATTTGACATTTGATGCATACTTATGTAACACACGGGAGAAAGACTGATGAAATATACCTAGGATGCTTACGTTCTTGGAGGACTTTTGTGCAAGTTGACAAGTGATGAAGAGATCTCATCGTTCCTCAAAATATACGACGATATTCGGAGGCCTTTTGCAAATCGAGTGCTCCAGAACTCTCGACAGCAGGGACTATTTTATCAGTTTAATATGCCTGGTTTCAGAGACCTTGTGGGTGATACTAGCCCTGAGCATTTGGCGACTCTTGGAGATATACTCACTAGGAGGTGGGCCTTCGCTTGGAATGAAACGGTAGAAAATGATCGCAATAAAGCGATAAGCATGTTGGGAAGCAAGTATAAACTATGATGTGAACATACAAACCTCCTTGATGTATGTAGTCCACTGGTCAGGTACTTGAAATGTATCAGGGACGTTTTAACTCGAGGAAAATTTTCTGTGGTCTACCCTCGGTTGCCACAACACACGACTCTTGAGTCAACTGGGGAGCTGAACTGGTTCAACGCAGATAATTATAAGTGACCCGGGCCGGGACTAATGTCTTTTTGTTAGTCAGCCGCGTCCAAAAGTTTACGATTGTTTGGGACTTGGTCCAGACCTCCACTCGACGATTTTTTTCTGTCCGATGCGCCGAATTTCGTCTTTGAAGAAAGGAAAAACCCACAAATATGTAAGCCTTTTGTCTTATGACTGATTGTGGCAGAGACAATGTGAAAATATGCATATAACTCGTTGCTTCTCCTGCACTGGCGTACTAGAGCCGCCTAGTGACTCAACCTTCCACCCATCATTTGAACAGGTCAGATCAACTTACCTGTGGCAATATATTGTGAGATATACTAATAGCCCCCAGTGTCAACAACCCGGACCCACACGACATTTTCGGACTCTAAGCAGCATTGCACGCGCGGTTAGAATTATCGCCTTAACGATGTGCGGTTCTGATCTACATATACCGACATTATTGCTCACATCATAATAGGTACACTATTCCATAATTTTCTATGTCGGCTGGTGGCTGAAATCTTCGATGCAGATATGGCATAATCTGCTTCTTCTCTTGAACGTTGAAGTTGAGCAATCGTTAGCTGCAACGATAGAGAGCCACGATCCAGACATTTCTCGTTCCATACCTGTCCATCCCCCGCCATTGTATCACTGCGCTTTTTTTCAGGTCTGCGGTCACCGCAAAGAAAGATTGAATTATTTCTTGCAAATGCACCCGGTTCGGGGAAGAGCCTTGCCCTGATATTCTACACAATGGCTACGTAGTAAATTCATTTTCCCACTTTTATATCTTATGAATCTGATCCGATCCAATTGCATCGTACGGCTTTGCTTTCAAAATGTTGACGTCAAAACATGTGTTACCTTGCTGTCTCTACCATAGTACCAAGTCCCTCAACCGCAAACAAAAAGCAAATAAGACAGCTGGGAGGAAATTGAGTTTGTCCGAGGAATGTGCTGGAATGTGCAACGGAGTATCTGTGTCAATTCTGATCCGACATTGGATCCCACTGCGCAGAAGCAGGTGCAAGGACTAAACTGTTTTCGAAAGCGGGTTTCCATCCTCCCAGGTCTAGCTTTATGAGTACGTTCACTATCATAACTGCCACCAAATAGTCCGAGAGCTTTTATACCTACCACCGCAGTTGCAGCGACGTCTTTACAATGCCTTCAACACGGCACGCATCTTTTTGCGACCGAAAATTCGAGCCATGCTTGTGAACCGGCTCATCCATAAGGGGAAATCCGGGTTGACCGAGATCAGGCCTGATCAGGCGTCTGACATCGTGTCCACATAGCTGTTTGGATTGAGCGCCGCTAATGATTCCGATATTCCCAGGTACAGGCGAAACCCGACCCTCGAAAGGGAACACGAGTTAGTAAGGTCTTTATAAATCTCTTCTCCTCATGGGTAGAACTCTGCGTTTCCTGCTGCGTCATTTCAACTTCGACTGGTCGACCTCCACAACTGACATCCCAAGTCATGGCTGAAGGAACATCTGCTCTGCCTGTGTTTAATGTTGAACTTTCGTATGTGCTCCAGAGATTTTCGCTATATCATATCCGTTAATTATGATGGACTTCTGTTCGCTATCAATAGATTCGGACCCATGCTCATTGGTGTTTTCTGTGAGTGTCGGGTCATTCCCCCTTGGAGTCGCTACTGATACATCATTTAACACAGTCAATATGATTCTCTATGGGGTACGTGGTTGGACTTTTGAGAGTGATCACTGATGGCTCAGTTTAGTGAAGATCCTCATTGTGCAAGTAAGTTCGCATCCGCTGGCTGAGTGAGGAAGTTGCGTACTGAAGTCGAACGAGCACAGACGTACACATACTATCAAACATATAGAAAGTAAGCTCTTTTTCGTCATCATCGGACTATTCGTTGACGCTCCATTCCACTAGTGACACCCTCTGGATCAGGCTTTTTGTGAGGCTGTTTCTGTCAAACCTTGGATCCGAGACTGAACGGCCCCCATAGGTAGGGTACCTTTTCGTGCTGGAAACTGCCAATACTGCGTTCGACATGGCAATGATGTGGCAGCCTTTAATACAAGGCTTTGGTGAGTCATGCATGAAATCTCCTCTCTCGGATTGGAGGTTCATTTCTTTCAAACTTTAGGTACCCAAGAAGCCGTCAAAAAGTTTCCCACTCGTGAGTGCTTTGAATTCCTCAAACTTGTTATGCATTTACTCATTCTCGCAATTTTCCAGTCTTTTCTACGGGTGGGTCTAAGACGGGCGACATAGTCTTTAACTGAAAATTTTCCCCTGACTGTCGTTTTTCTAGAGCCAATCGTTATGGTGCTTATATCAACACCCATTCAGTGTTTCTTTGCTTGGAGAATCCAAAGAATCACGCAGTCTTCTTGGATACCCGTCTTCATCGTAATATTGTCTGCGGCCTCGATGGGTACGTCCACACGCACTACTATCATTCTAAGGTAAAAATGGACTAATCAAACCGCGCAGCTGGTGGAATATGGACTGGTGTCAAGTTGTTTATCATTAAGCTATTCGCGCGCAAGCCAGAACTCCATGAGTCTGCCTTGTTGTGGTTCCTCACGTCATGCGTCGCAGATGTTATGATCACTGCTACGCTAGTTCGGAGCTTGGTGCGTGTTCTCTTTCCAATGATAAATCCACCTTGTATCCGCCCGCAAGGTTACTGACTTAACTTCCAATCAGTCCCAGCGCAAAACCGGTTTTGTTGTTACTGATTCTGTCATTGACAAGATTATTAGATGTAAGTATCGAATTTGAGTGCGATCTTACATCGTCTGAACTTCTTTTTTCAGTAACGGTGCAGACGGGAATGATAACGTGAGTTTCATTATCATCGAATATATTCAGATCCTTCAACGATTTCCGACTATTCTTTACTAGTGCCATCTGCGCTATTGGAGATGTGGTCTTCTTCATGACTCTACCCGTACGTGATTTATTACGACCATTAGGTATGGCCTGTTCCTTACCCCAGTTTTTATTATCTAGCGTACCGCTCTGTACGTATTGCTGATTTCACAGATGCTGGGAACAATTTTTTTTCTGATTTACACCCACAGCAATTTCCTCTGGGATCTGACTCTCTCGAAGCTATACGCGAATTGCCTTTTCTCGACTCTAAACGCACGAGCCAGTCTGAACAGTATGTCGGGCAATGTGTCATCCGGACAGAACCAAAGAAATATCCAATTAGAAGTGGGAAGCAATATCAGACGCCAGGTAAGTAAAAAGTTTTCTAACCCGAAGTCCTTCGTTGGTACTTAGGCTACTCGGCGCCTTTCTTTCACGTTAACATCGATCCGGTGACCAGACGGACCGGTACACAGTGGACTCCTCGCGGAACGTAAGTATTTGAACTATTCATCCATGTGCTATTCTGCAACTGTAAAGTTCCCATCCTCACTGAAGTCACCCTCGCGGTATTACAGCTAACGACTTCCAGAGTCCAGGCGTTTGAATTAGAAACTACCGGCACCAAGTCTTCGAAATCCTTTGGAACTTCTCAAGAAGCCTACATTGTACAACCGGCACCGGGAGATGTAGAGTATGGGATCACGGTCACTAAGGTGGGAGATTCTTCGAAATGGTGGCACTGAGAGGTCATTAATCACTAGGAACATCCCTCCTTACTAGGTTGTAGAGACGTTATCAGACCCAATGCCGGTTTCGGAATGGAGACGATAAAAAATCGTCGTACACTCCTTGAATCTCATTCCCTTTTTTTATTTTCTTTCTTGGTTAAATTGTCAGTGCTTACACAGTGTATCCATGGATTCTTGGACTCTATTTCTCCGTCAAACTTATCCGAATTCCAAACCGATACCATGTGTATGTATACCATGTATTTTAAGTTTAGGGAGCATTCTTTTCTCTGCGACTTCGAGTGTAGAATGGTTTTGCCGAGATGCTCCCGTCATGTGTAGTGTAGTATTCACCGCCATTTTTCTTTTGAAAAAGTGACCCACCATCAGTGGTATTTTCTCGGATATCTTTAGTCACTACAACCCTTCTAGTGCTAGTAGAGTTCAAACGCACTAGCGCAATCTCTGGGGCTCCATTGATCCTTGTCATTGACTACGCTTTTTGATTTTCGTGATAACAGTGTAAGGATGGGTAGTTGCAATAGACTTGAATTTCATGTCCAGTCGCACATTAGCTCTCCAATCACTCCTTTTGTCATCAAGGGTCGAGGCTAGGAATATTGGCCATCTCTGAAGGACAGGGCTGATGCATACACCAGTAAGTCTGCAATAAGTTGATAGGTCGTGATGGTATCATGCGTTTGACATTATCGAGGGTTTATTTTTCTCAAAGAACTCAACCGCAAAACAGCCTTCAGATTTGGGACTTCGTCCTTATCGTGCTTCAGGAATGACACGCAAAAATAACTTGAAAGTCTCCGGTACGGTGTTTGACTGGACGCTATACAATGACAGGTACTGATATTGATGACACGGAAGATCAATATGCTTCGCATTGGTGACCTACGGCACCACTGCATAAGGGGTGATCGGAGTTTGAAAATTGCACAGCCTCAAATGCCAGCGCAGGTGGCTGTGCATTGCATTTAGGGTCACTGCTAGATAATGGGTTTCGCTCCGCTCACCCAATAAAGTCAAAATGTAACTCATCAACATTTTCTAGCTTCTCACTTCTGTTGACTGCAATCTGTCTTACAAGTGATGGACAGATAACTCGGAAGATTGATCACCATACAACCACTATTTATGCTTTCCTGCACCATAATGAGACGCAACTTTTGTAGATGGTGAGCCCGCCTAGCTCAATCGGATAGGTAGGTAGGTAGGTAGAATACACGGCTCCGCAACTTGCGGGGACCCTTAAGGATCAGCCGGCAACACAAGCTCGGTGGAGGCAAACGCGTGGTAGACCTTTCACCCAACAGGTGCGAGGTATTACAATTGTACATAATGTCAGTACTTGTAATCATGGTACTATGATACATTACCATAGTGAAATAAAACTAGACGAAGCAACGGGAATGCACAGTAGTAGAGTAGTAGTAAAGGACAAGTAAAATATCAATCAATAACCTGATCAAACCTGTAGCAAGTTATTCTCGCTCATCCTCGTAGCACTCGTCAATACGAGGAATGTTACATGTGTCCTTCCAAATAATCAGACACTCATGTACAAACTTTGCCGTAGCCGGTACCAGCTCCCAAGAGAAAATCAAACCCCTGAGCAACTCAAAGACATGATTGCATGAGCGTTGAGCGTCCGGATCCAGATGGTTGGACTGCAGGAACTCTCTACGTAGCAACACAATATCCCCTGCACTTCTGCAGCTTAGCATCACATGTTCTGGTGTCTCGAAAGTGGACCTGCATAGGCGGCACTGTTTTGAGTCGACATTGTCGCCCTCCATGTAACTCCGGCCCGGTGAGCAGTGGAAGATAAAAGGAGACACATTTCCTGCCAGAAGACGGGTTAGGGAACGGCGATGACGGTGATTGCTCACACGATGTAAGTAGTGTCGAAATCTAAGAACCGGGGAAGAAGGCTTATCGTCACTATTTGGATCTATAGGTTCTATCCTACCACGAAGCAGGGATAGACGATGAAAAGAATTGATCTCAGACAAGAGATGCTCGCTTGAGACCCTCCGAATCTCTTTTACCAACCCATCTATAGTCAATGCACATAAATCTGTACGTTGCGGCAAGAACAGTTGCCGAACTTCATTCCCAGGCAACCGGCGCAACACAAGATCCAGGTCGGACACCCACGAGGGTGAGTTATCCTGACGGAGGGCAAAAGATGACTCTATTGCGGTACGGGCGTAGTGACCCAGTGGGAGCTGAAGAAGATATTTGAGGTACGATAACGCCAGTATTGCTCGACGTATACGAATGGGACGAAGACCTGTCTCCGTGAATAGAGGAGTAGTGATCGACTTGCTCGAGAGTCCAAGCATGCGACGGAGAAACATCACCTGTTCTTTCTCAAGTACTAGTGGTTATCTCCAACCCCTGCGAAAAATGTGTGACCGAGAAAATGGTATTACCAAATTTGGAATTTAGCTCTGAACGCGTCAAATTTCGACGCACGCTGCTACCTCCGGGCAGAAACTTGTTCACTGTGAAGGCTCTTCTGCCTCTATCCCCTTAAAATTTGGGATTTAGACTCTGTGAATTGACCTTCTTGCTCTGGCATAAAAGGTAACTACATGCCATCGTATAGTGGACTGCTATTTTATGATCAAGTCCAGAGCAGTAAAATAACTCTGATACCCCACATGCGTTTTTACAGATCTTAACCAGTGACCCAAAATGTGTCTAAATTGTCTCTGCACAAGGTCTCTGTTCTGGATTTCCGGATTTTGTCCGTGTTGTCTTGATATTAATAAATCTTTGTAAAATTTCGCAGTAAAATGCGTTTTCTGAGAAATTGACCAAGTTTTGAGAAAATCGAAAACATACAAATTGTTTCAGCACCCTTCATGAGCATTTCTCCCCATACAAACCAGTCGCCAAAATGAACATATGAAGCCTCGGAGATATTGACCATCTCGCACTGCGAGTGTCGGAGTTTGAATTTGGCGGGGATTGGTGATAACCACAAGTAGCTCTATGCCGTCCTTGCTCACGTCACGAACAATCTCCGCACCCGAGATCAAGTGACAGTCCACCAGTGCAGTATACAACTCCTGACAACATTTTGCAGGCAGACGGCCTCGCCCTACAATACGTTCCGTTCCTAGCACACCATGGGCGCAAGACCGTGCCGCACGTGCTTTTGCAGAGTAGAAGTCATCGAAGATGTCGCGATGCGTTGAAGTAAAAGTGACGCCCACGTATTTAAATTTCTCGACGACTCGGAGATCATTGCCATTCATAATAAAACGTGGAAATGCACCAGGACTGGTGCTCCCAAATATCATAACCTCCGATTTCGAGGGGCTCAATGATAGGAAGTTGTTATAGCACCACAGTTCCAGTTCAGACAGGTGCCGCTGGAGACCTTGAGGCGAGCGAGACACGATAACCAGCGTCAGACTTTTATGAGCATGGGCACAGCTCCTGGATTTAATCTGAAGGCTGCGAGTTCGACCCTCGCGGTGGGCTATTGAAGTGATCGACCTCGATGTCAAACAACCTTTTGCGGACGGTCGACACCGGGAGGTTATGCGATGAACTGTAATGAAATTTTCTGTTTGACTTTTTTCTGACTGAACATGGCAGTTCTTTAGAATTTTTTCCTTACCCTTCAGCCCGAACTGTGATTGTGCCTTGACGTGAACCCCGCGCTTGTGTAGTCTAGACAAGGACTACATGTACAAGAGTGGAAAGTTGGTACCTTATTATCCAGTCCCAGTTCCAGTCCACCTGTCATCCCTGCATCTGAATGAGATTCGTCTTGTCCGTAGTGACCAGTTTCTGTCCCTGCCGCCATTCGATCAAAGCTCGTGTCCTCATCCGCTGTCGCAGTCGTGGAACCGACGATTACTTATACATAGTGACAGAAGGAAGCAGAAGGATCAAGTCAAAAACCAGGAGGTCCTATATAACAAATATATGAGATTTTCATCGAATCAGAATTTTTCATCAGTACTGTCCATCCATCACTAGGATCTTCCGCATGTACTGCACACCTTACAAGTGAAATTGTTGAGTTTCCCGACCGTCGAGGTTTCACACCGTAATTTTCATAATCATGAGGGTACATGGTGGCAAGAGCTTTCCTGGACCTGAACGATTTGTCAAAAAAAAAATCAAAGGATTATAGTCACGTAAATCGTCAGGCAACTTCGATGGTGGCTTTACTAAGTAGTTAAGTATACATAAAAAGTATATGTATGCGTTTCCAGGTCCCCGTCCCTTTGTAGAGAAAAAGTCGAGTCGTTCTGGAAAAAAGCTAGAACATCGACGTAAGTCCGTATATCCGAGTACTTGATTGTAACTGAGCGTTGTTACACGGGTACAGTTTACTAAGGTCGACTAAAGCATTCGTAAGTATACCAGAGTAGAATAGGAAAAAAAGTCAACGCCGGTAAAAGGAAAGACTTGCTGAGGCGAGATCGGGAACGTCAGAAAGCTGTATACGGATGCAATCGGAAGGACCGATGACCCGCTTGTAAGTTGTATCTGACTTTCAAAGTCGTACTCACGGCGAACGATTGATTACTTGAAGACCTGTGTGACTGAGATGGATCTTGTAGCAAGAACTGAGAAGCTAACTGGATCGTGTGCTCTACCGCCTCCGAAGTCTGGGTCCGGTTGCTTTTTAGGTTTTGTGTGTGTACGTGCGGAAACAGGGTACATCGGAGTATCGGTGAGAACGCGGCACCGTCGAGCCGTCTGTATGCATGTGCCACGCAACAAGTTATGTATCATTTCCGCCACCTATTTGTTTTTGACGGACAAAAGGCGGGTTTGATTGGGGAGTCCAGGCTGAAGTAGCATTTCTATAAGGAGTTCATTTTGCAATTCTGTATGAAAACTGGTCCTTCGTAGACAGACAGTATGAGAACCATGAATTGAGGCGGCTGCCTTGCAGGCGCAGCGAAAACTTCGCTTTCGTTCATCAACTCAGTCTTGCTATACGGTAGAGACATCTTGTATCCCATAGTAGAGTTTGATGAGCAAGACGAGCGTGAGGACTAGTGGGACCGATTGAAAGAAATCATTCGACTTCTAAGTAACGAAGCTATTGTTCAGGTACGATTTTCATCCAGAATCAAGGGCAGAAGACCAGACATGTATTCGAGAACGAGCGATTGCTGTAGAGAGTTGAGATCTATAATAAAAAAGCGCACCTAGTGCTACCTGGTGTACATAAAGAACCTTGATGAGGGAACCAGACGAAACAAACCGTGCGAGCCGGTGCATGAGCTGGTTTGTCATCACATTATCTCAACATTCTTTTCCCAACCACGATGTTCAATGCTTATATTTCGACATCTTTATTCGCCTCTCAGTGCTAAAGTTGGACATGCTGATTACCGGCAGAAGTTTTACAAGGGGTTTATATTGACTGATGTTTCTCATACGGTTTTTCCACCTTTTCATCCTCCCCCATCTCTAACGGTTTTCGTCAACGATGTCTAGTTCAGGCAACAGCGATATCGAGAAACATCCCGAAAATGACAGTAAATCGGTCTCCAGTGTTGAGTCCGAGGTCGTTGTAGACCCCGAGATGGAGAAAAAGGTGTGGCGAAAGCTGGACATGTACGTTTTGCCCATCGTCGCCATGTTCTATCTCCTGTCCTTCTTGGTGTGTACTCTTTCTCGTTTGTAAATAGAGTCTTTATTGAGGAGAAATATAGGACCGGACAAATGTTGCGAATGCTCGAGTTGCTGGGCTACAAACTCAACTCGGAATGTCCAACAAAGAGTACAGTATTGCCTTGACGGTCACTTATGTACCTTACATCGCTGCCGAATTGCCTTCGAACCTGATGCTCAAGGTCTGTGTTTCTCTCAGATGCTGCGTCTGAGTAAAGCTCACAGTATTACAGGCTCTCGGCCCTAACTACGTGCTACCTACTATGCTTACTTTGTGGGGTGTCGTGACCACGCTTCAAGGTGTTGTTAAAACATACAGTGGTCTCCTAGCTTGCAGATTCTTCCTTGGTTTACTTGAGGGAGGTGTTTTTCCTGGTCTCGTGCTATACCTCTCCTACTTCTACCCACGTTACAAGATGAATTTGCGGTAAGTATATTCAACGGAAGCAGTGCTTTCTTCCTTTAATCAATCTCTTCACAGGGTATCGGCCTTCTTCTCCTCGGCCTCAATCTCTGGTGCCTTTTCGGGTATCCTGGCATTTGGCATTATCCGAATGAATGGCGTCGGTAACCGCCCTGGTTGGGCTTGGATCTTCATTCTCGAGGGTCTCTTCACAGTTGTCTTTGGTGCTTCGTCCTACTTCACTTTGCCTCGATCCGTGGAGAAGGCATGGTTCTTCACCAAGGAGGAGAAAGAATACGTCTTGCGCAAGCTTGAAGAGGACAATGCTGCAAAGGAAGAAGAAGGCTTCACGTGGAGAGAAGTAGGGATGGCCTTCAAATTGCCACAGGTCTGGTTCACCGCAGTAATCTTCTTCCTTGATGGTGTTATTCTATATTCTCTGGCATAGTAGGTCACATTCTCTTTGGCAAGCTGAGATTATGTCCTTAATTTCTTACTCGACTAGCTTCTCTCCCTCGATTATCCAAGGCCTCGGTTTTACAGCAGCCAATGCGCAGCTTATGAGTGTTCCTCCTTTCGCAGTCGCATTTGTCGTCGCTATGATTTCGGCCTACATCTCCGATCGCTTCCAGTGCAGAGGAATCATCTCTATAGTCTCCTCTGTCTTCTGCGTGATTGGATTTGCGATGTTCCTTGGTAAGCTTTCCGTATATGTACATATGATTTTCCGAAAATTAACCTTCAATCACTTCTCAAGGTTCCCACAACACCAACGTTCAGTACGGCTCTCTCTTCTTTTCGATCCCTGGAACCTATACCCTCGCGCCCACGATCTCTTCATGGGCGTCGAACAACTCCTCTCCTCAGACCCGACGTGCGACTGCTATCGCCATCGCTTTCATTCTCACCAACTCGGGTGGTATTCTCGCTACGTGGCTTATGGGAACTCTTTCTTTGGCCCCTCGTTACACGAAAGCGACTATCACGTTGTTGGTCTTCTCTGCGTTGTGCGCAGTCGTTTCGGGTATAAACTTGATGTACCTCTCCAGCCAAAACAAAGCCAAAGCGGTCAGGAGGAGAGAGTTGGGTAAGAAGTCGAGTGAAGAGCAAGGGTTGGGAGATAAGTCGGCTTGGTTTGTGTATAACTTGTGACCTTTCTTCGCCTTCTTGGTGTTCGAAGGTTTCTGAGATCACAAAACTCTGTGGCTTCTGAGTTCAGATTTTCACCCATATTTTTGGAGTGTGTATATTTAGATTACTTTTTTATCTTTATTAAGGGGTTTGTTGGAAGGTCTCTTTTTTGAATGATCATGATGATATGATGTTCACGTACAGTGTAGTTCACGCGTAGATGCGGGATGCTAACCCGTTTAACATGTACTTACTAACGAGCATGCGATGACTGGCATATATCAAGTTTCCATATTCAGGCTACTTGAAATCAAAAGGAATTAATAAGTTTTGGTTGTCCCCACTGTCGTTAGAGCTTGTCGTAAGATGGGGAGAGCGTGTGGCGAAGAAGAACAGTACCACCGTCGCGATTGTACGACATGTCTGCTCTCATACGCTAAAGTCCTCATGACTACGAGACTGAGGGAGGCAAAGGACTTTTCAGGTTATATCGTGATAAAGTTTTATGATTCCGCAGACTCTTGACCAGGAGACCTGTACATACATACATATTCAACGTATCTGGTAGAAGGTGAAGTGCAAACTACCAATTCTATCAGTTGTAAGAACCCAGCGGCTGGGGTTCGTTGTACAAAGACCGTGTAGATTACTTGGCAGTGAATCCATTTCGAATGACTTGTGGAAGTTTTTGGTTGTTCTTTTCTCTTCTTGATGGACTGGTTTGGAGTGGATACTAACGCCGGCCTCTTCCGAGGGAGCAAGTCTAATTCTACTTACTCACGTACTGCCCTTGAATCAGAGGGGTGATGGCAGATGGTGGTTCAGGCAGATCAGAAGGAATGTGATCATGATGATCATGAGTGAGGAAACTAAGTGCTAGAACCGGACTTAAGGAAATCGGATCTCTCGGAAAAGAAAAGACAGGCATCCTTCACCTAGAATTTAGTATAGGTCAATGCTATGCGTACAACCACGTAGATTCCAGATTCAATCACATATCCATAATGTTAGATATTTTCAGAACCTAGAGATCACGAACTTCAAGTTCTCTGAGCCAGTGCACGACAATCACACTCGAGCCTAGGCAAGTACCATTGATGATGTGTAGTTCATCCTGATCCTCGAAGGACACTTCAAGAATAGTGTTCGACATCGGACTGCCGCGGACTCCAACACAACGTTCTTATCTAGACACGCAAGATCAACGGCCCCTCTCAGGCTCATTGATAAAGAATGTTTGTCAGGGAGAGGAACAACTATAGCGCGACTCCAAGGCACAAGGCCGAACCTTCTTGAAGGCTTTGAATTTTAGGATTCTCCCCTACATCAGTCGTTTCTAACTCTTTCAGCTGATTTTCGCTCGCAAAAGACGCCGAGCTAAATCCCCAATTGCTACCTATGTAAGCCCTTTCATGAATGTCCGATATGCGCTAGTGTTGTCATGATACTTGAGCTGAATTGTGGCTCGTACTCATTTAAGTATGAAGCAAATAAGTGGACCAATGCGCAGCCGGCCGTGAAAGTCAATGCCTTCCGGTCCAAACAGAACCACATCAGTGACACTTGAAGTTCATGTAAAGACTCTTTCGTATAAACTCTTGTCTCGTAACCCTCGACTTGCTACCAGTTATTTGTTCCTTGATTACTGATCGATTGCGGCAGTGAGCCAAACGGCCAATCAATAGAGACGTGCTGTCCACAACGACTGGACGGTCTCCTCACGTTCCCTGGACAATAGCTTTTGAACGCTTATACTTTCCGAGACCATATTTCATGAAGCATGAATGGAGTCTACCCTACATAGTTGCAGAATTGTGAACGTGTGAGTCGGTAATCATTTTCATTTCTACTTAGACATCACACTTCAAAGGCATTTTTGAAATTCCGAGTTTCTTTGCTCTGAAGAAATTATCTCCCTTCGAATAGGTCCGTAATACAAACTCTTCGACATCAAGGTACTTATGTACGTTTTATCGATGAATGAGTCTGATCACCAAGACGTTTCTCACCTACGAACAAAGGATTGTAACCATTCACACTCGTCCGTTTCGCACAATCCGTTTTGTGCCAATCAAATTTCAAAAAGTGAAACAAGCACTAGTACCGACAGATTACCCATTCATGATTGGTGTTGTACGCATTTTTAGACACTTTTGAGGTACTAACTGTATCAAATGAAAAAAGCCCGAATCGTCGGTGTAGTCACGTACCCATAGGTCCCAAACGCCGTGTGGTTCACAAGGTGTATGTAGTTGCATATCTCAGTTACTCGCACCAGTTGATCAGAATTGACATAGTAGCCTCTTGCGAAGGCCGGGCTTTCGACAACCCAAGCATTGGATTACAATCTGACGTAGTCTCAAACGCCGTTCGAGCGAAATCCTGCCACTACCTTCTCAATGTTCTGAATCACATTGATCGTGTCTGCCAAACCGATTTTGAATTTCGTAGTGGGGGAAATCTCTATCAATGTGGGGAGGGAGGAACTTGAACTACCTCACGGGTAATACTGAATCTGCCTGTGATTAAATTCGAAGCATTTGCGCAGTCTGAGTGGGCTGTGAGATTTGAACCAAGGAGATGGTTCTATAGCACTCCCGTGGAGTATTGAATCCGACTTGTAAGTACGAGTATCCGACTTCGAGCTGAGGGTCAAATTCAGTGGCACTCGTATCAAGTAAGTACAGCGGCCTGTGCTATTGCGCTCCCTCAAGGCCTATTATGATCCTCCATGTTCAGCCAATGAAATTCATGGATCAGCAACTACTTCCATAAAGATATTTCTGGTTTGAATCAACGGTTTGGTGCTTTTTGCCTATGAAATGAGATACTAGTCAGGATACTTCGGTGTGCTTTAAAGAACTGCAAGAAGCTTCATTGTAGTCTTATAAGTTAACGCATTGTCAATCTAGCTTCTGAGAAACTTTCCGTCTTCTTTGACTACTCTTGAAATCTTGCTCGTTTGTTCATAGGGCAGCAGCTTTGCCGAGAGTTGCAGGAAGTAGCCTCAAAAGGACGGTACTTGAAAGTTGGATGGCTTGCCCCTTTCTTCGGTGGTGGTAATATTGCGCTAAATATTGATAAAATCCTGAACAAACTCTTTCTTTGATATCCAACTAGATAGAGTAAATTTGGAAGACGGTTCTTGATCTGTTCCTCAGCGTGAAAAACTTCAAAAAGGGGGACCTCGCTTCCCCTCACCCGTAAAATAGCTGTGGGTAATGGTATGAATTTTCTATACTTACAAGTACATTGAAGTTCACGTCTATGTTTCTTTCCGATTTTCTTTAGTTTCAATTTTCGTAATGTAATGCTGATACTGGCTAAGGCACAAAACGCTTAGATCCCCAGTTGGTACTGAAGTACTGACGGATTAGGGGCGACTCCAAAAGGAGTATGACACGTGAGCTCGAATGATTTTGGACCTGACGGTGTTGGAAACTTTAGGTTGACGTGGTCAGCAAGCACGGGCCATGCTCGATGATTGATCACTACTATATCCTGACCTGATTCTCTCCAATCCCTTTACTTTCTTTCCTACTGCCAGAATCTCTGTTGAATATCCAATTCCCAATGGACATCGACGATTTCCCCATCCGTGTTACCGTTGCTCCTTCCCAGTCTGCCTACTTTGCCGGAGAACCATTCAGCGTCAAAATAACTTTTACGAATACAGCAAAATGTGACGCCTTCTCCTCCTCGAAGTTATCTTCACCTAGTACGCCAACAAAAACTCATAGACGCGCCTCACACTCGATCAGCTCGGCGCCTATTGCAAAACCACCTACTTCTCCAGCTGGACACACCGCCCCAAGAACATCTTCATCGTTGGCATCGTCGAAACTCAATAGAATCTCTGGATTCAAGGACAAGGAAGAACCGGAGAGACCAATGAGAAGAGGGTTGGTTGGACAGACGCGGCCGAAAGAGAGTGGCCGGGAGACAGAGGGATTGCTGGATGTAGTGGAGCAAAGGAGAAGGAAGATGTTGTCGAGGAGTATGAGTTTGTCGTTGCAGACGAATGGACTAACAGATGATGGAGAACGAGGAGAGGATCTTGGGGTGTATGGAACGGTTCAATCTTCGCCTTCCTCTCCTTTGGCACCACGTTCTCTCACTTGCGAGTATCTATTCTTCGTAATTTTCTATGTACACTGACAATTTGTTCAGCCCCTTCTTCTCCCAAAGTCGCTTCTCCGCTATCTCGTTCAGAAACACTTCCGTTAGCTGCGTCTCATCCCCACGCAAGAAAAAACTCGTACATGGACGGACAACAGTCGATTCATGTCAATCCACCCCTCGGAATCTTTCCCGTTAATGAACACAACAGTGTCCTGAGTCCGTCGAGTCCATCAAATCCAAGTCCTCTCCGAAACAACATTACCGCTCCTCCTTTGCCAAACAAGGTCAACTCTCCCTTCCTGCCATTTGATGGACCCCCGTCCGCGTCTTCTTCCTCGGCCTCACTCGTCTCTTATAGCTCGGTAGATTCTGGTACATCTTTCAACTCAGTAAATTCTATCCACTCTGCCGCCTCGACAAACAATGTAACCGCTTATCCAATCCCGTCGACGCCTTCCGTATCAGCACACTCGTTTGCTTTGGACCCCATCGCCGAGAATATCTCCCCCGGATCAGAGTCTACTCCGTTGAAGTCTAACGACCCTACGTCCATCCATGTGTCTCATCCGACCCCTTCTTTACCTCATCGTTCCTCTTCCCCTCATTCTCCTCACCGACTCCAACCAGCAATCTCGATACAAGAAGCTACTCCCGTTAAACAACCGGCTGCAAAGGACGCGAATGATGGCGGGACCTATTCAGCACAATCACAAACCGATCAATCCCCAGTCTCTCCTACAAACTCCCGTCGACATGGAAGGACCAAATCCTACTCACATGCGGCTCACAGACCGAACTCAGGAATTGACGGCTTGGGAATTGGACACCCTAGCCAAGCATCGAGTTCTATCGCTCACGGCTTTCCTCATAATGGAGCCGCTGGTCTTAATCACGATCAGACAGAGCGCGAACAGAACCGAGGCCATGATGGTGAACAATTGATTTTATACTCTTACACACAGCTCAAAGGATCGGTCGTTTTGACACCTTTGCCTTCACCGTCGGGTTCTAGGAGTAGAAGCGTCTCTTCCTCAGTTTCGTCCCGGACCCCGTCTACCGCTAGCACTGGTACAAGTAACAGTGTCAATCCATATTCTCCCAACCCCACCTCTTCAGGCACAAAATATGGTCCAACACCTCTTCCACCTCCTTTCCCCACTTCTGGTTCCTCTTTTTCCTCTCAAAGCCCCCACGTAGCACATGTAACCGACGTCCAGCTAACGCCCGCCCAGGTCCTAGCCCTCCTACGAACGTCTTTACTCAAATCTTCGGCAGGAGCTGTTGGAGGTGGTAGTATGGATATCGGTAGGATGACTTCGTCCTTGGGATCCAACTCGTCGTTATCGTTATTATCCAGACAAGGTCCAAAGTCAAATCTGGGTGGTGGGAGAGGGCATACAAGGAGTAGCCTTAGTATCGACGTAGGAAACGCTAACGCGAATTTGAATTTGGGATCCGCGATGAGCTCGGATACGCTATCTAGTGGTACTAGACCGCCTCATAAGCGTAGTTCTAGCATAGGTATGGGCATGGGACTACTGAATGCGTTGTTGGGGCCTTCAAGTCCATCGCTTGACCCTGCTGATAACAGGAACGGATATTCTTCACCCATGCATGCGAGTCGAAGTGCACCAGATGTGTCTAATCCTGGTTATCCTTCCGGAGTGGCCGGAAACAGTGTTTATAACCCAATATCTGGACGAATTCCTGCTGAGGGCAGGTCAAGAGCCGTGTCTGCTTCGGCATCGGCTACTTCCTTGACTGGCGGATACTCTGGAGGCTCGTTTGGATCGATTGGTTCTCTTGGCGCTTGGTTAACTGGATCTTCTCCAAACCCTTCATCCTCTTTTTCATCTGGCGTAGGCTTAGGTGGTGGAGTTGGGAAAGAGATAGACGCTGAGACGCCGCTTCCGACATTCGAAGTTCCTCCTGCGATGTTGGCCGTAGATATGGTTTTGAAACCGGGTGAAGAGAGGAGCTGTGAGTTGTTTTTTTTGCCTTTCTTTATTTCTCTCCCAATATACCGTTTGTAGTATCTCTCGTTAGTTTTCTCAAATACGCATTTCCATACATTCTTTATTTATTGGCACCGTATGCTTATACTCATCATTCCAAACAGACACGTACACTCTCCTCCTACCTCCAGACCTACCTCCAACATTCCGAGGACGCACGTTTCGTTTCTCTTACGAGCTCGTTATCGGTATCGGTGTCCGCCGGGGTTCTGGATCTATCTCGAACCCCAGTAAAAGTACTGGTTTAGGATTGGGTATAGCCGGTATATCCGACTCTTCCGGACAAGAGCGAATACTTTCATCGTCTTCTACGTCTGCGACCCACTCGAGTAACGCGAGAGGATCCGGACCAGGACCTTCAGGCGGATCCACGTCAAAAATCATGCAAATTCCGATCCGAGTGTACACCAACATTGTCGTTGGGCGATCACCGAGTCCATATGATCTGCTTTGGCCAGTGTATAAACGACAGCAACAAGGGTTTGCGCCAGGACATAGGAGAGGTGGGAGAGGGGTCGCGAGCTCACCGCTGGCAGTGACAAAGTATAAGAAAAGTGGAAGCAACAAAGATATGTACACGGGCAAGGTGGAGGAGATTACACGGGGAAATGATAGGATGAATCAGAGAGAGATGGACGGAGATGGAACTGAGAGGATCCTGGATAAGGACAGAGATAAAGATAAAGGCTTGGACGAGTTGAGAGAGTATGCGAAGGGGCTGGTTGACGCTACTACAACCATCTCCAGACGATCAGGTGATTCAGAGGCTGACGAGGAAGACCAGACGATCACGATGAATCGTCACCTTGGTCAGAATCCTCCAGTAATCATGAACGGCCATAACAAGGACAATCTGGGCTTCGGTCCGAGTGAGAGCGTTGCTGCAAGTGGGAACGGGAAAGTGGGGATTGGATGCGGTGAAGCAGTAGAGATTTTGACGAGGAATCAAAAGAAAGGTAAGCATGTCTGTTTCTCTTGCCTTAAGTTCTTTTCTTCTTCAGGTATAGGTGGCCGCTGACGCACTTTCATAGTCTCTTACGATGTCAACAAGGACGGAGTCAAAGTTGCCGTGTTGACTTTTACCAAGGCTGCCTACCGACTGGGCGAGACTGTTCAAGGTGTCGTGGAACTAAATGAACGGACTAGCAGGGCTCGGGTAGTTCAAGTATGTCCTTGTTTTCTCGCATACGGTAGTTCATTTTGACGAATAATTTTTCTGTTGAACCCCCTTAGCTCTCAGCCCACCTTGAGACTCATGAATCGCTACCTACCGCCCTCACGTCTCCTCCGAGTTCCGGAAGCCCCGCAGCTCGTGAACTCAAACGCGTTCACGCCGAACATTACAGTTCATTTGTGCTCTCGACTATGCGCACGACGTTCTCGCTAGACATCCCCTCCGACGCGAGTGCGGCGTTCCAAATTAAAGTTGGAAACGAAAAAGCTACTGGCCACGGGTCTTCAAGGGATCCCTTTGGTCACAGTCCTCAAACTCAGGGTCGAGCCTATTCTGCTCATGGAACATCCAATGCCGCTACTGGTACGACTGTTTCTACTCCCGGTTTCCCATCATTCTCTTCGACATCGCTCTACCCACATTCACCACTGCCCAATACCCCGATGATGCCTACAGTTCCTGCTTCAGCGCCTGCCTATCCTTCTACGTTCCCTCTTTCCTCGCCTTTACCTCCTCCTTCGTCACCTTGGTTACCCAGTCCGTCGTTGTCGCCATCGACACCGATACCGTTCCCTATCCCGCCCAACAGTCAACCAGGTGGATTGGAGTGGAAAGTGAAGCTATGTTTGTTAGTCGCTATCGCTTCGGAGGGATCTGATTTGGGAACTGAGGGTGTAAGGGTGAAAGGGTTGGTCAAGGACGATGAGGTGGACGAGAGGGATGGGGCAGGTGGGGATGAAGGTCATGAGGGAAGGAGAGGTGAATGGGGAAGTTCATGGAAAGCCGTTGGAGGGATTGGGTTGGAGAAAGTCGCAGTAGGGGCCAGCAGAGACAGATTAGGAGGAAATGGAGGAAGCGGAAGAAGTGGTACAGGAGTAGGAACAGGGGCACAGAATCACAATCAGAATCAGGGTCAAGGTCAAGGAATGGTAAAATCGTGGGCTTCGTTCTTGGCTTCTTCGATCTTAGGAACTGGAGATGAAGTTGAGGGTGGAGGTGAGGACGAAGACGAGAACGATGGGTATGACGAGGAAGATGAAGCAGAGATGAATGGATGGATTGATCCTCCGATGTATGACGGGATTAAACCTGACCGTGCAGGAGGTGTAGGGG
The DNA here is from genome assembly GCA_004369135.1 of Dendrothele bispora CBS 962.96. Classification (NCBI taxonomy): domain Eukaryota; kingdom Fungi; phylum Basidiomycota; class Agaricomycetes; order Agaricales; genus Dendrothele; species Dendrothele bispora. Next base: position 145,200 of record ML179129.1, on the reverse strand, counting down.
TTGGTGTCGAGTATGGGAATGAGGGCAAGTGGTTGACCGGTCCGGCTGACGACATTTCGAGTTCTCCTGCTTCTCCTGATGTTACTACCGTTGGAGACCAGGAGCAAAGTGGAAACACAAACGAGAGTAAAGTTGGAGGGAGGACGAAGATAAAGAACGGTGGGAGAAGGAAAAGGAAGATAAGAGCGGAATGGAGGGAGCTGAGAGTGGAAACTGTGGAATGTGAGGTGCCGATCAGGGTTTGGCCAGGGAATACGGCGTACAAACCTGTGGATGTGGTGTTTGATGTTTGAGGCGCTCGAGTTTTTGATCCATATGTTTTGGCGCTCTGAGAAAACAAGTCGACGTTCAAAATTTCGGGGGCTGGCTTTGGGTCAACCGCTGACGTTTACATGAGAACTGGGACAGGAAGTTTACTAGTCCATGGCAGATTCTGGATACTTGTGCTTTGATATTTACATCCAGTGTCCTGGTTTCTTTCTGTATCTTTCGTCATCCTTTTGGTTTTTGAAGCTTGTATAGGTAGACAGATGCCTTGGGACTTGCTTTTAGGATCTTGCTTCCTTTCCTTCTCTTACTCCTTCTGGTCGCTTACTTTCGTTGACTTCGTTGATTCACCTTCCTTTCTCCTTTGCAGGTTCATTCTTGTGTCAAATTGTTAGCCTGGTTTTTTGTTTTTACATAGTACTTACGCGCATATACATAGAATATATCTACATGTATGAGTAGAAAGAAAGAGTAGAGCTAAGAGAGTAAGTAGATGGTTTAAGCTTTCGCTTTAGGACTAAGTATATAAGTATATATGTACTTGTAGCTGTAGCCGTGATAATCTTTGTCTTCCTGTTCTCAATAGGAAGTTTTTGGATGACATTGTTTGCTGCATTCTTTCGAACTGTCGATTTTCGAATGCCAGAGGCTTGAGAGCTTTGCAAAGTTCCCAGGCCTCTCGCCTCAGGTCTTTCTCTTTGGTCGTGGGTTGCTGACTTTCATAGTCTCTTACGATGTCAACTTGAAGGGCGGTGTCAAAGGACTCAAAGTTGCCGTGTTGACTTTTACCAAAGCTGTGTACCGACTGGGACTGTTCAAGGTGCTGTTACAGTGTTACCTGTAGAACTGAACGGACGGACTAGCAGGGCTCGGGTAGTTGAGGCGTGTCCTTTTTCTTGTCTTAGCCTTCCCAGGCCTCAGCATCTCCTCCAATTTCTGGAAGCCCCGCAACTCGTGAACTTGAACGCGTCCCCGCCGAAAATTACAGTTTGTTCGTGCTTTCGACCCAGCGCACGACGACGTTCTCACTGGACATCCCCTCCGATGTGAGTGTAGCGTTCCAAATCAAAGTTGGGAAGTTGGAACGAAAAGGCTACTGGCCACGGGTCTTCAAGGGATCCCTCTGGTCACAGTCCTCAAAACTCAGGGTCGAGCCTATTCTACTCATAGAACATCTTACGCCGCTGCTGGTACGACTGTCTCTAACTCCCGAGTTCCTATCATTCTCCTCGACATCGCTCTACCCACATCCACCATTGCGTAATAATTCTTGCAGTTCCTGCTTCAGCGCCTGCTCATCCTTCTACGTTCTCTCTTTGCCATACCCCTTCGTTTCCTCTTTTTCCTCCTTCGTCATCTTCTTATCCATATCACCATCGACATCGGTACCGTTCCCTATCCCTCCCAAACAGTCGACCGAGTGGAAAGTGAAGCTATGTTTGTCAGTTACTATCGGTTCGGAGGAGTCTGATTTGGGAACTGAGGGTGAAAGGATTGGTTAGGGACGATGAGATGGATGGGTGCAGGTAGGGGATGAAGGTCATATAGGAAGGAGAGGTCATATAGGAAGGAGAGGTCATATAGGAAGGAGAGGTGTGAATGGAGAAGCTCTATAGAAAGCGGTTAGAGGGTATTGGGTTGGAGAAAGTCAGAGTTGGGGCCGGCAGAGACGAAGGGAGGAAGTGGAACTCCTGTCGGAACAAGAACACAGAATGAGGTCCAAGATCAGAAGAAATGGTAAGATCGTGGCTTCGTTCTTGGCTTCTTTGATCTTAGGGACTGGAGATAAACTTGAAGTTGACGATGAGGATGAAGACAAGAACGATGGGTATATGGCGAGGGAGAGGAAGTAAAGATGAATGGATGGGTTGATATCCTCCGGTGTTATGACGGGATTAAACCTGACCGGCAGGGGTTGGTGTGTCGAGTCATGGGAATGAGGGCAAGTTGGTTGACCGCTTTGACTGACGACATTTCGAGTTTCTCCTGCATTCTCCTGATGTTACCACTGTTGAGAGATCAGGAGCAAAGCGGAAACATGAGCGAGGGGGAAGTTGGAAAGAGAACTGCGGGGGAGCGAGGACGAAGATAAGGGACGATGGGAGAAGGAAAAGGAATAACGGCGTACAAACTTGTGGGTTTGTACATTGATGTTTTAATGCGTTTGAGTTTTTTAATCCATTATGCTTTGGCGCGTTCTGGGAAAAACAAGTTCTTCGGAATCGACATTGGATTCGATCTTTCGGGTGGAAAATCTCCGGGTGTGGTCAACCGTTGACATTTACATCGAAAGGACAGGGACAGGTCGCATGATACTTGTGTTTTACTATCTAAGCACTTTCTCCTTTGTAGGTTGATCCTTTTTAAGCTCATTCTTGCGTCAAATCATTATTTTTACATATATACACATAATGACGGAGAATATATCTACATATATGAGCAAGAAGAGAGAGTAGAAGTAAGGCCCTGCTCGGGAACTGAAATTGCGACTCATCTCCCGCCAAAAGTGACTCATGAGTGGGCCGACTCGGGTTCCCGAGCAGGGCCTAAGGGAGTAGACGGTTCAAGCTTTCGCTTTAAATGTACGTACTTGCAGCTGAAGCCGTGATAATTTTTTCCTTCCGTTTCCCGGTGAGAGTCTTTTGAATGACATTTCAAACTGTCCATTTTCGAACGCCAGGCGCTTTTGGTTGCCAGTGTTAGTGTTGCAACGGCTCGGCTCGAGCCGGCTAAAAACTTGGCTCGAGCCGAGCTGTTGAGAGCCGAGCCATGTGACTGGCTCCTTGGCTATGATAAAACCCAACAGCTCGGCTCCAGCTTGGAGCCGCTCTGAGCGGCTAGAGCCAATGTGTATAAGCTGTGACACTATCAGTCACATGTGCCTGTAGATTGTAACATAAGTCACACTTTGTCACACTGGTGTGATTTGTGTCACACCTTCCTCGAGCTGCTAAAACATCTGTTCTGCAATAGTTGTAAGTTTTTTTAATCATTTTCTGGTACCTATTACTGAACAGATGTGGCCAGAATGAAAAAACGAGGTGAGTAGACCCTTCCCTCCTATTGTCGGAGTCGGAAATCATTCAACCTTCTTATTTTGGAAAATAAACGGCTCAAGCTTTGGCTAAGCTGGAGCTAGCCGAGCTGAGCTAGAGCCGACAATGCATTTGGCTCTAACAGAGCCAAAACGTGTGTAGCCGAGCCGAGCTGAGCGGAGCCAAGCGGAGCGGAGCCGTTGCAACACTAGTCTGCATCTAAACGTCCCCTCCTCCACACGGTTATTCCCCTTATCGATGCGCTTACCGATGGCCTTCTTCAAGTCTGCAGGGACTGGTCAAAGTCCTCCCTAACTCAGGCCGCCGCTGCAAAAGCTATTGCCATTCTGAACAAGTACTACAGCAAGACTGATGAGTCTATAATGTATCGAACGACTATGAGTATGTTTCACTATCTTTTGTAAAGACAATTATTGACACATTGTAGTTATGCATCTGCTCTACAGACTCAAGTACTTCAAAGATGCCCACTGGGAGCAGGACTGGATAAATACTGCCGAGAACACTGCCTGTGAAATTTTCCAGGAACAGTACCTCTTTGATGTTGAGGTTGAATCTCCTGAAACTCTACAAGAATCCCAGGTAGGCTAACTCTTTCGAACGATTTCTGTGGTTAACTTATGCTTTCTAGTCACGCAAATCTTCAATTTTCGCCAAGATTGACAACTACGGCAAAGACGACTCCAGTGACGACATCTTCACTCAATACATTAAGGAAAAGCCCTGCACCGATGATCCTATCCAATTTTGGACTTCAAAACTCAATAAACCCGGTGACAAACCGACACCAAAAGGAGCTCTTGCTCAAATGGGACTTGATTTCTGCTCAGCCCCTGGTTAGTGGCTATCTATTCTTCCAGATTTCTCTCGCTAACTAATCATCTTTTAGCTGCTTTGACAGATGTCGAACGTCTCTTTTCCCATGCCGGTCTCCTAGTTACCAAGTGTCGACACAACATGAAGTTCTCAACCCTGCGAGCGGCCATGGTTTTGAAGTCATGGTTTGAAAGTGGGCTTGTACCGGAGGAGGAGGTTATAAAATTCTATAGGGAGCTTAATTCTCAAAGGAAAAAGCATTTGAAGCCCGAAGAGGAGAGTGAAACTGACATTGAGGATTCTGAGGATGAAAATTAGTACTATATACTCTTTTTATTCTATTCAATAAATGATGATTTTTATTAAATTTCACAAGTACCTGTGAGCATACACGCGAGTACTTGTAGCTGATCCGTGTGCATGAGTAACCTGCAGACCCGCAGGTCAAAAACCTGCGAGTCAGGTACCCGTTTCCCACGGATCTTAAGTGGGTCACAGGTCAGCCCTTTTTGGCCACGAGTACCTGTGAACGGATCACGGGTATACCTGGACCCTGACTCGTGAAGGTCTTTAACAGGAAGAGGGAGAACTTGAACGTCAGGCTTGTCGGCTACAAGGTCCAATATCGAACTTAGCGAGAAAGAGCTTATAGGCTTAAGTCGGACATAATGGATTGATGGAGAGCTATTGCCATCTGACCGGACTGATGTCTGTCGAAAAGACATATTGTCATATTGATTATAATAATAATCATATGATCAAATCATCTAATGATATAATTATGATTATGAAGTTGATGATTAATTATGCTGTAAATACGTAGTATTACTCATATTTTATGTAGCCAATAGCGTTAACCACTCTTTGATGGTTAACAGCTTTGTAACAGCTATGATGACATTTATGACGCATGTAGTACGATTGTAGTAAATAGCTGTAGCTGTATAGTTAGCTAGATAAGGTTCAAACTCCTATTCCATAGTAGTATAAATACTGTACTCGTAGACCAGTATTCCCTATCGTTCTACCTGAACAATCTAGCTCGTCTATCTGCTCTCTACTCTTATCCTCACTCTCAGACAACAACCTTTTGCCAGTTACTAACAAAGGTGATGTAGCCATCACTTAGTTCTTGCTAAACTGCGCATATAATGTGCTGTCTTCACAGGTTATGGGCCCCGACTGCAATAACACTGGTTGCACCCCTGCACAGATGGTTCTGGACATCTTTGTAGAGTGAACCAAGCGTTGGGAACCTACCTGGCGAGGTAGTTGTCTTCTGACGTTTGCTTTGCTGAGATTTTAAGATTCTTACGAGTTGGTTGGGCTAGTTACTATTCATGTATTTTATTAATCTCCCGCCTAGAGAAAAGGTGGAGAAGGCACACATTGGGCTTGTTTGTTTTGGGTACATTACTGTCCCAAAAACCTCTTTGTTGTGACCTTTAAGGCTGAGTAGGGAAGGGCAAAGACCCAAACATACGCTTGGGACGAGTTCCTATATAAAGGATCAGTCTTTAACGCTATCCACCAATAACCCGGTAGTCACTCCGGTGAGGTTGGGCGTGTCACAAGTAATATGTACCCTACAAGGCTCATCGTAGAAATTTCCTTCCCCTATGCACCTTAAGTCCCTTCTACGTCTAGTAGAATGTGGTATGTGCTATGGACTGTGGTGGTCAAACACTGCAACTTTCGTAAAGCCTTATCTGGACAGAATTCTCGTTCTGTCTTGCTAGAGAGTCATCCTTTACCTTGATAAATGATGTCGTCTGTGTGTAACAGCTTCGTTGTTTTGACAGGGGGGAGCAGTTTTGCACTGCATGACAATCGTTATGGCTTGCAGCTAGCCGAAAGGCTGCCTGACTGCACTTCTGTGCAAAATCATGGGGAGTTAATAAGCTCCTTAATAGATGTCATGAGGCTTAATTGCTTAGGACGATGCACCATGATTTATAGTCAGAATGGCAGGAAGTAAAAAGTCCATGATTGCAGTACCCTTTCTGAATGACTTTCTATCGGTGTGTAGTGTTTTAGTATTTACTTTTGCCTAGTCTGGGGCGTTTGCCCAGATAGGAGATGGATATATGGATGGATAACACTCAACAACTCTAAGAATTAAAAAATCTTCGTGGTGTAGAATACTTCTATGGAGTATAATCCAGTTCCAGCGGCCTATAACTTGTTGATGCACGTTAGCATACTAACTGTCGCTCAACAGACTTCGCAATGGCTGACAAACTTATCAACTCCGTTCCTATGCTTTCCGGAACTAACTTCCTCGAGTGGAAAGAAGCTATGACTTCTCTCCTTCGTGCTCAGGAATGTTGGGGAATTGTTACAGGACGAGTTACAAGGCCTGATGGTATGGACACTCTAGTACCTACTCATTTCCTTGATTATCCTCATCACTTCGTTTCTGTAGGAGCTAATCTCCAGGAAAAGAAGAATGATTGGGACAACACGGATGATAAAGCAATTGGTTATATTGGTCTTCGTCTCCCTGCAGATGTACGCTCCAACATGAATTCTTTCGAGGATTCACAAGTTTCGGGAAATACAGATGCTCGTGCTAAAACTTCGTTTACATCTAAAATGTTGTGGGATAAAATTGTGCTGGAGTATGGTACTACACGCACCCCACTTAAATATCAAAACTTTAGTGATTTTATGGACTGGGATTTCCAGGAAGGCAAGGACCCTGTCCCTCAATTTGCCACCTTGAAACAATTATTGGCGCGGTTACAACTTGATGGAATGGCAATTCCTGAAACTTTCAGGGGTTACCATGTCCTCAAAGCGCTTCCCAGGTCTTATAATAATCTAAAGACCACCATTTTATCTACAAATACCGATTTAACATTGGCTATTGTGGAACAAACGGTGACAGATGAATATCGTAGTAGGCACACCCAAACAAGTTTGGTATCTCGTATAACTGGTGAGCGTCGTCACTTTAATGGTCCTCCAAGTTGGTCTAAACAGAAAAAAGATGGTAAGAAGCGCCAGGAAGGCAGCTCCCATCCAGATAAAAAAGATAAAAAACAGACACAACAGGAGGAACAGGGGACAAGAAGAACTTTAAAAAGACTCGTCGCGGTAAAGGGGGTAGTAAGAATAAGAAGGACAAGGGTAAGCAGAAAGCCAATTCTGCTGTTCATGTGTCTGATTCCGATTCTGACTCTGATTCTCCTCTTCCTACGATCCACAAACTTCCTATGGCTTTTATGACACGTCCAGTTCTCAACATTAATGACTTTGGCTCCGATATTGAAATATTGGATGGTCCTCCTCAAATTGCCGAGTCATCTATGTCTGTAAACAGGACAAACCAAAATTGTCTAAAGGCCAGAAGAGAGGTGAGATTCGTAAATTTAACAAAAAGAGAGAATTATGGGCAAAAGCACATAAGAAGGTCAAAGATTGGCAATTTCCGCCACATCTTGATATGACTGATGAATATGATGCTGCGCCCAGGACTCATGATCTTTTCCCTGCTCCTCCTAATTGGGATCAATTCATTGAAAAAATGGAACAACCCACTTACAACGAAAATTTTTCGGATCAACCCCTGCATTGGCGTCTTGAAAGTATGTGGCTCTATGAGCATCCCCAAGATTTGGGTGATATCCATGACTGGACTCACACGCTTTCTTTAGTAGATTCTGCTCTGGATAAATCCAAATGGCCTCGCTACGGTTATGAAGATTTTGCCCGTATGGAACAAGAAGATTTTGATCACGACTTCAAATCTTGGGTAAAAAAATGGGAGTGCTTCTTATTATGAGAATGCACCTCGTGTTTCTTCAAATGGTACGCCTGAGCCACCAGAATTCTATGAGCGCTATATTTACCGTGACTTTCTTCATAACTATGTTGAATTTTTCCGTGGTCAAATGACCCTCACCTTTGGCGATTTCAAATTCCTTACCCGCAAAATTTATGTAGACGATGAGGTGGAATTTATTGATGCAGGTCCTGAGGATGGGAATTTATTGATCCACCTCCCTGAGGATGAGGAGAAACTCTCCACTCCTCCATCATCTGTAAAAACAGGAGATTCAAACTCCTGTTGTACACAAAAATCGTCCTCGTAAAAAAAGGTTCATGGAAATCTAAAGGCAAGCAACCCATTATTCTTGACAGACATCGTGCAGCTTCAGAATCCGCCATTAATTCAATGGATGTGGATTGGGACTTACGTCCTGAAACAGCTGAAACACGGTCTGAAATAGATATTGGGGTTGAAGCCGATCCATGTTTTATGATGGGGAATTAAATGAATGGCTTGAATGGTGGTACCGTGACAATTTTTCATTAAATTCACCAACTGACTTACCATTGTTTAAACAGAAAGAAGCTCAAATTAAAG
>ML179129.1:53834-136664 GCA_004369135.1 Dendrothele bispora CBS 962.96 | reverse complement strand
CTCTCCTCTTCGCTTGAGCTCTCATCCGCATCTGAGTTTCCATCCGAATTGGAATCTTCGGACCCATTCACTTCAACCTCCACGTCCGAGTCCACGTCAATCCGAAATCCAGGTATAGTGATTGTGATGGAGGTGTCGTTGCCCATCACTGCTCCATCCGAACTGGAATTTTCGGACCCATCCACTTCAACCTCCACATCCGAGTCCATGTCAGTCCGATCTCCAGGTATAGTGATTGTGATGGAGGTATCATTGCCCATCACTGCATAAGCTGACAGGCTCTCGAATGTGCCTGCATTCATCTCCTCTTCCCTGTCACTCTCCTCATCGCTGGACAATATACCTCCATCCGGCTCTGCCGGGATATGTGATGTTCCGATATTCTTTCCTCTCTTCCGGCTTTCTCTCCCTATTCCCTCCCCCACAATAACCCTGAACAGGGTTATTCCTTTCACAAACTCGGGCTGAACAGCCTCCTTGGTACTTTTTACCATGGGAATTTGGCTGTTCAGGTCGAGGGGCACGCCGCGCTGTTGTTTTACCCAGTTTTTGATTTTTGGGTGGTGATTCCGATAATGCCGGCGGGTGGATTTGGGGTGGGAGGGGTGGGATTCGAGGTGCCGCACTGAAATTATTGGCTTGTCGAGGTGATAGGGGGGGTGGTAAGTTCAAGAATGGAATAGGAGGGGGAAAAAAGGATGATGTCGGCGGCTGGACAGGATATGTCCAATTAATTGGGATCGGCGGCCAAATTACAGGCGGTGGAGCCGGGCGTTGCGCCCAATTAGCTGGAACTGGCGGCCAAATTACAGGTGGGTACTGTGCCGAGTTAGGTACCGGTGGGATCGACGGCCCACTTGGAATTGGCTGACCTAAAGAAGGTTGGGGCACGGTCATGGGGTAGTTTATCCCATGCCCGGGTTCTACTGTCTCGCGCGGTCCGGGTTTGATTTCTTGTTGGTTCCGGCGGTCTGCACGTCGTTTTGCATGTCGCCGGTCCGATTCGGCCATTTCTTCTTCAATTTTGCGGATTTCCTCTTTAATTCGGGCTTCTTCTTGATCTATTTCTTCAATTGCCCGTTCGTATTCTTCTATTTCTCGTCGCCTAGATTCTTCTCGGAGTCTAAATGTTAGTAAGATGTCTGAATGGGAAAATGTATTTGAGTTTTGATCTTGTGACCCCAGCAGTCTGCGGGGTCAACATGTCTGATTTGGGGTGGTCCGGAGTCTCCGGTCTTGAATTGTCTGTCTGTATGAAGCCGTCATTTGGGCTGGTCATGGGTCTACACGAGTCTCGTGCACTTTGACCCTCTGCCATTCCCGCCGTAGATGGTTGTTGTCCAGGTGTCAGCGGTGAGTCTCCGCTAGTGACGAAATCCGGTCCCGAGCCAAGTACGCAGCAACCTGACATCTGTCAAGGTGCTAAAAAAGGTGTAGAGTGTCTGGCTCCCTTTCGAGCCATGCAGAAGGCCCGATGGCCAAATTAGCAAGCCAACAGGATAGATTGAGCGTACGTAGCACGAAAGAAAACAAGAACTAAGGAAAACGGCACGTGGCCGCGTAAATGTACATAAATAGGCGAAACCGACGGACTTAGGTATTTTAAAAATTTTATATACTCTACACCAGCGACACTTAGTCATACCCGTCTGCTTAATATTGTTTTGGAAAAGTCTGGCGGGGTTTGAAGATCAACGGCTTGTAGGAGGTAGATTATATGGATACTGTAATATGCATGGTGCCGGAAATGGCACAGCCAAAATGAATAGGTAAGATTCTACATAAGTGACTGGCCTCGTACTTGCCACGCAAAGCAATGGCCCACTTCCTGTTGATGAATTGGTATTATGTAAATCTCATTACTATGTTAACACTGGGTGCAAGCACCATGGCCTAGTGTTGCACATGACTCGACTCGACTCCAGCTAGTCGATGAGTCGAGTCGATTTTTAGTCGAGCCGAGTCGGACTCGTGACTCGTGACTCTGGCAAGTTTAAAGTCACTTGAGCGAAATTGAGTGATCCAGCTGAATAATTACCCTTTTTTGGTAATTGAGATGTCGTACGCAGCTGATTTACCTGTTTTGGTAACAGTTACTCATCTTGAAAAAATTCAATTCTATTCAATAATATATTCACATAATAATAAATTAACTACATTGGCGACTTGGCTGACTCAACTGACTCGAGTCGACTCCGGAGTGGAGTCACCAGATTTGGAGCCGGAGTCGACTGGAGTCGAGCCGGAGTGAGTCATAGCCGAGTTTCGGCAACACTACCATGGCCTTTGCATGTCAAAGGCCATAAAGGCCGTTGACATGCCCCTCTGCGACATACATATGGAGCTCTGCCGCTCTCCGGCAGGTGTAAATTAAGTAGTTTACATACTTTAATAAAACAAAGTTGAAAGGAGTTATACATAGAGAAATGGCGGCTGTGCAGTTGACTCACCACTTGAGAGGCAAAGCTTTGTTTTACTGAAAATAAACCAAACATCTGCCGAAGAACGGCAGGGCCTTTGTGCACGTCACACACGTGAAGTCAAAGGGGCGTGTCAACGGCCTTTATGGCCTTTCCATGTCAAAGGCCATGGTGCTTGCACCCAGTGTAAATATACATACATTTATCAGAGATGTTTCCTTTATTGGGGGTCAAAATCATTTTTCACCCCAGTATACTACGGATTTACAGAGAAATTTACACTAAAATGATATTTATGTAATACCAACTCATGTTTGTGTAGTTCTTCTAGGTTTCAAGAAAGCTTCGAAAAGCTGAGAGTTAGAAGTTCGAAATGGACAATACATTAAGCGAGCTTAGTTTTCAAAGTTGCGGAAATTCAACTTGTCACGCGTCACACTCAAATTCTTGAAGATCTTAAATGACTCGAAGAAACTCAAAAAAGTGCTTCGAAGTGTCGAAAAACAGCCTAAAACAGCCAAAGTGTCGGAAATTATTTTTGTTCGCTTTCACACGGCATAACTCTTAGCACTCTCAGGCCTCAGCATCTTCTCCAATTTCTGGAAGCCCGCAACTCGTGAACTTGAACACGTCCCTGCTGCAAAATTACAGTTTGTTCATGCTTTCGACTCAGCACACGACATTCTCACTGGAAATCCCCTAGGCCTCCAATGTGAGTGTAGCCTGAATCAAAGTTGGGAAAGAAAAAGCTACTGGCCACGGTCCTCAAAACTCAGGGTCGAGCCTGTTCTACTCTCATAAAACATCTAACGCCGCTGCTGGTACAACTGTCTCTAACTCCCGAGTTCCTATCGTTCTCCTCGACATTGCTCTACCCACATCATGATCCACCATTGTGTAATACTCCGATAATTCTTACAGTTCCTGCTTCAGTGCCTGCTCATGCGACTGAGGTTTGTACATGTATGTCACAACTACGTACTTATACCTACGCGTCCAGGGGTCTTGCGTGAGACGTGTGATGATTACTATAAACAGTATTAAGGAAACTATACTAGGTAACGCAAGTTACTAATTGTCCATCTTGTGCTGTAACAAGTAAATGAGAAATCTAACACTCCCCTTCAAGATGGACCTAGTCCCAAAAGAACTGCAAAATTCTTTGCCTTTACGTTGGGTAATGCTTTGGTTAAAGTATCAGCAACCATATCCTCCGTCAGACAATATACTAGCTTCATCTTGCCTTCTTTGATAACAAAACATATGAAGTGAAATTGTATGTTGATGTGCTTCGTACAGCCATGGTAACGATGGTCCTTCGAGAGGGCAATCACTGCTTGATTGTCAGAGTTCAACATAGTCAGGGAAGGAATAATAGAAAATGTCGGCTCAAAAATTTGAGCAATGAGACTGTGTAACCAACCTAGTGTTGCACATGACTCGACTCGACTCTGGCTAGTTGACGAGTCGAGTCGATTTTTAGTTGAGGCGAGACGGACTCATGACTCGTGACTCTGGCAAGTTTAAAGTCACTTGAGCGAAATTGAGTGATCCAGCTGAATAATTACCCTTTTTTGGTAATTGAGATGTAGTACGCAGCTAAATTACCTGTTTTGGTAACAGTTACTCATCTTGGAAGTATTCAATTCTATTCAATAATATATTCACATAATAATAAATCAACTACATTGGCGAATCGGCTGACTCAACTGACTCAAGTCGACTCCGGAGTGGAGTCACCAGATTTGGAGCCGGAGTCGACTGGAGTTGAGCCAGAGTGAGTCATAGCCGAGTCTTGGCAACACTAAACCAACCACCTTCTTTCGCCGCTTCGGTAGCAGTGACGTACTCAGATTCGCAAGTAGAAAGTGATACGAGTGTTTGAGAGCGCAAACACCATGAAGTCACACCACCATCAACTATGAATACATAGCTGGTAATGGCCCTCCAATTGTTGTTCATGCTCCCGTCCGCGTCCACGAAACCAGAAATGTTCTCAGACTGAGAACCATGGGTCAAAGACCAGTCCTTCATACTGACGAGATATGCCACTACTCGCTTTGCAGCTGTCCAATGGGCCTTTCCAGGGTTGGTAACAGAGCAAGCGAGAGTATGGATTGTGAATCCTATGTCTACTCGTGTTCCAACATAAGCATACATGAGTTTCCCTATCAGTTGCCTGTAAGGGACATCCTTCATGACGTTTGACTCTTCTGGAGTCTGCGGACAGTGATTAGAGGACAAACAAATGTTTGGATCCATGGCGACTGAAGACCTTTTCATATCCTCCAAACCAAATTCCTTTGCTATGGATTCAATGTAGGATCTTTAGGGATCTTTAGGAGAGTGAAATGGTATGAGAAGTGTGATCGTGAACAACACAGATGCTGAGGATCCAATGAACTGGACCCATGTCCGTTATTGTGAACTTAGTGTGGAGTTTGGCTTTGATGTGGTCAATAAGTTGGCTAGACACCAGATGCAGCAGTACACTTCTAATTGTGCATGTCATAATGACCACATGACAATTGCAAGTGTAGCCGTAAGTAGCCATGGTGGCTGAACCCCAAAAAGCCCCAAAAAGCCCCTATCTAAAAATGCCCCCCTGGATCTGAACTGTACCCTGCAACTAGCTACTTAGGTGGTTAGGGATGTTAGGGTTAGTGTTAGGGTGTTAGAGTTAGGGTTTAGGGTTAGGGTAGAGATCCCCACGTGTCGGGAACGATCACTCTCAATGATGACACCACTCAAGTCACGCAAGACAAGACAAAGAGAAAGAGAAAAGATAGATAGAAGTGTAAAGAGAAGCAGTCGAGTGAGCTGACTAGGCTCGATACAGCATAGGTGATCGTACGGTGTAGAGACGAAGTGAACGGACTGGGGAACTACCTACAATGTCTGTGAGTACTTATACTGTAGAGAACAAGGGATATGAAAGACAAGGTATCACGGAGACGAAGTATTGATGGAAGAGGCTGTGGACTGTCTGATGGAAGGGGACAAAGGAAAGAACAAGGTAACTGATGGGAGAAGCAGATGTGGTAACCGAGGTGACTTCTGCTTCTATCTTCTGATCTGAACAGCCTTGACTCCAGGCTTCTGTGATGATGGTGCGATGGTGAAGTAATACTGTGTCTGGGGTCTCGATGGAGGAAAAAGGATTGATACGGTTCGTGACACCACGGGTGTATCCGGGGCACAGGTACCTGCAGGTTTTACCCATGGGAAACCTGCGGGTTGATGAACCCGTGGATACAGGTACCCGTTAATATGCTGAGTGCATGGTGAACAAAGACAAAACAACCAAAAGACCAAGAACCTGGTCTCTAGGCTGTAAATACTTTGTTCTCTGAGGGCTGCAATGTGGTAGAAGTGACAGAACACTTCCAATATAGGATCATTCTGATGATAAGGGACGATATTTTGACTTTGTAGAGTAAGGGGGAAGCAGTATAAGTACTGTATATTGATGGAGGGTGGGGTTCAAATATAGGCAATCAAAAGACAATTTATCAAGTCAAGGCAACACAATAGGGGTCAAACAAAGGTCAAATAACACAAGTCACAATTTCAATGGTCAAATAACAACACAAATCAATCAAAGTCAAATAACACAATAGGCAAAAGTTACATTGTTTTGAGTCTAATGCACGACTATTTATGAGCTTTATGGGTTAGAGGTGTTTCCTCTTCCCTTACCTAATGCTGGACTGGTCAAGCAGGATACTTATATCCCCAGGAATGACCAGTAACACAAGCAAAAGTAGTAAGGTAGGAGTACTAGCCTGACTCTACATCGTAAATATAGGGCAGTATTTATACCGAAAAATATAGGAAACTAATAAACTTGAAAGTCCGATAAAATAAACATATTTTACAATATAAAAGCGTCCAAGATACTAAATATAGGTATAGATCAGTGTCTGTGACAAGTAAATAAGTATTTCTGTCAATAACAGGCTCCAATATCGATCATTTTCAATATATCATTTTGGTTCCTTTGTTTCAAGGATGCATATAGGAACAAAAGGCGGCCATTCTACAGCTTTTCTACAGCTTTGAGTCCGTGTTTTTGACACTCCGGAGCTTCACAGTGTATCACCATGACATAGGGGACATTCTAGACTGTTTTTGACAGTTTCTAGACCACTTTACCCCTTGATCAACTAATTCCTTTTTCAACTCCTAAACATCGCAGTCATTCTGTCAATATTATTGATCAGGAGAGGTTGTTTCAGCCTCAGATCAACGGTTATATTTCGCTTCTTTCTTCCATTATTTCTAGAACCTTTGTGATCAGTGTTTCAATCTGACATTATTTCACTTTACAGCAATTTTACAAATCAAAGCGATCTGTTTTATTTTATAATCAAATACTTCGATCTAACCATTCTACTGGATCCTTCGGACCTTATCCATGATCATTGTTTCATATATTGGTAGGCACAATTTCGGGTTCAATCATTTTAGCCACAGTTGTGGCACAAGCATTGTGGCAACATTATTAAGTTGATGGTTCAATTCCTGCTCCTCTCATTTGATTATCCCTTTGAATTGTGTCAATATTATACAAGTTGAGCGTCCGATAAGCTGTTCCTTCTGATATTGGTAGTTACCAATATCAGTCCCATGTCAATATCGAAGGTTTTTACAATCTCAAGACTAGCATCAGCCATAATGACTTGAATTAATGATAATCCGGAAGTCATTTCACTTTATTTAGTTTTAGTATCTATATTGCACTTTAACTGTCAGTTCAGGGCTCACTACAGTCCTTATATTTCCCATAATAGTAATGATATCGGCACTCATAGTCACGATATTGGCACTAAAAATGCATGAATTTTCACCAGGTGTATTACTGTTTCCCATGGGTATCCTACAGATACAGGTCTCTGTTCTGACATATTTAATTATATCTGCGGGTATCCGCAGGTATCTGTAGTATTGAATAAGTTTACAGACAAGTTTTTTTATGAAACCTTCTAGAAATAAAAGTTATAGTAAATGAAAATTCCTTCAATTTGATATACTAATCACCCAAACTGGATGGAAAATGTAGAAGTTATGTGCTAATTACACATGAAGTTACAACCTCTTTGCAAAAACTGAACATATTGAATAAGTTGATAGATAAATTTTTTTATGAAACCTTCCAGAAATGAAAGTTATATTAGATAGAAATCCCTTTATGTTGCTATATTAAACATCAAAAATGGATGGAAAATGAGGAAGTTATATGCCAAATACACATGAACTTACAATCTTTTTGCAAAAACTGAACATATTGAATAAGTTTACAGGTAAATTTTTTTATGAAACCTTCTGGAGATGAAAGTTATAGTAGACTCTAATACCTTTAATTTGATATATTAAAAATCAAAAATGGATGGAAAACGAGGAAGTTATTTGCCAAATACTCAACCTTTTTGCAAAAACTGAACATATGGAATAAGTTTCCAGATAGATTTTTTTATGTAACCTTCTGGAAATAAAAGCTGTAGTAAATGAAAATCCCTTCAATTTGATACACTACACATTAAAAACAAATGGAAAATTAGGAAGTTATATCCCAAATACATATGGATTTACAACCTGTTTGTAAAACAAATAACTCTGCCAATACTCAAAACAAAAGCATGCTTCATAAATTAAAGTTGAAGCAGTTAAAACTACCTTTATATTGGCATACTTAGCATAAATATTAAATGAAAAATGAAAAAGATATACACAAAACACATATAACAGGGTCAAATTGAATATTTTTTGATCCATGAGTGTTTATTTGCGGTTACCCGTGCTACCTGCAGGTTTGCATCCGCGGGTTGAGGATATCCGTTCCCATGGGTAGGTGGCGGAAACAGGTATGAGTTTCAAAAATTTAAAACCCGCGGGTATGAGCATGGATACCCCGCGGATGTATCCGTGGGGATCTCTAGGTTAGGGAAGGCTCTATAAGCACCATTTATCAAGTTGTTTGGGTTTGTTTACTGTTAGGAACCAAATGGCTCATATGAGCTCCAATGACAAATCTGCCTCTAAAACACTGGTCAAACAGGTAATTCCAGTCAAAGAATTTGAACTCACCCCAAAAAGGGTAATATAGCATGATGTAAGCCTGTTTATTATTATTATTTTTTAAAATGGCCCTTACAGCTACACTTGCAATTGTCGTGTGGTCATTATGACATGTACAATTAGAAGTGTATTACAGCATCAGCTGAAAAGACAACCCAGTGTTGCTGCGGTCTGGTGCAAGAACCTCTTGCACTGGGTTCGAACCTGAACTGCTAATAAGCTGGCTAACTAAGTGAAGGCTCTGCTATAACAACAAAACCAAAACACCCAAAAACCAAGGAAACTTATGTATATGCACGTAATTTGATAGTGCAAGAGCTGGTTCTAGTGAGACAAAATCACTGTATAATTCTGTTGAAGTTCAAGTTTTGTACTTGACCGGTAGAACTTTTGGGGTTTGTATAGCTTTGGGGTTCAAAACTCGACACAAAAACACACACACAAGTTCACAGTATTGCAATTCACAAAGTCTTTTCAGACAGAACACAAGTTTAAAGGCTCAAGTGCCCACAATATCACAAGTCCAATCAAATAAGTGAAGACCACAATGTCAAGCACTATCACAAATAGACACAGACTCAATTTGGTTCAATATTCAAGACACACAACTTGTTATCAGAAAACACTTTATTTATTACAACCACTTGTTTTTCTGCTTATATATACTCCAGATGAGTGAACTTTGGAATAAGAAGCTTTCTGTCTATTCGTCGGCAACAATCCTCTAGTAAGGTCACTACCGGTGTACTCGACGTACTTTGCTTGGGGCCGGTAGGGCCTCAAACCTACAGTATTTATACTACTTGTGGCTAAAACTGTACAGTACCAGGTTTTGTTTATATGTCTGACAAAATGTATCTAAAATATTCGTACAAAACAAAAGAAATATTCAAGGGCTACTATATAAGTCAAGTCCTTCCATTAGGGTATCCAAAATATAATATATCGACGTCTGGATCTATAGACCGATAGTCGCATCTATAGAGGTACGGTAGCCATATGCTTTGGTTGCAATGACTCAGCTCATTCACTTGGGTATAGGGTTTAGAGAGACGGCAGTACCTTTGTACTCCACGAGTACAGCACCGGTAGGTCGTTGGGTATAGGGTTATCTACACCTTTCGTCGACACTATTCTCAGCTTGTAGCTCGTCTGCCGGTCATCTATTCGAGATAGTACTGATGGTAGTCTCCCTCTAGCATAGTTCGAGAGGTCAACTTGTCAGGATTCTATCGATATATAGTTTGTACCACTTTCGTTCAGTTATAGTATATGAAAAACCTAATAGCCTGCTACCGGTCATTGCACTACTAATAGTCTACACCAATTCGTAAATAACCAACCGGTAGATAGTCGAGAAGTCAACAATCTAAGCATCCGTTAATTATCGCGTCAAGTATATACTCCATTTAACTATAGATCACCAATAGTTTCGGTAACCAAATTGTACAGATGTGAATAGGGGCTTCGACATGTTCGAAACTGTTCCCTTGAGTTGTACCAATAGTGCTAGAGTGTAGTGACGGTAGTACCAAGTCTCGTTTGACTGGTAGTACATAGGTTTGGATGGAATATCACTATCAACACTCAAATACATCAGTCATAACATTCAGAATAAGCTGTTTCTCTATCCATGAACATTTTCCTTTATTATTTGAACGCGTTCTCTAGTTATTAACACTTTAACTAGCATTTTGGGCTCACTCTAGTTCTTTATTCACCATTTCTGCCGCAAATTTCACTATTACGCTACAAAATAAGCCTTATTTGGGCAATTTTGTAGGGCGTATCACCGCACCTAAAGTTCGGGTTCGGTGCAGCACAGCCACTTGAACCGCACCTGAAGGTTCAGGTGCAGGTTCAGAGAGGGGTTGAACCTTTGAAAGAGGTTTGGAAATGCACCAAACCTGTCAAACCTCAAACCTCTTGGAGCTTTCACATGGTGGCCTTACCCTTAGAATACAATCTTTACATACCATCTACACAATCTGCGATTTTAATCAAAATACACAATGTTTCGACACCCTTTCCCTGCACTTAAATAGACTATTAAAACTCAGAATATGTATTGATATGGAGTTGAAAAGGATTATCGGAACCTACAATTTTTACCAACACTGCAATGTATCAATAGCACAGCATGGAAATACATTACTGTAGCATTTCGTTCAATTTGGCAGGGGGTGTGACCTGTGACAGGTGGAACCGTTTCGGCACTCCGGTAATTTACATTTGGGACCGTGACCTCCTAAGAAAATTCGGCATTTCTGAGTGGAAATTCTCATTTTTGGTGCTGATTTACAGATTCTTTTCACGGTCACAGCAAAAAATTTCAGCAGGACCGGATTTTTGCTGTGACTTCTGTGACAATTCGGTCAATTCCTGGAGGCTGTGACCCGTGACTGCCAAATTGAACGAAATGCTACAGTATTGGAACTCAGCATAACCCCTAATTACTTAGCTCAACGAGTCTTCATTTTTTTCGTATGGATTAGCTCCACAGTTTATTTTCCTTGCTACTTAAAAACCAAGAAGAGATGATACTGGCAGTTATTCAGAAACATTTCTGAGTCTTTTCCTTACTGCACAAAAATATGCCCGCAGGTGAACGTGACAAACCTGACCCAGCCCTCATTTTACCATCCGAGGCATCAAGGTTGCGTAACCCAAGTGCAAAAGCAAGAGGATCAAATGAAGAAAACACTTGTTCACGAAATTCAACAAAGCTGAACATTTCGGATCCCTGTAAGGCTAGTTCAATTTTTCATACTGTTCTTTTACTGATGTATTTTTCTCAGCTTGCAAATTACAGCAGGGAGACAGTACCATTGTTGATTTGGATTCCCTACCAGACGCCAAAGATATAGACTTCTCATATTCAGCTGATGAGTCAGTTCTGTCTCCAAACAAGAAACAGAGAAAACTCACTGAAAAGCGTAAGTTGTAACTTGTCTATTTAATTTACCTGCCACTGCTGCTGCACTGAGATTCTTTTTACAGAAAAAGCCATTGTTGTGAATGGTGAACAAAACACAAAAGCTACCAATAACACGGCCAAGTGTAGATCTGTTGAAGTTCAACAAAAGTCTCGCAAACGACAAAAGGTAAAACTATCGCTATCAAATTATTTCTATTGTCTATTAACAATTCAAATATAGATCGGGCTTACTGAGATGACAGGTGATGATGAAACCGACAAGGATGAAGCTGAAGGTAATGATGAGCTCGAGGATGGGGAGGAAGATGACACGCCAATGGATGAGGACGAGAAACAGTATTGGGACGCAAAAAAGGTTGAGAATCCAAATGTACGTTAATACTACCTTTCAAGTTCAATCTATTGCTAAATTATTCAAAGATTCGAATCTCACGAGTTAAAAGCAAAGCTACTGATGATCTTCGAAACTCATTTAAGAAAGGCACATATACTCTTGGTGGAAAAGAGACTCCAGGTGAATTCTGCCAGTTCTGTCTGTGGGTTAAATTTTTAATTTTTTGTCGAGTAATCCCTTTGCTTGATGTTACTTTCAGAAAAGCTAAAAAGACCAGGAAAGAATCATTTTTTCTTGGGAATGTCACTGCTTGACGTGCTCATATATCCAGGTACGTATTTAAGTTACCATTTATCTTCTTGTAATAAGTACTACTGCTGATCACTGATTTACTACTAGACACCATTATTCCACATACATTGAACTCTGCAAGAAAGCAAATATTGAGCCTAAAGCAAAGCAACCTACCAAAAAAAATTCAAATACTGATAGGTGAGTAGTTAATGTGCTTGTATCATGATCTCATATTCACTCGTAAATTCACTTAGTCAACTAAGCATCACTGCATTCACTGAAAAGCATCCTGAAGTCGCACCCTTCACTAAAGAGGGTCTGGTTGAATATGTAATTGAATTTGTGCTTGATGCTGATATTGTAAGTTGTAGTATTACGGGTGCCAGCTGATGCTGTAATTCTAATCAAAAAGCACTTGATAATTTATCTGAACAGCTTTTTAATTAGTGTGTGATAGCCCTTTATAGGGCGTAAAAACAGCACTACTTTTCAAAAAGTATGTGATGATTAATAATTATAAAATAAGTTTAAACTTGCCTTGGACCATGTTGTATTGGCTTAATGATACTATTGTGACCCCTCCTAAACTGGAATTGCCTGTTTGGAAGGTTGTGGAAAGGTTGCATCACCATCAGAGCTAGTTGGAGCCATTCTGTCCCTAACCCTAACCCTAACTCTAAATACTAGTTGCTGGGCAGTTCCGAATCTGGGGTGCGGGTTTTACTTAATCCTGGGTCAGGCCAGCCTGTATAAGAAGCCTGGGTACTATACTATCCATATTTGGACCATTTTCCCATCCCCAGGATTTACCCCTGCTAAAAGTTATCACATACTTATTAAAAAGCCGTTCAGATAAATTATCGGGTGCTTTTTGAGAAGTATTACTGCACCTGGTGGATCTGCATTTAAAAAGCTGCTCAGACCTGTGAGTACCCACGAAAACTGGAGACCCCGACCTGTGACCTGTTGGTGATTCATGGGAAATGGGTACTTGACCTGCGGGTCATTAAACCCATGGGTTTTCCCATGGATCAAACCCACAGGTACCTGTTCAAGACCCTGACTTGTGAAGGTCTTTATTTAGCCTTACTACAAGGACTCTTCAAGATCCTTCTTCTAAGACTTCTCCAACCTTCACTGCCAGTAAAGGCTTGTCAAACTCACCAGACTATTCATCTTTGTTTCTGTAATGAAGGCCAACTCAAACCTTGGAACCTAGAATCTTTGTCTTTGTGACAAAGGCCTTACAAACTTTATCTGGAACCTACGACCTTAATGTTGAATCCTTGAAGTACAGCTTCAGTCATAACACTCCTTCATACTAGCTTCAATTTAAATTACTAAAAAAGGAAACTGGCTAGTTTGCTGTCAAGATATGAGCAAAAAATTTTGATGACATTGTGTCCAAGTTTTCATATTTTCAATAGACTTGTATTTGCCGGAAGCCCTCCACTGGCCCACACTAGCAAGTTATCTCTATTTTATATTATCCACTCATTGACCCTTTGTTACATTACCCTCATTACATTACTCACTCATTACCAACTTATTGTGACCCCTTTGTTACCTGCTCATTACCCACTCATCACCCCCTTTACCCACCCATCACCCCCTTTGTGATACCCTTTGTTACATTACCTGCTGATCACCCACTCATTACATTACTGTCCCAGGACTACCCCAGAACTACCCTGAGGCTACCAAAAGATTATTGAAGGGTGCTAGGGAGTTTTGGTCCCAAGGAGCATCAGGAAAACTCTCCTGCACAAATAATGTATGAATTTCAGCAAACTTTGAAAATTTTGAAACTCGGCAAAAGTAGTCCCTAGTTCCGCCTAATTGCACTAATTTCAGCAAATTCACACAAATGCTTCAAAATGTCTGTAACTGAGTAACTAAGTGTAGTACTGAAAGGCATGTCTTTTTGTATGAACTTATTGAAAACAGCAAAAGGTAGGTGGCAATGTCAATAATAAACATCTACAAAAAAGGCTCCATGTATGTTGTCTTGGAGTATTGCAGCCGAACATGACAGAGGTTTTCGACTTAGGTTTTTTTTCCAACTTGGTCCATTGCACGGTCACGTGATATTTGAAGCAGAGTCTCAATTTGTTATTATAGTTTTCTTGACACGTCGATTCTTTCCCTCTTGTTTCTCTCCCACTTCCTTTCCCCCGCTTGCTGTCCCTCATTCCCTTCGTCATTTTTCTTATAGGTTCTCAAGCCTCGTGTGCCAGAACTGAATCTCCTTGGTATAATATATCTTTTTTTCGTAGAAAGAGTTTGGGGGTTCTATGTCTGGTCTTGGTGAGTACCAATGCATTTGCATGCATCCTATTTTTCTTTTTATACTTGTCTCACATTTGTCCTAACTTGCATATGTTTATATAGCATTTGCCATCATCTCTCTTCATTCTTCCGGCTATCCCTGATTCCCCTCATAAACTCCCCGGCACCTCACTACCTTTGATTGTCTGTAAGTCATACTACAGTGAATTGGCCGTCCTTGAGTCAGTGGTATTCCTTGAGTCAAACCAAGTTATTTCTTGATTAATACTATTTCTATGTATTTTAATGTACCCCAGAATGAAAATACATGTTAGAAGAACCTTCTGACCAAGGCTTGTAAAAGGGGAACATGATGCTGATGTGTAGTGCATTAATTAGTGTCTAAAATGACTACTTTTGAGACACGTCAAATTTTGGGACATGTCTCAACACTCAATTTGGGTCATTTTGGGCTAGGAATTTAGGATGATTAGATAGATAATGATTCTGTCTAAAAAATACAATACTTTTTCTGGTAGTAAATTTCCCAGGAACAGACTGGGGCATCAGATGAAAAAAGGTGTCTAGAGCGTGACACACGCGTCTCACAGACTGACTGAGAAACGTGTATTACATCATACATGTCACACTGACTCAAGGAACCCAAATCCGTGACATTTCATACTTCTCTCAATTGCATGCACTGTAGATATTAGAACACATTTATTCTCCATATAACTAGTGTACATTATGCTTTACTTAGTTCCAAATGTACTGAGCAAAAAATCTTGGTGTGAAGTGCGGCCTGAGGAAAGATATGGACAGAGTTTAAATTACTGACTCAAGGACGGCCAATTCACTGTACACCTGTGCTAGATATATTCTCAACAACCTTATGCTTTACACCTGTTCTTTACTCACAGGTCTCCATTTGGATTTTCTGCACAGTACATATGATTTTCATTATTTGGGTAGATGATGACAACTTATTTGGCATTAGGCATTTATGTTGATACCAATTTGTTACTTTCATTGTCTTTAACTGTTTTTATTACCTGTACTATAGTAGTTCTTAATATAAAGTTTTTCTTATGCTGCAATATACAAGTCTGACTGAACTCCAACCATAAATTGAAAGAAAAAGCTGTCCAAAGGCTCGGTAATCCGGCCTAATATCCCAAAATTTGCTGTAAATTTTCAAAACGCACAAGGGGGACTAGCTATTTCACACCAAATTTTCAAAATGCAAAAATCATAAAAATGTGAGAAAATTTGACAAATTTTCGAGATTTTAGAGTATTCTGGGGATATTTTGGGGTGACAGTTTTCCTGATGAGTGTGTGCCATGGTACCCCTGGGGGCCATTGGAGTACAAGGGTGCTATGGTAGGCCCAGGTGGATCTTGCAATGGTCCCTGGCCCAAAAGACTTTTTCCTGATGATAAGCTGTACTGTATCTTATAGTTTCCTTACTCTAGTCTGTTTAATAACTCAGAGAGTTATTCTTGCAGTTCTCAAACCTTTCTTGTTAATGACTCATGGAATCTAGGTCTTGACAGTACTGTACTATTTCAACCAACAGTTCAGTAACACATAACAATGGGGATCTGAACTGGATCATTTTGAAAACCATAACACATAACGAGGCCTTGAGCTGGATTTCATAATATTTCTGTCACATGTTCTTTACAAAAAAGACATTTCTGAGTGGCCAGCTACACCAGCATCTAAACCTGTAACACACATTTCAGGCCTGTGAACTGCTGCTAACCAAATCAATGAGTAATGTGTAACACCCCATGAACTGTTAGTCATAAGGGTACAGTGATATGTTACAAAGACATAAAAACCAAAAAGCACTGCCAGTGTATCAACAACTATAACTCAATATAATTATAGAGAACAATCCACAGCATAGGTTCTGGAATTCTTTCATAGTTGGCACCTCTGTGAGCAAAGCTGATTAGTGGATGACAGGTTTAAAACAAATATGGGAAACAGAAGTTTCATAAAAGCTAAACTTTGAGTGTAGAAGAGCTATTATACTTATATTCAAATCACAAGAAATACATCAATCTGAAACTCAGTCATCATTCTCATTCCAGACCTGAGTCCAACTTGATCCATAAGCAAAGTTGTCCCAATTGACTTGGACAGCTGAGTTGATGGCATCTGATGGAAAGGTAAGGATTTGCCTGGAATCACCAAACCCATGTCTCAGTGCAGGGGGTATCCAAAGGATGAGGGAAGGATTTGGGGGAATTTGATCTAAATAACAAAGCCAGCCTTGGGGGTTAATAAAGCAGGAGTGACGATCAGGTGAATAGGCATATGATATCAGTTGATGACTGTCAATATAAGCAGCAGTCTGCATATCCCATATTCTGACAGTGTGCTCTGAAGACCCAAAGGCCACATGTGTTCCATCTGGAGAATAAGCTACTGATGTGACCAGGCCTGTTTGGCCCTGGAGAGGTTGGCCAACCTGCTTAGCAGTCTGGGTATCCCATATTCTGACAGTGTGATCATCAGACCCAGAGGCCACATGTCTCCCATCTGGAGAATATGTTACCGATGTGACCCAGTCTGTGTGGCCCTTGAGGGGCTGCCCAACCTGCTTACCGGTCTTAGTATCCCATATTTTGACAGTGTGATCAGAAGATCCAGAGGAAACATGTGTCCCATCTGGAGAATATGCTACTGATGTGACTGGGTCTGTGTGGCCATAGAAAGGCTGGCCAACTTGATTACCAGTTTGAGTATCCCATATCCTGACAGTGTGATCATTGGACCCAGATGCAATATGCCTCCCATCTGAAGAATATGTGACTGATCTGATCAGGTTTGTGTGGCCATGAAGAGGGTGGCCAACTTGGTTACCTGTCTGAGTATCCCATATCCTGACAGTATGATCTGCAGACCCAGAGGACACATGCCTCCCATCTGGAGAATAAGCTACTGATGTGACCCAGTCTGTGTGGCCCTGGAGAGGCTGACCAACCTGCTTACCAGTATGAGTATTCCATATTCTGACAGTGTGATCATCAGATCCAGAGGCCACATGCTTCCCATTTGGAGAATATGCTACTGACCTGATCCAAGCTGTGTGGCCCTGTAGGGGCTGGCCAACCTGGTTACCAGTCTGAGTATCCCATATTCTGACTGTGTCATCATCAGATCCAGAGGCCACATGTATTCCATCTGGGGAATATGCTACTGATCTAACCCAGTCTGTGTGGTGCTGGATTGACGGGTCAACCCAGTTACCAGTCTGAGTATCCCATAATCTGACAGAGTGATCATCAGACCCAGAGATCACATGCCTCCCATCTGGGGAATATGCTACTGATGTGACTGGAGCAGTGTGGCCCTGAAGAGCTTGGCTAACCTGCTTACCAGTCTGAGTATCCCATATTCTGATAGTGTGATCATCAGATCCAGAGGACACATGCCTCCCATCTGGGGAATATGCTACTGATGTGACTTGGCCTGTGTGACCCTGGAGAGGCTGGTCAATCTGCTTACTAGTCTGGGTATCCCACAATCTGATGGTGTGATCTAAAGACCCAGAGGCCACATGCCTCCCATTTGGAGAGTACGTTACTGATGTGACTGGGTATGTGTGGCCCTGGAGAGGCTGCCCGACCCACACACCAGTCTGATTGTCCCATATTCGGACAGTTTGATCATTAAAGCCAAATGCCAAATGCCTCCCATCTTGGCAATATGCAACTGATGTGACCTGGCCTGAGTGGCTCTGGAGAGGATGGCCAACCTGCTTACCAGTCTGAGTATTCCATATTCTGACAGTGTGATCTGCAGACCCAGAGACCACATGCTTCCCATTTGGTGAATATACTACTGATGTGACCCAGTCTGTATGGCCCTGGAGAGCCTGATGAACCTGTTTACCAGTCTGAGTATCCCATACTCTGACAGTGTGATCATCAGACCCAGAGATCACATGTCTTCCATCTAGAGAATATGCTACTGATCTGACTGAGTCTGTGTGACCTCGAAGAGGCTGGCCAACCTGTTTACCAGTCTGAGTATCCCATATTCTGACAGTGTGATCTAAAGACCCAGATGCCACATGCCTACCATCTGGAGAATAAGCTACTGATTTGACTGGGTCTGTGTGGCCCTGGAAAGGCTGGCCAACCTGCTTATCAGTCTGATTATTCCATACTCCAACCATGTGATGATCAGAGTGAAAAGCCACATTTGGAGAATTGCCTACTAATCTGACCAACTCTGTGTGGCCCTGTAGAGACTGGACAATCTGCTTGCCAGCTTGAGTATCCCATATTCTTACAGTGTGATCATCAGACCCAGAGGACACATATCTTCCATCTGGGGAATATGCTACTGATCTAACTGAGTCTGTGTGACCCCGAAGAGGCCGGCCAACCTGTTCACGAGTCTGAGTATCCCATATTCTGACAGTGTGATCATTAGACCCAGAGGCCATATACCTTCCATCTGGAGAATATGCTACTGATCTGACCCAGTCTGTGTGGCCCTGGAGAGGCTGGCCAAATTGGTTACCAGTCTGAGTATCCCATATTCTGACAGTGTGATCTAAAGAACCAGTGGCCATATGCCTCCCATCTGGGGAATATGCTACTGATGTGACTGGGCCTCTGTGGCCCTGGAGAGGTTGGCCAACCAATATACCAGTCTGAGTATCCCATATTCTGACAGTTTCATCTAGAGACCCAGAGGTCACATGCCTCCCATTTGGAGAATAAGCTACTGATGTGACCCTGTCTGTGTGACCCTGGAGAGGCTGGCCAACTTGCTTACCAGTCTGAGTATCCCATATTCTGACAGTATAATCATTAGACCCAGAAGCAACATGCCTCCCATTTGGAGAATAAGCTACTGATGTGACCCTGTCTGTGTGACCCTGGAGAGGCTGGCCAACCTTCTTACCAGTCTGAGTATCCCATATTCTGACAGTGTGATTTGCAGACCCACAGGCCACATGTCTCCCATCTGAGGAATATGCTACCGATGTGACTTCACTTGTTTGGCTTTGGAAAGGCTGGCCACCCTGGTTAACAGTCTCAGCATCCCATATTCTGACAGTGTGATCTAAAGACCCTGAGACCACATGCCTCCCATCTGGAGAATATACTACTGATGTGACTGGGTCTGTGTGGCCCTGGAGAGGCTGGTCAACATTCTTAGCAGCTTGAGTATCCCATATTCTGAAAGTGTGATCACCAGATCCAGAGGCCACATACCTCCCATCTGGAGAATAGCCTACTGATCTGACCAAGCTTGTGTGGCCCTGGAGAGGTTGGCCAACCTGCTTACCAGTCTGAACATGCCATATTCTGACAGTGTGATCAAATGACCCAGATGCCATATGCCTTCCATCTGGGGAATATGCTATTGATGTGACCAAGCCTGTGTGGCCCTTGAGAGGTTGGCCAACCTGCTTACCTGTCTGAGTATCCCATATTCTGACAGTGTGATCACTAGGACACATGCCTCCCATCTGGAGAATATGCCACTGATGTGACAATGTCTATGTGGCCCTGGAGAGGCTGGCCAACCTGCTTACCAGTCTGAGTATCCCATATTCTGACAGTGTGATCACCAGACCCAGAGGCTACATGCCTTCCATCTGGAGAATAAGCTACTGATGTGACCAAGCCTGTGTGGCTCTTGGAAAGCTGGCCAACTTCCCTACTAGTCTGAGTATCCCATATCATGACCATGTGATCATTTGACCCAGAGACTACATATCTCCCATCTACAGAATATGCTACTGATGTGACCCAGTCTGTGTGGCCTTGGAGAGGCTGGCCAACCTGCTTACCAGTCTGGATGTCCCATATTCTGACAGTGTGATCTTCTGACCCTGATGCCACATGCCTCCCATCAGGGGAATATGCTACTGATGTGACTGAGTCTGTGTGGCCCTGCAGAGGCTGGCCAACCTGGTTACCTGTCTGAGTATCCCATATTTTTACAGTGTGATCCCAGGTCCCAGAGACCATATGCCTTCCATCTGGAGACCATTCTATGGCAGTTACCCCAGCTTCTTCCCCAAAGATTTTAATACATTTTATTTCCCTTCCAGTCATATGTATTTTCTTCACATTCACACTCTTTTGTATATGCTTCTGTCCAAGTTCAACTAACAGAGGTTGTTTTCTATTTTTTTCACTGGGTGGATATTTAGTGCTTCTTGCCTTTTCTTGCCTTCGAAAATTGCTATTAATGCCCTTTAGCTCGCTTCTCATCCACATTCCCAATCTAGACAATACTCTGCCCCTTTTCTCCTTGTGTAAGCCTTCTTGTTCAATCTCAGCTCCCAATAACTGTCCTATGTGCCATGGCAGAGCTGATATGTAAAGATGAGGTGTACTTTCTACTATTGCCGCAGAATATGAGTCAACAAATATCGCGATTTCTTCACCAATTTCACTGGCAATATCTTCCTGTAAATGGCCATTTTTTGTATGAATATCAGTGTAAGTCTATTTGGACTTGCTCTTACCTTCATAAATTTAGCCCAAGCCTTTATATCATTCACAGCAGAGTTTATCATACTAATTTTATCCATCACACTCAAGCACTCCACCCAGTATATCATTCTCTTGCTATTCATGAACCTTAGAGTACAATCTAAATCATCTTTTAGTGTGAGACATTCTTTGGCTTTGACCATATGACTTGTCCAGTAAACACTACTATATTGTAATTCTGCTGGAACATATTTTGTGACTCTTTCAGAAATTGTCGGACCAGTAACTGCTTTATTTGTCACATATGATGTTTCTAAATGGCAAATATTGAACTTTAATTCTTTTTCAAGAATATTCACACATGCCCTAAATAGTCTTAGGTTAGAGACTTCCTGTTTGATCACCCACTCCCCTGATCTTTTCTCATTCCCAAGGAACTCTGAAAATGATAGATGATAATATAATTTGCCATTTCTATCAAATACCACTTCTCCCAGGTTGTCCAACACTGCTTGAGTTATGCTAGGATCTATGTTCTGAGTATCTAGCATCTGTCTCAATGCCCCAGGTGAAATGGGCTCCATTGTAGCTAGGATACACCCCATTACTTCCTTGAAGTATTTTTTATTTGAAGTCCCAGAAAAATGTTTATCCAACACAAGTCTGTACAATCCATCAAGTCCTCCATAAGGATGATTCCCACTATTGTCACTTTTTGCTGTAGTGATGATTTTTGCAACAGCTTCTTTCTGATCTTGTATCTTAATGAATCCCAAGGCAACCACAGCCCATATAAAAAGCCCCTCAGCTTTCTCCACTATTTTATTTATCTTTTGACTATCATGTATGATTGATGGTAATCTACTTTCCACCAGTAATTTGATATCTGTACTGGCATTGTAATTTGTTGATAGATCAAATTTTTTTACTTTCCCTTCTAATTCTATCATTGTTTCAGTCCTGAGGGGACGACTTGTAATGATAATTATAAGTTGTTGAACTTGACAAGTTAAATCTGCCATTCCTTGAACTAAAGCATTCTGATCTGACTCTGTTCCCCATTCATCAAGACCATCAATGATAATTCCAATCTTTTTCTCTCTGAGTTCTTGAAAAAGTGAAACATTTAAAAGCAGGTTGAACTGCTCATGAAGAGGTATTCCAGAACCAATCAATGACTGATCTGTACTGAATAAATCAATCAAAGCTTCTTTATATCCTGGACAGACAATAGCCAGCTGGTAGCATATTGTGGGCACCAACAAGGAAAGATTGCTGGTTTCTTGGCCTTTGACACAATGAAAAGTCAATGCAAGTGTAATTTGATCTTGCATGCCACGGAATTTCTCAGCCAAAGTCACTGCTACAGCACTCTTTCCAGTTCCAGCAATGCCATAGATCCAAGCAAGAGTATTCTGGGAATTGAGTGCCCATTCACAAAGATCCTGCAACAACTGCTGGCGAGTTCCCTCCATGCAGTTGTCTAGTTTCCTTACTGGATTCAAGATTGGATTGAGCTTTTCTCTCAAGAACGCATCTGGATTTCCAACTGTTACTCAGATTATCAGCCAGCTATACACAAATATAGATGTTGGTAATAACAAGACTTACTGTTGATGTGTTGGGTAAAGTTTCCACCCACAGTGGTAATGTTTGTGTTATGAAAAGTATTGCCTGAGGCATCCTGGAAAGCATGGACAGATGGCTGTTGACTGACTAAATAATGAAAACCAAAAAATGTGTAATAAATTGATTTTTTGAACCTTTCATTTCATCCCAATTATCACAAAAACATACCTTGAAGACTAGATGTAACACCGCTAGTGCCTTCTCTTCCTTCTACAGCCGCAGGATTATCATTGTCACTATTTTCAAGAGACATGAGGAATAATTGCAAGAATTTGTGCCTTGTTTCCAGGTGTTGTTATGCTGGAGTGCGTCAGGAATAAGAAGTTTATCCAACTGCACGTGAGGACGTGATAATCTGTCGTGGGGAACCTTATTTTCGACTTGCAAACCTTATTTTTTACAAACGTGTGTCATGTGAATAGAGCTATTCAATATTGCCATTTTAAGTTCAAGCGCCCGTATGAACGCAAAGCTCTCCAACCGAAAGCCCCTGGCATTCGAGAGTCGACAATTCAGAAGAACGCAGAAAATATTGTCATTCACAGAATCGAGAAGTGGAAAGAAAAAATTATCACGGTTCCAGCTACTTCTTTCTACTCATACCTGTGTGAGTAATCTGTAATTACAAAAAAAAACAGGCCGAGAGTTTGACACAAGGATAAACCTCCAAAGAAGAAAGGAGGATGAATCGATTAAGTCTGCGAAAGCGGTGAACAAAAACAGCGGGGAAAAAAAGAACGCAAGATCCTATAAGCAAGTCCCAGTCGTCTGTCTATCTATAAAAGCTTCAAAAAATCAAAAGAATGCGGAAAGATACACAGCGAGATGTTGGACCAAGTTGAAAGATGGATAGATAGTAAAACACAAATATGATACATCTTGATGTAAACATCAACGGTTGACCAACCCCCCACAGAAATTAAGTTCCACCCGCAAGATCGAATCCAATGTCGACTCCGAGGAACCTGTTTTTCCCAGAACGCGTCAGAGCATAGATCAAAAACTCAAATGCATTGAACATCAATCACCACAAACCCACAGGTTTGTATGCAGTTATTCCTTTTTCCTTCTCCCCATCGTCCCTTATCTTCATCCTCGCTCCCCCATAGTTCTCTTTCCAACTTCCCCCCTCGCTCGTTGTTTCCGCTTTGCTCCTGATCTCTCAACAGTAGTAACATTAGGAGAATGCAGAAGAAACTCGAAATGTCGTTATTCGGACTGGTCAACCGACTTGCCATCATTCCCTATACTCGAAAACACCAACCGCTACACCTCCTGCACGGTCAGGTTTGATTCCGTCATACACCGCAAATCGGGAGCCAGGTGATGGCCAGCTGGAAGCTGCTGTCTGATCACCTGCTCGTGTCACCTGGGGACAATGTAGTATCCAACTGTCAGCCAGAAAATTCGGTCCAGTCTGAACACAGTGACACCTGGTCAAGAGTAGGTACGACAGCTGGGCTTTGCATACATGAATTGTGGTCACTGGGTGCAAGATCCTGTAATTCCATGAGAATTACAGTGAAATTATGGTGAAATTATGGATTGGAAACATGTCTGTAATTCCAGTGAGATTACAGGGTGACTTTATGAGTTAAAATTTCTATATACGGGCAAAATCTCACTGTAAGTCATCACTGTAATTCCACTAGAATTACAGACATGTAGGCAATTCATAATTCCTCTGTAAGTTTACTGTAATTCCAAAAATTTACAGGTTTTTGTACCCAGTGGGTAGTCCTGCTATATTGCAACTGCGCTCATACCTTATTCCTCTGAGCAATATCTGTAACCGACTGAATTCTCATCACGTATTAGAAAATAATAACGATTTATTTACATAAAAAGTATGTCTAAATTACACGGAAAAAGAGCTATATAGATTACAGAGGAACAGGCCAACGCTCTCGCTGCTACCACTGGAAAGAGGGAAGCGACAATACACTCATTTGAAACCGACGTCGACAAGCCCACAAGCCCAGAAGACAATGAAATCACCCTGCATACCAGATTTTAGTATAGTGCCATTGCGATTAGACAAAAAAAAATACTCACCGGTACTCGCAAACATAAACTACAGATTTCAAAAGTGTATTGTGCACCGAGAAACGAAGAAAGACTCACCACATTCAAGTCCTTAATGGCGTAGGTTTGCACTGTAAATGAATGGGTGACCGAAAAATAAACTTGTAAGTTAACAACTTACCTATGCCCAACTCGGGCAACGATTGTCATGTCAAAACTGAATCAAGTGTCAGTGATTTGCTCTGAAGAAACACGACAAGAGACAGGACTCACAAAGAAATTTAAGAGCAAGTGGTAATCGACACGCGTTGCTTGTTTATAAACACGAACATCACGAGACTCCATTGTTCTCCGAATTTTAATGCCACCGGCACTGACATTTCTCCTCAACTCCTAGAGGTGTTTATCTCGAAAAGATGGATATATCTGAACCTTCACTTGATGGAGAATATCATGCCGATGTACAAGATATGCGTTATTTATACAGTGATCAAATGCCCAAATGTTATACTAAGCTAAACATATCAGAAATTTGTGCAACTGCGGTTTCAGCTGGAATCCAGGCAGTAATGTGGGTGCTGGAATCAAGCTGGAGACACTTCCGGCTGACGTAGGACTGATGTCCAGGCAAAAATATTATTGTTCCTCAGCTTGCGACAGCCGGAACAATCAGCCGAGAACCACATTTGGTTGAATTGGCGGTGTACATCGGAGGATTAATCCACCCATCTATCTCTGATTCCTCTCTTCCACGCATATACCCATTGTTCTCGTCTTCGTCCTCACCTTCACCCCCACCTTTACCTCCAGTCCCTTGAGATCGATGATAGAAGCCGAGAATGCGAAGCCCACGAGATTTCACATTCCTTTGACCGTCCCTGGCCGTGACTATGTGTTCTTGTTCCGACATGAGTTCCACCTCCTCCGTTCCCTCCCCATTTGTCTCTGCCAGCCCCGACCCCGACTTTTTCCAACCCAATACCCTCCAACCGCTTTCCACAAACTTTCGCATTCACACCTCTCCTACCTGCACCCATCCCTCTGGTCCATCTCCTAACCAACTCTTTCACTCTCACACCTCAGTTTCCCAATTAGATTCCTCCGAAGGGATGGAGACCGACAAACGTGGCCTCGGATTCCACTCCAATCCACCCGGTGGTAGGCTGTTGGGCAGGATAATGAATGGTATCGATTTCGGTGGTGACAACGACATACTGGGTAATCAAAATGACAAGGAAGGAGAAGGAGGGGACGAAGGCAGAGAAAGAGGGAGTGTAGAAGGATATTAAGCAGGCGCCGAAGCAAGAGCTGTAGGAATTACCGGAGTATGGTGCATGTGGTTAGAGCGATGTTGAGGAGAATGATATATAGAAACCCTGGAGTAGAGACAGTACTAGTCGTACCAGCGGTGTTGGATGTTTTGTGAGTAGGATAGGCTCGACGCTGAGTTTTGAGGACCGTGACCAAATGGATGCCTTGAATCGGACCCATGGCCAGTAGCTTTTTCGATCCGAGCTTTGATTTGGAACGCTGCACTTGCGTCGGAGGGGATGTCCAACGAGAACGTCGTGCGCAGAGTGGAGAGCACAAAAGAACTGCAATGTTCAGCGTGAATGCATTTCAGTTGAGGAGTTGCAAGGCCCCAGAACTCGGAAGAGACGTGAGGGCGGTAGTCAGCAATTCATGAGTCTTGGGGTGGGCTGGAAGCTAAGGAGGTTTGGTGAAAAGTTATTAGTCAAACCAGACTATTGTATGCGAGAAAATAAGGACATACTTCAACACTACCCAGCCCTGCTAGTTCGTTCGTTCAGTTCTACAGCACCTTGAACAGTACCACCCAGTCGGTACGCAGCGTTGGTAAAGGTGAACACGGCAACTTGACTCCAGCCTTGTTGTCATCGTAAGTGACTATGAATGTGCGTCAGCAACAACCTATGACTGTTGACGTAGCCAAAATAGGACCTTAAAAATCACGTGGCTCGATCAAAGCCGGCTAGAAAATTAGATCGCTTTTTGGCCAAGCGCATGTCAACAGCCTTTGTTTGCAAAGTTCCTAGGTCTCTTGTCTGTTTTTTCTCTTCAGTTGTAGGTTGTTACACTTTCATAGGCTCTTATGACGTCAACAAGAACAGCCTCAAAGTCGCCGTGTTGACTTTTACCAACTGTGTACCGACTGGATGGGACTAGTACTGTCGGACCAAGATGCTGCAGAACCGAACAAACGAAGTAACGGGGCTTGGGTACTGAGGCAAACCTGGAAGCGAAAAATGACCCAGATGCGAAAAATGCAATATTCCCAGGGCCCACGCAAAGGTCTGTCAGTACAGAGCAAACCCATATGTAGTACAGGTCCTAAATATAAAATTTGGACATCTGCAATCATCAGTATATCCAGGTATTAATGACTTTTACCGTTTCTGCACTCAAAAATGGCCCAAAATTGTACCACGGACACATTCTTAATAGCATGGATTTTCCCCTTGCTATTCTTGTGCACAGGGGGGTTTTGATTGTCTCTGAACTTGAAAATGCCCATGAACAAACACCAAAATGCACAGGTGGCTGAGAAAAGCATTTTTCGCTTTGGGGTTTTTTGCTCATTTTTGACTGAAAACATATATATGGAGATGCAAGCTCAAATATTGACCAAAATGCATAATTCTTTTTTTTAAATGAAAGATGTGATTCTGAACAAAAAGATTAAAAAAAGATTTGTGTAAAAATATTACAATTTGAGCCGGCAAATCGAAAATTTTCAAAAATTTTTCGCATCTGGGTTTGCTTCAGTAGTTGAAGTAAGTATGTCCTTTTTGCCCGCATACATTGGTCTGTTTTGACGAATAACTTTTCACCGAACCTCTTCAGTTCCCAGCACACCTCGAGACTCGCTACCTACTGCCCTTGCGTCTTCTCCAACTGAAACACATTCACGCTGAACATCACAGCTCTTTCGTATTCTCTACTCTGCACACGACACTCTCGCTGTGTATCCTTCCGACGTGACTCACACATCTGTAAATATGACAGTATATTGTAATAAGTTTCCGTTCATTACAACACATGGACCAATTTCACTTGTATGAAGCACCGTTGGAATGTAACTGTAATAAATAAAAATATTGGAACCAAATTCCGAGCATGTTACAACAACCTGTTCTATTGCAACACTGCTGGAACAAAGTGCATCAGATCACTCTATCAGCACGTAGAACCTGTTCTACATATTAGAACTTTGTTAGAACTATGCAGGAATTATGACAAACCGGCGTTATTAATAAGTGAACCAATTTCTGGTTGTTCTAGGTACACAAGTACAAAGTATCCATTACCTTTAGGAACAAACACAACCAAAATGTCCGTTTTCGGCATCGGATGCTTTGCTTAGTCACCGAATACAACACTTTTAACATTTCGTTGCATTCGGTGACTAATCATCATGTGCCATCATTTGAGTACAAGTCCAGCGCCTTGAGGAACAATCATAACCCATGGAGCTAGATAACTGTACGAGACACTTAGAATATTTAGAATATGAGCAAAAAAATAAGATTTACTAGAAACCCGAATGCATAGTTATCAAGTAAGTAGACAATGATCTAATAACCACCATAGCCCAGCGATTCGAGTCCCATTAAGTCAATATCCTCCACCTCCCCGTCTTCTGGCCCAAGATCACGGTCGTCCTCATCTTCATCTGACCCAGCCTGAGAGTCATCAACATATCCTTCACTCCCATCCTCGTCCTCCAATCTATCAATTTCCCATTCATCCTCATCAGACCGACTTCCATTTGATCCCATCATCTCGTCGTCAACCTCTATCACATCTTCCTCATGCTCCAAATCATCTCCAAGTTCACTCAACTCCTCTACTAAGAATGAAGAATCCACGACGTTCCCATCAGAGTCATATTCCAGTAGAGATTGGTTGTCGACTCTGGCGTCTGTCTCAAATATTTTTGTGTACTCCAGTGTTGACTGGTGGCCAATACCACCTCCCCGGAATCGCATGAACAAATCACGGCTCGAAAAGCTGGAAAGTGTATGTTAGCTCAAAACATTCAATAGAATTATTATTGGACTTACATTCCGACAAAATAATACTTCCAATCATCTGTTTCCAGCTCATACTCGCCATCAATAAACTGTCGATATTGCCGAGCGATAGAATTGGCGCAGAGATATTCCTGTGTTCGTCCGTACATGAAACCGGGGAGGATGTGAACAGCACAAATCAACTGTGCAGGGTCAACGAATCCGAAAGCGGTGGGATCTGACTCATCCAGGAAATGTAGACGATGCAGACGTTTAGCTTTGAAGCCCGAGTCGTAACATGCATCATATCGGTACCAGCGCACCCATAGAATGTCCATCCGTTTCTCCTTCAAGGCACGAGAATGGGAGCCAAGATATCGGACACGTACATGAAAAATACTGATAACGCGAGCATACCAGTAAGGATGGTCACCATCCTCAGTGTCCCCGGCCAACATCATGACATCTGGATGAGTCCGAGGGTTGACGGCATCCTGATCTCGACGCATATCATAAGTAGTACGGTTGATACGTAGATACTTATGTTTATAGATACGTTTGTCCACAAATATGACTTTCTGACGATCCCGATCAGTAAAATTGGTGTCGGAACCCAGGTCTAAAAGTCATTGAAGACAGTGATTTTTGAGATTAGAAAGAAATGACTATAACATGACATAGTGAGTAATAATATAAATGTCGAATAGAAAATTCATCACTTACACGCATGGCAGGATCATCTTCATTATCCCTCACAAGGCTTGGTATATCCTCCCAAAGTCTTTGACTATTGGTGACTTGATACGGCAGACAGGGGTCGCACGGTGGCAAAGGTTCTGAGTCCTCAATTTCGGTTGTAAAATTACGCCGGCGGGGTCGTATTTTTCCCGTCAATACTGGACGAGTCAACTTTTTTCGCAAATAATCTTCACGCCGTTCTGCACGAGCAAGTTGAGATATGAAGTTTCGGTTCTTACTTGTACGTTCCCATAACCGCTTTGTCCGAGTATGGCTATGTTCACCCTAATAAAGAACCGTTAGTAAAATTGAATACAATATAGATAAAACTAACAGCCTGTGTCGAATAATTGTCCGTAGTACCATAGTATGGGATACCTCTTGCATAGTCACCCATTGCGTGAAACTTTGATGTATTTGGGTTGAACGTACGTGACTGTGCTTTCTCGGACTCCGGATCAAGGAATTCTGCCACACCTCTTCTCTCTTGTGCTCTGACATGTCGACGAACACGTTTCTCC
The DNA here is from genome assembly GCA_004369135.1 of Dendrothele bispora CBS 962.96. NCBI lineage: Eukaryota > Fungi > Basidiomycota > Agaricomycetes > Agaricales > Dendrothele > Dendrothele bispora. The sequence continues at coordinate 106,904 of ML179129.1, read as the reverse complement.
TGTTCCTTCTCAAGTTCTTTCGTTTCAAAATCTCCGCATGTCTTGTGGTAGAACTTGCGTAAACTGTCTCCAAAATCACTGAGTACTTTTGACAATGACAGAACACAGGAGTCGGTCATCAAACGAAGCTTTGCATAGGCATGAAAAGATGCAAGGTCGAATAACAAGTCCAGAACAATTTTATTATGCGGCTCGGGCAAAAGATCATCAAAGACAACCATTGCGGTCTCGAAGCCCAGTGAGTATCAGGGATAAAAAATTAAACCTAACTGCGTACCTGGAGATAGTCCTCGAACTCTCTTGCAGTTGTTCTCTTGAGTTCCGAGACATTCCGGTTTATACGACGTATAGTTTCACGTCCAAAAGGAGGTATTTGAATATATCTAAAAGCCAGTATAAAAACCAAATCCAATTTGAATGAGAAAAGAAACACACCGTTCATCGAGTTCATCAAGTAAATCACTCTTCATAGTATCAAGAAGGCGTAGGAGATGTAAAAAGATGGCTTTCCAGGTTCCAATCTCTATTTCGTGGAGTAGGTCATTGGGAAACATCTTGAGATAGTCGAAACCATGCTCTGCAAATAGCATTGAAAAAGAGTTCTAGGAAACACAAATCATTAGATATACAAATGAACACATTCAAAAAACATACGCGGGTAGGTGTCCAAGATCCCTCTCCAAGCAAATTCTTGACTGCATCACTTGTCACCGCTCGACCTCTCTTAAAAATCAATACTCTGGCTCTCTCAACACGGTCACGACGTGCTGCATCATCAACTCTTTGCCGGTTAATACGACGTTGCATGTCTCGCATACGTCCAAGCTGGATAACCTGATATTTTTTGACAAAACATCGCGGGCACAAATACTCGCTCAAAAAGCACATGCAGATAAGAAGGACCCTAAAAGATAATTAACTTGAAACCTGACAACAAGAGATTATGTACTTATGGAGAGCTCACTTTTCAACATAATCCGCAGAATAAGTGAACCAACGGATCATAATGCGCCTCTGAACACCGTCAAAAAAGGGAACAATGATACCGGTTTTGAAGGCCTCAATGAGTTCTTCATCATTGAGAATCATGAACCAAATAGCCTGCATTAACTCGTGTTTGAGATGTGATAAAACTTGTGGGGTAGGTGATTTCCCAAGTAATCGTCGATATTCGCGTTTGATTGACTGAGGAAGCTATATGAAATATATAAATAAATGAAAGCGAGAACTCAGATTACGACTTACAGAAGGGATATATGCAATATGATTGTCTGAAAAGGAACTCGGTCTCAGACCAATGTACTTGGACAAATTACCAAGTGCGAGATAGATTGGCCAGACGGTGATGTTTCCAATTGTGGACAATACCGTAGAATCTGAATATAATTTTACTGGGACGACAACTGTCTCGACATTATCAAGAGGAGGATTCCTACGCATTTCTCCTTCCATCTCAAGCATCCTATCCGAAGTATAAACTTCACCATATACACACTGAGTTGAATGATCCCCTGGACGGTTCCAAAATACCTTGTGAGCCTTGAGATGATACTCCGCTGATAACGGGTCCAGGAACCCCTCTTTGATAACCTCAAGGGGTTTCCGGTACCAAAGTCCATCTATCGTCAAAATGGGAGCGTGATCTTCATTACAAAAGCGTTTCCCAGCTCGAGGTAAAGGTATGGAAACATTGGTTTGGTACCATCCATTAAGTGGTACATCAGGTGAATGAACGGGCTCGTTGTCATCATCAGATGTTCGATCGAGGTGCGAGTTGCGGCGTCTGACCTCGTCCCCAGCATGAAAGCCTTCCAATTCGGAGATTTGGAAACGAGGGTGGAAAAGAACGTCTCTAACGAGACTATTAAGCATGTGTATCGATGTTCTTGAAAACTGGTAAAACCAGCTCATAAGAAGGAAAACCGTGAAATTTAGGAAAGGAGCGAATTCAGATGCCTGCGGGGACTCGGTGCAATCATTGCTGAGTTTAATACCGAAGCATTGTGAGAATGTTCGGGAAGAGTCTACAGGAACTGTGCTCGATGTAAACGTTGGCGCATCTGTTGCCTGGTCTACTCCGTGAGTGTCTTCTGGATCTGTAGACGGTAGTGCAGCCTCATAAACCCGGAATAACCCAAAATCGTTGGGCTGTGTCTGATAATAGAAAGTATGTAGAGTTGAGTCAATATCTGAGCGATCATCTTGCTCAATTTCACAGTCTTCGGGCGGCTCGGAGGGGATTTTTGTATGTGTATCAGACGCTGCATCAGGGGTGTCCGCTACAACTCGAACATTTTTGACAAATGCACTATGACTTGATACGACAAGATCTTGGTAACGGCCAGGCAATTTACGTGTCCTCCGAGGTCGACGTTGTTCTTCATCTGGTTGTTCAATTACAGTTTCATTTTCCTGGACCTCATGAGAAGGAAACACAGAGTACAAATATTATGGAAATATACCCTTTCATCATTATCTAGCCCGTCAGTTGCCATAGCCTCGAGTTTAATGCCCTCTTCAGGACCAGTTTCGTTGTATTGAACATCTGGTATTTCGGGGTTTGTTGTATTTTGTACACGTTTGCGACCGTTGTAAGGGCAGTATCGGTTTATATGGATATTGCGACGACGGATGTCGGGAAATTCTCGTTCGCAGGGTACACAACAAGGTATAGAATGGAACATCGTATCTGATTTTTTATTAGTTAAACATAAGGAAGAGAAAATAAACACAGTATGAACAGTCAATGGGACTGTGCACAAGTACCCGTAAAACAGAAAATTCTGGATGACACTATGGTAGCAGATACCAGTAGAAATCGATTACGCGTCGTAACATATACAAACGCGCCTACACCGTAACGAATACAGGTGTATGGGATAGAGGAACGGAAGTAATCCTACAAGGATTAAACGTAAAGTTCTCTTCACAAGAAGAGAAGCTTATTCCCTTCACAAGAAGGGAAGAAAACATGGAGTGAAGGAAAGACTGACCCAAGTGCGAATATAAGCCAGTCAAAGTCATTTCCTAACCTGATTAGCTGGCCACATCTAGTCTATAGCTGACAACATGCCGCGTTTTGCCGAACACCGACGACCTGCATGCCAGCAGCGCCTGGATCAGGTGAACCACCAGGTCCTGGCAGCGCCACACCATTCAGATGGTGGTAAGCTCACAACTCATGCTCATCTTTTGCCAAACACTGAAGATACAGCGGAAATCCGACTTCTCAAACGCATGGCTGCAACACGTCCGAGCCCCCAAGACCTGACAGCGCCACACCAGGTCAATGCCATATTGCCAACGACACACTTAACCCGGATTTGATCAGAAGACCAAAGGAACGGACTCGTAGGGGCAAGAAGGGTACCGAAAGCATACCGGAGCATATGATGAGACAGCAGACTCGCTTGCTAGTCGCAAGTCTAAGAAACGTCAGAGGTAAAGTAAGTGTGACAGTCCATTTACTAACAATACTCTATACTTGGCAGTATTACAGAACGGAGTAGGAGAACCACGAACCACTGCCACTCATCTTGGGGCGTTCCATGCCGTATCTTGCCGACAGCTATTCAATGCAAGGCTGAAGTCACATGAATCGTTGGGATAAAGGTACGATATCGCACTCCCATGCCGTAAATGGACGACAGCCCAAACCTGGGGCAGATCATGCGAGAACGAGCAGATGATAGCCAGTCACGTGGAATTCATGATCTCTGTCTTATGCCGCGTATAACCGGATAAATCCGTCCCAGTAACCAAAAGCAGAAGGAGACTATCCTCAGGTCGTTCCAACGCGATGTTGAAACATGAGCCCGTATATGGTAAAATGCTCCAGAACGTGATTTATAGACCGAGACGAGCATACTTTCGACAAGCATTCTCAAACAGGTGAGCGCCTTCGATGCAGTTTAGCTTGCAGACTAACGAGGTACAGCTTTCTGACGCCGCGAACAAAGACCCCATAGCAAAATACCCGGACGCAGGATCAAGGAGGCTGCACCCTAATATTCTCGCTCCCAATCCTGTTGGACAACCTCTGAACGCCACCAGTCATCATGAGCCGGGGCAAGACCCATCTTGGTATCAACCATTGGTTCATTGCAGCCCTAGGGTGCCCTCGCCGACACGTATTTCGCATGTTAAGGGAACTCGAGGCAGATCGACGTGGACATCAAAGCAATCGAGGCACCGGTCAGCATGATGAAGAAGAAAATGTAGCATAATGAAGGTGATGGGGGAGGTGATGATGTAGATGACAAGGGAGAAGATGATGGAGATTTAATTTCTGACGACGAAATAGCGGCGGACACTGAAGACGAGCCAGCAAGTGAGGGACATCGGATTTTTAAGGTTCCTAGGGGGTACATTTTTCTTTATCCACACTAGTCATCTATACTGATATTTTGCAGTGTTGTGGTCGTTGAATTTATCCAGGATAACCGGATGGAAATAACACCTGGCGGTCTCGATGCATTTCTTTATGACCTCCGTATGATCAAGCCTGGCAAGACGGATAGGGAGGTGCTTCATGGGGTTCTGCGAGGCTATCTGGGTCCACGAGTATGCACGTTCTTTTTTTCTCTCCGATATTTATCTCTAAAAATTGTTCGAGGCTTTCTGTGCTATATTTCACGGCAATTCACAAGTATACGAGTTTTCTTCTCGTGGTAAACGCCCGTCACTCGCAAAGATCCATAAATTGGATTATTGCACTCCAGAGACGATTGCTTATACGTTTGTACAGGTATATTTTGTTCTCTATTCTTGTCGCACTCTCACTGTTTTATTTTTAGATACGTTTTATGCTCAGCGATCAGGACATTTACAGTCCGGTCGACGATTTATATGACCTCAGGGACCTCTACTCCAATATAGTCACAGTCCTGAGCACCGGCAGTAAATGGGCTCGAAGTACACTTCGTTGGTGGAACAGGTACGAGCGCTACTTATTGACATTGCTATTCTTATTTACATTTTTTTATTTATAGGAAATGTTTTCCTAGGGAGAAGTCTATTGCAAAATCAAAGGCGAATCCGAACGCTATCCCCTCTTCATCGATTTTCGATACCCTAGCACAGCGTGAGGCTGTTCGCTCCCAACGCCGAATCGAAGCGGTTGCCAATCGTTCGAGACTGGAAGAAGAAGAACGCCAAGAAGCGGAGCGTGTTGCTAAAACACGAGCTCTTCAAGAGCTGCAGGAGCGTCGTGACCAGCGAAAAAAACGCTCTCAAGTGGAAAGGCGTGCCCGTGAGCAAGAGGTTGAAGACCAGATTGACGATATGGACTCTGGTAGTAATCGTGGCCCTGGTAGTGAGTATGGTGGTGGCAACAATGGAGGTGATCCCGAGAACGCTAGATATAGCCTTGAACTGCCTCATGGTAAAGGTGGAAAGGATGTCGATGACAGTGATTCAGTGCTTGGCTCAACTCAGGGTATCGTTTTTTCTATATATTATCCTTATCTACTCACTACCCCAGTTATACAGGTAATATTAGACGCGCTACGACACAACACGTCTCACGTGTTGGTGGACAGCGTGTCCAGAACAGCCGCCGTTAAATCGGATTAGTTTTAGGTTAGTCTCTTTGTTTGATATACGATGCACTGGACTGACGTTCTCTTTCTAGCCTTTATTTGTCTTGCAATTGGTAGGTCTCCCTCCTTGTTTGTATGTGTCTCGTTTTCATTTTTTTTTATAATAAGACTTTTACGGTAGTATTCTGTTCGTGCTTTGAAATGAGAAATTAGTAGGACTACTAATTTCTTCTCGTGTTGTCTTCAATGCTAATTTTTTTTCTTTTTTAGTGCTTCGTGTTTAAATGCTGCTTTCGAAGACTGGTACGTCTGTATATTTTAATTTGGACATCACTGATTGGGCTAGATGTCTAGTGCTTAATGGACTTCCATGTGACGAAATGTCGTGTCTGCTCTGTGTATGTATGTACTGTGCTTGCTCCTGCCTTGTTATTGTTATTGTCATGGTACTACAACTTGTCGAGTGATCATTAATGTATTCATAACAACTGTTTAAAGTATCACTTGTGCATTAATGGATATAAATTCTTGGCATGTCATTTGGTATGTTCTATTGAAGTTTCGAGTAGGTTGTAACAAAGTTCTTGGTAAGTTCTAATGAAATTGAAATAAAGAGAATCCTGTTCTAATGATGAGAATCATTGTGACTGTTCCATCGAATAGAATCGTTGTGATACTCGTATCATACATAGAGCTCTATTAGATTAAACCTAATGTCATCTATCAATACTCCATCTTATCAAAACTATTTTCAAGGATCTATATAATCTCAATGGTGGAACGCTGTTACGATATATTGTCATATTTTCAGATGCAAGTACAGCGTTCAAAATCAAGGTTTAAAACAAAAAAGCTGCTGGCCATGGGTCTTCAAGGGATCCATTTGGTCATAGTCCTCTATGCTGTTTGAAAGGGGCCAAAAATAAATTCCAATCTTTCTACTCATTTTTGACATTTTTCAACATTTCAATCAGCTCCCCCGACACTTCAAGGCAAGATGCAATTTCCGACACTTCAACTTTCTGATTCCGACTACAACATTCATTTTCCGACATTCCACTTTATTTTTCGACACTTCAATTTTATGATTCCGACTTCAACATTTTTTTCCGACATTCCACTTGATTTTTCGACACTTCAGATTTTTGATTTCGACTTGACTTTCTTCTTTGACACTTCAATACTTACATATTCTGATATTTCACTTTTGTGTCCACATCATTACAATTTTGACATTCTGTGTAACTATCACTGCATGTAATTATTACCAAGAAAGGTAATCTAGCAGTCAGTAACCTACCATATTTAGTAGTTTCTTATATGATAATCCTTAAAAAACAAATCTACGGGCAGAAGTAGATACTGAAGTGAAGTTGGATTTGTAATGTTGAAATGTTGACAAAGAAATGAAGTATCGGAATATGTAAGTTGTAAAGTGTTGAAGAAAAAAGTGAAGTTGAAATCGAAAATTTGAAGTGTCGAAAAAATGAAGTGGAATGTTGGAAAAAAATGTTGAAGTCGGAATTAGAAATTTGAAGTGTCGAAAAAATAAGTGGAATGTCGGAAAACCAATGTTGAAGTCGGAACCAGAAATTTGAAGTGTCGAAAATTGCACTTTGTCTTGAAATGTCGAAAAATGTCAAATAAGGCATGACACGGATGCCGGTTTTTACGGATAATCCGCCAGGTTATCCGAGCCAAAACCTGCAGATGCCGGATGCAGAAATTATCCGCCATCTGCGGATACGGATGCCAGCGGATGTGGATATGAATGGGACAAATTTTTACAAATCCGACTGGAATCCGGTCACCTGGAGGTTGAAATCTCAGCCATTTTATTCCGTCAATACAAGTACAAAACAAAAAGTCAACTACATACAGACTTAATACTAACGAGATATTTACTTGTGCTCAGATTCACCACTATAGATTAATTTTAATGCCAGGCTATCTATTCATCATCGGATTCACCCTCTGAACCAGAAAGTAATACTATCTCTTTATCCTTTCCCTTTGACTTGCCGTTATCAGTATCCTTAACTTCAACTGTCCATCGGGGTCCACGACTCTTGAACATCTCAATGGCCTTGTCGGAGGGAACAAAGTTCTCATCCACCCATGAGGAAAGAACGACACCAGCGCAAACCGAATCATCGGACAAAGAGTGTCGGAAACGTGAAACCATGTGACTACCACTGGAGAAAGACCGCTCGGTGTGTACCGAAGTTGCTTGTTGAATATCAGTAAGTCAGAATGTCACAAAAAAAAAAAAGAAATGACACATACCAGGAATGGAACAATAATCAAAACCCATCTGCGCCAGTTCTGGACACTTGCCCTTGACACTCTCCCAATAGGAGAATGGATCTGTTACATTGGTAATTGGGGCCGACGAGATGTACTCTTCAAATGCATCCTTCTTCTTGTCATCAGCAAAAAATTCTTCTTCGAGATAGTTCTAAAAAAAGTCAGACAGAAAAACTCCAAGCAACAAATGATACTGACCGTCTTCTTTTTTTTATTTGACGTTGTGGTAGGAGCTGCTACCACAGGACGGTAGTCCTGTTCCCAAATCCTCCGAGCAATGGCAATAGCATTTTCGATCCAGGTCTCCTCCCACTCCTGCTTACGGAAATACTGAGTCTTGTACATGGGGGACATGACTAAAGTAATGAACATCATTACTCAGTAACGCAACTTGTAAATTTCGAAATCAAAAGAAACTTACTCATCGCAACGCGATAGATGTCGGACTGATCTGTCTTTGAGTAATACTTGTTGAGCATGGCTATGCCCTTCGAGACAGCATAACGAACAGCGGGGCTAAGGTTTTCGTTATCACAAACTTTGCCAAGGGCTTCGGTGAGCTTGTCGATTGCTGGTATGACTTGATGAATAAGCGCAACGCCAGATTTGGAGAACTCCTTGGTGCGATTCAAAAAGAGCTTAAAGAAAATGTATAAGATTAGAGAGTTGGGAAAGAAAATGAACAAAATTACCTCAAGAACCGGTTCTAGCTGTTCCAAAATAGTCCACTCTTCTTCTGTCGGGATCTGACGCCGAAGCTTTGTTTGTTGATTCCAAATGTTGCGATCACAGACATTGTTGACCGCATCTTTGAGGTTGATGAACGACGTGATGGACTCGGATTTGGTATTCCATCGGGTTGAGACAGGTTTGACCAACGTGCGGGTAGACTCGAGGCCATTCTCTTCTGCCCATGCCTTCAGGTCTGAACGAAAGTCAGCACTGTTGGCAGACTTGCGGCAGAGCTTGTCGTTCTATAAACATGCATTAGTAAATGGAAATAGAACAGAACCTAAGGGACATACCTTCCTCATGGCAGACACACCGATTTTAATGTCATCTGCCGCCAGAGCAAAAAGATCAGATTCCTCCAATTCCGCCTCAACAGCCTCAATCTGGGCTTCATCCCAGGCTTCACGGTCAGGGTCGACCTCATCGTCTTCATCATCTTCGTCATCACTCTCATCAATACTCTCGTTCTCATCTTCAATAATAGTTATACAGCGTTTACGGGTAAAGACAGAGAGAATCGCCTTGACAACAAGGTTGAGGATATGGGCAAAGCAACGAACTTGTGCTTCGAGACCCTTGAATTGAGGGAAAAGCCGCTGGAGGTGTTTGATCATCGCTGTGTTGTTTTCGGCGTTGTCACCTGCAATGGCTAAAATCTGGAGATCGAAATCAAGTGTCAGTATATGTGGGTGGTTGAGCCAGCAAGCACACGACTACCTTGTCCTGAATACCAAACTCTTTAAGAACACGAAAGAACTGTTCTGCGAGATACACTCCTGTGTGCCGTTTCAAGAGCCTTTGAAGGAATAGGTAAAAATTAGACACAAAACACAAGAAGAGACGCACCGAATAAAATCAAGGGTGAATTCCTGGACCTTCCCCTCCAGGTAACGGATGCATGACACCCCCATAATAGATATGTGATTGGGAGAAGCCCAACCGTCAACAGCAAAGTGAAGCTTGCCACCATGTTGTCGCAGAATGTTGCTGACAAAGGACTTGCTGAGTTTGTAGATGTCCTGAACATCTCGAGAGACTGTTCGTTCACTGGGGACATCCACACGAGAATAGAGCATCTGAAAGAGCTCCAGGAGTTCGGGATCCTCAACAATCGTATACGGTCGCTTTCGCCTTGCACACCAGATCGATATCAAGTACCGGAAACGCGCAGCGTTGTAAGTACTCCCAGCGGCAAAGTCAGCAATGTTCCCCTTCTTCTTAGGGTCGCACCGTTTGATGTGGGCATTAAAATTGCCTGTTGAGTCTTCGTAGGGCGCGCGTCGCATTTTTTCAGAAGGGTTCCTAAAAAGAGAATCAGCAGAATTTAAGACAAAGGAACAGTACCCTCACGCACTTTTTACAGACAAAAACATACATAATCTTGCCATTACACTCTTCTTTGTAAGGCTTGCGGAAATGTTGGTAGATAGGTGATGCATTGGCACGTTTGGTGTTGTACCATGCCTCGGTTTGGATAGCTGAAAATGTTAAGAATACATAAACATTTTTATATTGTGCTGTTAAACACGGACGCACCCAGGATCTCATCCGCAGTCTTGCCTTTAAACTTTGCTTCCCAACGACGCTTTTTTTGTTGAGCACTTGTCATGGGTTCATGTGCCAACATGGACTGTCCAGGTTCACATTCGACAGGAGAGGATTTGCGTGGAGGAGAGGGTTCACGTGGAGGAGATGATTCACAAGCAGGAGACGACTCGAAGGTGGCAGAGGATCCATGGACACGGGGCCGCTTGATCGGTTGAGCATCTTGGGTTGTGTTTTTCCGTTTACCAGGCATTCTTGTCTGAATGAAGTGGTCGGAATGAGGATATGGGTTGGTAGAGTGTGGCTTTTATAGGTGCGCTGGTGGCATTGGTGTTTCTGCCCAAAATTAGTAAACAAACTAAACAACTCGAACAGAAATTACCTGTTATAGGCCAAATTTCATAACTCACTGTCAGAATCCTAAGGACCGATGTGGAATTGACGTTTGAAGTTTGTAATGGACCGATGTACCTGTATAGTTCTGAACTATACAGCAGTTCTTTTATAGAACAAATAAGGCAAAAACCAATTGCGTGTACAATGAAGAAAAAAAAGGATACAATGTCATCAGCCCCAGACAAGCTATTGGACAAACATGGTAATAAGAACTCACCTTGAGCCAGTACCCCAGAATTTTCGAGACTTTTAGCTCTCAACCGGTGAATTCGACAGCAGGTAGGATGAGTAAAAAGATTGGTAGCAGAGTCAACAATGACAACAGTCTCAGTTTGCTTGAAGTTGTCGAGAGAGGTAGTCATGATGAGGAGAGATGTAAATAGAGCGGCAACTTCGGGTAGAGTTGACCAAGGAAAAGGTCTAGGATGGATGTATGCTTTGAGTACAAGACGGAATTGCGGAGGCTAGCACTGTGGCCATATAAAAAAAAGGCAAAAGATACATAGTCATTACACTAAAGGACCAAGTTGCACTTAGCAAACTCGGATAGGCCGACGTGTTGTCAAAGCCTTACTACTACATAACTCCTACATATCTAAAGGACAGCAGACGGATGTGGATGGGAGGAAGGAAGATCGATCAAATGATCGATTTTATCTACACTTACAAACTCAGATTTGAACTCCGTTGTGGCTGTACCAATCAAAATCCCCATTCCAGATATTTACGTGCATATCTCCAAAACCAACCATTCGATTTCTACACATGGGGGCTCAAATTGAAGCCCTGATTAAGGGGGAGCTACTCATGATCTTCAGAAGTCCCAAAAAAATTCATTGATAGACCTATGAACAGAAAATCTACCAAAAACCTACCAAAAACCATATTTTCATGCATATTTCCAGAATCAACCATTGAATTCTTGGACTTGGGGGTCCAGATTAAAGCCCTAATAGAGGAGGAGCATTTCATTACCTCCAGCAATCCCAAAAAAATTCATTGATAGACCTATGGACAGAAGGCCTAGCAAAAACCTATCAAGAACCATATTTTCATGCATATTTCCAGAATCAACCATTAAGTTCCTGAACTTGAGGGCTCAGATTGATGCCCTGATTGAGAATAAACATCCCATAACCTCCAGCAATCCCAAAAAAAATTATTGATAGACCTATGGACAGAGAACCCACAAAAACCCACAAAAACCATATTCTTGGGCATATCTCCAGAATCAACCATTGAATTTCTGGATCTGGGGTTCAGAACAAATCCCTAGGTGAGAAGAAACATCCCATGATCTCCAGCAATCCCAAGAAAATTTATTGATAGACCTATGTACAGAAAACCTAGCAGAAACCTATCAAGAACCATATTTCCATGCATATCTCCAGAATCAATCATTGGAGTTTTTGTATTGCAATTCTGATACTGTAGCTGGGTAGAAAAAAAGTGGATCAACACACACTACAAGATGAGTCTGATCCATGAACTAAATAACAGTAAAAGGGAAGACAGTAAAGGGAGTGCATAATCTCTCCTTATGTTGAGCTAGAGACATCTATTTGGCAATGCCACTTTTCTTTATTTGCAGGTATCCACAGATATCTGCCATCCGTAGGTACAACCGGTTGCAGGTATTCGCGGATTTGCAGGTATCCGCCATTATCTGCAGGTCGGATGGACCAGATACCGGTACCGGACCAGCCGGATTTTAGCAGATGCGGATTGGAAATTTCAAAGTTGAAAATCCGGCCGGATCAGATGGCGGATATCCGCGGTTGCATCCGTGTCATGCCTTAATGTCAAAAATGAGTAGAAAGATCGGAATTTATTTTTGGCCCCTTTCAAACAGCATAGTCCTCAAACTCACAATCGAGCCTATTCTACTCATGAAACATCCAACGCCTATGCTGTTTGAAAAGGGCCAAAATTATTTTCCAATACTTCGACCCATTTTTCACTTTTTCCGATCTTTCAAGTGTGACATGTGACATGTCTCAATTTCGATACTTCAAATTTTGACACCCGATACTTCAAGAGCAAGACATCGATTTTGATTTTGCATTCCGATACTTACCTTCAAGAACCAATTTCAATTTTTGCATTTTGATATTTCAACTTTGCATTCTGATATTTCAACTTTGCATTCCAATGTTTGAACTTTGCCTTCCGATATTTCAACTTTTACATTCCGATGTTCCCTCTTTTGATTCCGGAGTTCTGACAACTCTACCTTCCAGGACTTAAAAAGGATAAATTAAATAATAAATAATATTCAGAATTATTATTAAATTGTAAAATAACAACATATACTGTTACTGTTATTTAATCTTATTGATTCAACATTATTTTATGGATAATTTAATAATAATATAATTATAATTGTAGAGTTGTCAAAACTCCGGAGTCGAAAGATGGAACATCGGAAGGCAAAAGTTGATATCAGCGTATTACAATTAAAATATCGAAACACAAAAGTTGATATCGACTCTTGCAGTTAAAGTATCGAAGCAAAAAATCAAATATCGATGCCTTGCACTTGAGATATCGGAACAGAATTGTTGAAATCGATTCTCGCAGTTGAAGTATCGGAATTGCAACCTGTCACATGTCACGCTTGAAAGATCGGAAAAAATGGAAAATGTGTTGAAGTATCGGAAAATAATTTTGGCCCTTTTCAAACAGCATAAACGCCGCTGCTAGTACGACTGTTTCTACTCCCGGGCTCCCTTCATCCTTAACAAATTCACATCGCGCTATCCACATCCACTGTTTGCCCAATACCCCGATAATTCTTACAACGTCTGCTTATCCTTCTACGTTTGTCACCTTGGTTACCCAGGAGTCCGTCATTGTCACATCGACACTGTTCGCTATCCCTCCCAATAGTCAACCACCGGATCGGAAAGTAAGGCCACGTTTGTCGGTCGCTATCACTTCGAAAGAATGTAATTTGAGGAAATGTGAGGGTGGAAGGATTGGATAGGGACGATAAGGTGGACGAGAGGGATAGGTGCAGGTAGGGGATGGAGGTCTATGGAGGAAGGGGAGGTGTTAAAGGGGAAGTTCTATGGAAAGCGGTTGGGAGGTATTTGTTTTGGAGAAAGTTGGAGTTGGGGCCGGCAGGGACAAATCAGGAGGAACCGGAGGAAGTGGAACTTTGTCGGAACAAGAACACGGAATCACATCCAAGGTCAAAGGGATGGTGAGATCTCGTGGACTTCACGTTATGGCTTCTTCGATCTTAAGTAGAGGTGAAGGTAGATGAAGGTGAGGACGAGGACGAGAATGATGGGTATATGCCGAGGAAGAGGAAGCGGAGATGGATGGATGGATTGATTCCCCAATGTATGACGGGATTAAACCTGGCCATGTGTGAGGTGTAGGGATTGATGTGTCGAGTTATGGGAATGAGGACAAGTTGGTCGACCGGTCCGACTGACGACAATTCCGAGTTTCTCCTGCACTCCCCTGACGTTACTACTGTTGAGAGAGATCAGGAGCAAAGTGGAAACAACGAGCGAGGGGGAAGTTGGAAAGAGAACTATGAGGGAACGAGGACGAAGATAAGGGATGATGGGAGAAAGAAAAGGAATAACGGCGTACAAAACCTGTGGTTTTGTGGTGTTTTGATGTTTTGATGCGTTTGATGTTCTTTGATCTATTATGCTTTAGCGCATTCTAGGCAAAACAAGTTTCTCAGAGTCGACCTTGGATTCGATCTTTCGGGCGGAAATTTTCCGCGGGGGGTTGGTCAACCGTTGACGTTTACATCAAGAGGACAGGGACAGGTCACAGGATACTTGTGTTTTGAGGCTTACTATCCAAATACATCACTCTTTCAACTTGGTCCAACATCTTGTTCTCTTTCTGTATCTTTCTGTATCCTTTTGATTTTTGAAGCTTGTATAGATAGACAGCTTGCTTTTAGGATCTTGTTTTCTTTCTTTTTCTCACTGCTTCTGGTCACTAGTACTGCTCTCACCAACTTCATTGCTTGACCTTCCTTTCCCTCTTGTGTTGAATCGCTAGCCTGTTTTTTCTTTGGTAATTACATAACACTCACGCTTGTATGAGTAAAAAGAAGTAGCCTAACAGTGATAGCGATTCTTTGAATGTCACATTGTTTACTGCCTTCTTTCAAATTATTAAATACTCAAATAGAGCGCATCTGCAACGAGAAATTCGACCATTTTTAAGCTCGAATCCATTGAAATCTACTTGGTATGGAAGGTGGGGCCACCCAAAATTCTCGTTGCAGATGCGCTCTAATACCAGGGGCTTTTGGTTGGAGAGCTTCGCGTTCATACGGGCTCTTAACTTAAAATGGCAATATGAATAGCTCTATACATTCGTAGAAAATAAAGTTTGCAAGTGGAAAATAAGGTTCCACATGACAGATTATCACGTCCTCATGTGCAGTTGGATAAATTTTATTCTTGACACACTCCAGCATAACAACAACTCGAAACAAGGCACAAATTTTCGCAATTATTGCTCATGTCTTTTGAAAATAGCGACAAGAATGACCCTGGGACTGTGGAAAGGAGAGAAGCTGCTGACAGTGTTATATCTAGTCTTCAAGGTATGTTTTTGTAATAATTGCGGTGAAATGAAAGGCTCAAAGAGGTCAATGCTTCTACTACTTTCGGTTATGATTATTTAGTCAGTCAACAGCCATCTGTCCATGCTTTCCAGGATGCCTTAGGCAATACTTTTCATAACACAAGCATTACCACAGTGGGTGGAAATTTCACCCAACATATCAACAACAACATCAACAATCTCAACAGTAAGTCTTGTTATTATCTCTATTTGTATAGCTAGCGAATAATTTGAGCAGCAGGTGGAAATCCAGATGCATTCTTGAAAGAAAAACTCAATCCAATCTTGAATCCAGTAAAGAAACTAGACAACTGCATGAAAGGAACTCGTCAGCAGTTGTTGCAGGATCTTTGTGAATGGGCACTTAAATCTCAGAATAATCTTGCTTGGATCTATGGCGTTGCTGGTACTGGGAAGAGTGCTGTAGCAGTGACTCTGGCTGAGAAATTCCGTGGCATGCAAGACCAAATCACACTTGCATTGACTTTTCATTGTGTCAAAGGGCAAGAAACCAGCAACCTTTCCATGTTGGTCCCCACAATATGCTACCAGTTGGCCAGTGTCTGCCCAGGATATAAAGAAGCTTTAATTGATTTATTCAATAAAGATCAGTCATTGATTGGTTC
The DNA here is from genome assembly GCA_004369135.1 of Dendrothele bispora CBS 962.96. Taxonomy (NCBI): domain Eukaryota; kingdom Fungi; phylum Basidiomycota; class Agaricomycetes; order Agaricales; genus Dendrothele; species Dendrothele bispora. The sequence goes on along the minus strand of ML179129.1, from coordinate 91,153 downwards.
TGGAATCCCTCTTCATGAGCAGTTCAATCTGTTTTTAAATGTTTCACTTTTTCAAAAACTTGGAGAGAAAAAGATTGGAATTATCATTGATGGTCTTGATGAATGGGGAACAGAGTCAGATCAGAAAGCTTTTGTCCAAGGAATGGCAGACCTTACTTGTCAAGTTCACCAGCTACTAATTGTCATTACAAGTCGTCCCCTCAGGACTGAAATACTGGTAGAATTGGAAGGGAAAGTTAAAAAATTTGATTTATCAGCAAGTTATGATGCCAGTGCAGACATCAAATTGCTAGTGGAAGGTAGATTACTGCCAATCATACATGATTTTGGGATGATAAATAAAATAGTGGAAAAAGCTCAGGGGCTTTTTATCTGGGCTGTGGTTGCCTTAGGATTCATTGAGAAAAATGTAAATCAGAAAGAAGCCATTGAAAGAATCATAACTACTGTAAAAGGTGACAGTAGTGTGGATCACCCATATGGAGGACTTGATGAATTGTACAGACTGGTGCTGAATAAACATTTCTCTGGAACCTCAAATGAAACATACTTCAAGGAAGTAATGAAGTTTGTCCTAGCTACAATGGAGCCCATTTCACCTAGTGCATTGAAACACATGCTAGAGACTCAGAACATAGGTCCTAGTACAACTCAGGCAGTGTTGGAGAATCTGAAAGAAGTGGTATTTGACAGAACTGGCAAACTACATTATCATCTATCATTTGCAGAGTTCCTTGGGGATAAGAAAAGATCAGGGGAGTGGGCAATTGAACAGGAAACTTCACACCGAGAACTATTTAGGGCATGTGTGAATATTCTTGAAAGGGAATTGAAGTTTAATATTTGTCATTTAGAAACATCATATGTGACAAATAGAGCAGTTACTGGCCCATCAATTTGTGAAAGAGTCACCAAATACATTTCAGCAGGGTTACAATATAGCAGTGTTCACTGGACAGGTCATATGATAAAGGCCAAAGAATATCTCACACTAAAAGATGATTTAGATTGTACTCTAAGGTTCATGAATAGCAAGAGAATGATATACTGGGTGGAATGCTTGAGTGTGATGGACAAAATTGGTGTAATAAAATCTGCTGTGAATGACATAAAGGCTTGGGCTAAATTCAGTAAGGTAAGGGAGATTCCAGACAAACTTACAAACAACTATATTCATGTGAACAATGGTCATGTTACAGAAAGATATCACTAGTGAAATTGCTGAAGAAAGAAATATTCATCAGGAAAACAGTACCAGATTAATGTACTTATAGTGTATTGGATATTATCTATAATTAACAGTAACTTCGTTAATACTAGTAATATCCTGTACATTATATGAAGTTACACTACACTACGCACATGCACAGATAATTATTGACTTATTCCTTAATGTTCTCAGAAAGTTAATCAACGTCAAAAAGGTTAATGCTTCATTAGCTCTAACCTATTCACTACATACTATAGATTAAAATAGAATATCAAGTCAAATTGAAGTACGTATGGTCATCCTTGAATACATTTAAAAAGAATGCATTGCAGTCATCAAGAACAGACTTGCTCGTCCATTCCGAAGGGACCACGCCATTCCATTTCGGAATCAGATGTACACTTCTCTGAAGTGTCTCCAGGGGCACAATAGTAGATGTGACATTTTGACTTCGCTTTACAGCATGAAGTCCCGAATATAGATCAGCATGGTCATCAAACTTCGTGAACCACTCAACATATGCCAAATGTCTAGGTGGCATGCTATTGGGAGCAAATAATGTGTCGAGCCTCTCTGGTGGTAGGGAAAAAATGACCCGAACGCGACCAACACGACATTCTGTGAAATGCCCCAAGTTAAAAAAGGTAACCCAGAGTCATGAAATAGCCGGACATGGCCCAAATGCACGCACCTTTCAGAAAGTTACTGTCCTCACCCGGATAACTTTTGACTTTTATCAACGCGGTATCGAACCTCGACATATGGCTAACCTTCCCTTCCTTTGTATAACGACGTGGGTGGGCACAGATGGAATCTAGTGTTTTTTTCCCAAAAAGTTCGAAGTTGACAAACTTTACCTTATGCCAAACTGGAAGCGAGCGAAATGGTAGAACTACAAAACAAGCATAATCATCAACCTGATTCATCGGTAGGGTAGGCTCCCGGAACTGGACAACAAATCGTTTCAATGCCATAGTGAAATCCACGGCTCTGTAACCCCTTTCACCGACGTCTTGAAGCTTTGAAATGCGAACGAACTTGACAGTAGGGAAGCGGGTCAGGTTCTGAGAGTACACGCACTTCAGATCTGCAAGAGTACGGCGAGCACCTGGGAAGTCGTAACGTTGACCTAGCTTCAGCGAAACAACGCTACCCTGAGGTAGTAGGCCGAGATCCAATCCAACATCCTCTTCCTCATCGTCACTAGTGTCCAGCCTGTCATCTTCGCCAAGCCTCCATGCAATATACTTTGTATGGCAGACAATCTTTTCACGCCGCTCAAGCCAACGTGTCATTTGCGTGTATTCATCTTTGCGATTGGAGGCTCTATATGCGTCTTTTGCGAAGTCAATATGTAAACGTTCAGTAGTTTCCGTATTATAGTTGTCGGTAGTACCGTAAAGCTTGACAGCACGGCAATAGTGACTGAGAAAGTGAAGTTTGGGAAGGTTGAAATGTTCGCGAGCACCCAAAATGACGAAAATGTTCCGGTTGGTGTGGAAAGTTGCAAGGGACTGTTCGAGAAGGACAAGGGACTCGTCGCTATGGATAGGGTAGCATGACAAGTAAAGGAAGTCGAGAAGGGCACGAGTTGCGGATAGAAGCAAATTTGACTGATATGATAATAGTCCCGGTATGTCGGTAACGACACCAAGCAGGAACGAGCACATCTGCTTATGCTCAGTGCCGCTAACACGAGACAGGCTTGAGATTCCTTTGTGAAAGATGCGGATACTGTGATTTAGTGTTGCACGTGACTCGACTCGACTCCGGCTAGTCGACGAGTCGAGTCGATTTTTAGTCGAGCCGAGTCGGACTAATGACTCGTGACTTTGGCAACTTTAAGTCACTTGAGCGAAATTGAGTCATCAGCTGAATAAATCACCCTTTTTTGGTAATTGAGATGTAGTACGCATCTGAATTACCAGTTTTGGTAATAGTTACTCATTTCGGAAGTATTAAATTCTATTCAATAATATATTCACATAACGATATGATATTAATACATCAACTACATAGGCGACTCAGCTGACTCAAGTGACTCGAGTCGACTCCGGAGTGGAGTCACCAGATTTGGAGCTGGAGTCGACTGGAGTCGAGCCGAAGTGAGTCATAGCCGAGTCTCGGCAACACTACTGTGATTGGTGGGAAGACGACGGACTCGGGCATCAATCTCATTTGCCCCACAGATATCCGTTAACCAAGCTATCAAATGTTTCATCACCCCTTGATAGAGTTGATGCAGGATGTCGGGGGTAATGGAACGGAAAATGTCGGTATAGGGAAGGTCTTGCCAGAAAGGATGTTGGACCGGCTTAACGTTAATGTTGTGACAGGAAGTGACCCAATCGTCCGCACCCAACTTGTCTGCTGCATCACATGCAGCTTGAAAGTTGCGATATGGGTGTGGACAAGGATAAATTCCGAGCTCGTCTTTAGGACATTCACAACTTGCACAGTCTCCGTAGTATCCAGTGGTGACCAGGACCTGCTCTGGGTAATCGCCAACGTAAACGGCAAGGATAGGATGACAACGTCGAACAACTCCATCTCCGCTCTTCAACTCGATGCCCTCCAATCCGGCCTTCTTCAGGGGTGCCAAGAGATCTCTCATGCATGCGTGAAACAGATTCGTTACGGTCCTTCGACGAGAAGATTTGTTCTTGATATGCTCGAGGCGATCGGTAGGGAGGTACACTAGAAGTACCTGGCCTTGTTGGGAAGGCTTGGATCGAATTTCTTTCGGAAGGTTGCCGATTGTGAGATAGACGGGGTATGCACTCTTGTTGCGAAAAAGTGTAACTTGTGTCTTATCACTTGAGATGATGACGGGAATGATAGTAGCACCGGGCTTGTCATGTTCAAGAGCTTTCTAAACATAAAGAAATGTTTGTCATTATATTGAGAGTAGAATAATTAATACACACCTGCGTATCCCACCACCATTTTCCTGTATTGAAGTCATGGTAAAGGCGCATTGTCTTGTCAGGGTCTGCATAATGACGTTCGGGAGAGAAGCACAGATACTGTGCATGGTCCGGATTGCCGTAAAGAGCGCGTATACAATCTAGTGGGTTGCGGTTATAGAAATCAAAGGCCTTCCCACCAATGACAACTTCTTGACGTGAAAAGGTCGGACGTCGGGATGGAAGATCCTGATCAATGATGTTGTTCAACTCGTTTGTATTCCGGTATGACAGGTCCAATGCTTCAGCGACCTGAATTGTTTAGTTAGAAAAATGAGCAAACGAGTGCAAAGATAAGGATACTCACTCCTTGAATTGATAATAGGTCCGAGAATGCTGTCGACCCAGTACCCCGCATCTTTGCCCAACGTGCTACTTCCCAATCTATCCTTGAAGCAAAGGGCGCCCATATATTCTCCGAACTTCCTGCAATTCCCGACTGATATGCTTCGAAACCGAGCTTGGGATTATGGAAAACTTGAGGAGTTGAGCCTGAAATTGCTTCACCTGCACGACCTCCGAATGTTTCGATGTTGATTCCATCTCGATCTGCTGGGAGACATCGTAGAAGCGGATTTTCATGTCGAGTTGGTGGGGGAGGGATATCAGTGTCCATGACATCGTTAGGTGTTTGGACTGGATGACGGGGAGGCTCCCATGTGTCTTCGAGTGCTGCTTCATCACTGGGTTCTTCTTCTACCTCCAAATCGACTCCAGAACCCTCGAAGCCAGGAAAGTCTTCTGGAGTATAATCCGCTCCAAAAAAGTCCCCCATGAATGGCGGATGCACCTCTTCAGGCTCTTCAGAACTCAGTGGAGAGCGGGAACGAGACTGAGTGTTGTGTTTTTTACGTTGTCGGCCTTTCGATGATTGTCCCTTTGGACGCTGTGGCAGCCGACTTGCCCGAATTCGTGCTATTGCATCTTGAGCTGCTTCCTGGCAAGCTCGGCTTGACGTTCTGAGATGGTGCTGGTTCAGATCACTCTGGCGTCCGAAAACAGAAGAGCAGCCATTGCAGAGATATCCAGAGGACACAGTAGACATTCTGGTAGAGAGTCGTATGTATCTATGGGCTTGTAAAAATCAGCCCTCGCGGCCAAAGCTCGCGATTTTTTAACATTTTACTCACGGTTCATTTTTTATCGTCTACCATCACCTCCACAAACACTCATGGCCCCCAGAGCTTTGACCGCAAACCCTACTACTCTCAAGACAACCAACACGTCAAAGTCCAAGCAGTCCGGTTTGTGTTACCCATACACCCTTTACATTCACCACACTAACCTCCATTGTAGGCAAACGAAAGTCTACTGACACCCAGAACTCTGACGTGTCAAACACTAAGCGTCTGCGGTCTGCAAACATCAATCGGGCTGCAGACGCCAAAGCTAGTGGGGCTTTGGCAGCTGCGAAGGCGCGTGAGGCTGCTGGTGCTGCCCATAAGTTAAAACATCCCTCTGGAACGAGACAACGTAAGTGACTCCCTATCTCTTTTTCAGATTCACATTACTCACATCAGATGTCAGGTGGCTGGGCTCCAATTATCCACTCCGACAGCGAGGAAGGAGACGGAGCTGAACCAGTAGTGAGCAAGGCGGCTCTCACTGGTAAGACAACCAAGAACCAAAACAACAGAGATCTTGAAGACGACGAAGAGGAGGAAAGCAATGACCAAGAAAATGACTCGGATGAGCGTGGGGGTGACCTCGATGCGGATATTGATCTAGAAGATGAAGTGAGTATCTTTCTGTTTTTTTTTTTTGTTTCTGCGGGACGTTGCTCACCGTTGAGTTCAGGCTCCCAGAGTGACCAGAGATGGTGGTAGTATTAGGAAGAGAAGCGTTACCGAGTTCCCGGCTAACGGTATGTCTCACGTGATCTCATTAAAACATATTGACGTGGCATTTCATTTTTTTTCTCATGCAGAATCCGGTGACCTGTCCAGCGACGAGGATGACGGGGACGGCGAGGACATTGATATCCCTCATGCTGACTTGACCTCAGTTCCGCCTACCTCAGATGGCGAGGATTTAGACTTGGAGCCCGCACCGCAGAAGCGCAAAGTATGTCATAACACCTGTTTGTTTATTTATTCTTGCTCATTGATTCGCTCTGCAGAAAGTAGCCTCTCGCTCGGTTGAAAAGCTTGCTGAAGAGGTATTATCTCTTCCTTTAACATTTTTTCCCTATTGATTATAATTTCTCCAGCTCCCTTTGGTCACTACAAGGCACGGCAAACCATCTTCTGGCACACCACCCCCTGGTGATGAGTCCAGTGATGAAGACGAGGACGAACCCCACTGGCTCTCCCGCACCAGTATTGTTCTTGAACCTTTCACAGATGCTACCCGGACCTTCAAGCTATCCCTCTCTGGCCAGAATCCGCACATCAAAGCTGTTATCAAGGGAGCGCAAAAATTGGGCTCTCTTCACATGTTCACGGACGCAACCTATTGCCCACTTGACAATGGTATCAAGTCCATTGCAACGGCCTCTCTCATCGATGCTGCATTGGCACTTGACTATGATGGACTTTTTGACATTGCTGACCGCTTACAACAAGGAGACTTTGCGACATATATTGCCCCGCTGACCCGTTATGTATGTTTCTCTCTTTTCGGCAGATTTTTTCAGTTTTTGACTGACAGTTCTCTCAGGTGACGCAACGCATTACTATCGAACGAAAAAGCCTGAAGAGTGGTTTCACAGCCACGGTCCTCAATTCCTTCGAGATCGATAATAGCCAAGAGGGTATCGGCATGGCAGCTGACCTTGTCCGCAACTCGGACTATATCTATCCTAAACTGGTATGTTGATATCCCACCGATGTTATGTCTGTTTCTTGTACTGATACACATCCCTAGGGAGACGGCTTTGATTATCAAAAGCCGTTTGGGCACAAGGTCATGCCCGCATACATGGCTTTAGCCTATTTTGGTAAGACAAAACTTGCCAAGGCACTGAACGCAAAAAGGACCGAGATTTTTGCGTCTTCAATTCCCGAGAAGCCGCTGGAATGGGAGCTACCGAAGGCAATGGTAGCTATGGCTGCGTGTGTGGTATGTCGAGTCCAACATTCCGCTCTAGGCTTTTCCGCACTAATTTTTTCATGTCACGGCTTTTTCAACTAGATTCACGCGGTTCTCCAAGACCATGCCCACTCTTCAGAGGAGAACTTCCCTCCTCCTGGACTAGCCTCTCAATGGTTTACCTTTGTAGAAATCTTGACTAGGATGGAAAAGCACAGCTGTATGGCCTACCATAGGCTGATGCATGATCTTTACCTCAAAGCGTCGTAAGTTTCTATATCTTTTTGCCTTTTTTTATACTGATTCTTATAATTTCCCAGTCATACCGTCGCCCCCGCTACTCATGGCTTGAGCCGGCAAGATATTATTGACCGCATCAACTGGGATGCCTTTGTTGATGAGGATGGTGACACAACTGTCGCCGCTGGGTCTAGTGGTCCTGACATCGGTGCTATTTAATTTTTTTAGTAACATTGTACTATCTGCTTCTTGTAATCCTCAATGAGACGGGCAATTGGCCCATTGTGTATCATGATTAATGCTATGTAAAGTGAACAAATGAAAAGATATTCAAGTGTTAAGTTGGTATTACTATCATGCGATAGTACTGCTACGGTAGTATTAACATACCAATAATAACCGGTAATGTGCAAAGGGGACCGGCGAATTTTCCGATAATATTTGCTAACATCGTTAACGTCGTTAATGGCGTTAAGTTACTGAAATTAATGGTAAGTTCATATAATCTCCTGTTTATTATTCAGGTATAGTTTTCCTGATGTTTGTTGACTCATATTCTGTACCAATAGTAGAAAGTACCCCTCATCTTTACATATCAGCTCGGGTATGGTTCATGAAACAGTCATTGGGAGCTGAAGTGGAGCAAGCATTGACTAAAAGTCAGCAAGAAGGAACTGAGGTTCATCAAGAGAGCATGGAAAAACATAAAAGAGTCAAAGGAGTGGGTAGCATGAGAAAGTGGATGCAAAAAGAGCTAAAAGGCATTAAGGAAAAATTTCATGGGCAAACAAAAACAAGGGACACCGTGCCAGTACACTCACCCAGTAAAGAACCCCTGTTAGAGGAGCTTGAAGAAATACCTGGTGAGAATGGCACAAAAGAATCTCTGTTAGTTGAGCTTGGAAAGAAGCATATGAAAAAGAAGATAAACATGGAGGAAATACATATGATTGGAAGGGGAATGAAATGTATTAAAATCTTTGAGGGAAAAGCTGGGATAATGGCCATAGCATATTCTCCAGATGGGAGGCATGTGGCTGCTGGGTCTGATGACCATACTGTCAGAATATGGGATAATCAGACTGGTAACCAGGTTGGCCAGCCTCTTCAGGGCCACACAAGCTTTGTCACATCAGTAGCATATTCTCCAGATGGGAGACATGTGGCCTCTGGGTCTTATGATCGGACTGTCAGAATATGGGATACTCAGACTGGTAAGCAGGTTGGCCAACCTCTCCAGGGCCACACAGAAACAGTCACATCAGTGACATATTCGTCAAATGGGAGGCACATAGCATCTGGGTCTGGTGATCGCACTGTCAGAATATGGGATACTCAGACTGGTAAGCAGGTTGACCAGCCTCTCCAGGGCCACACACACTGGGTCACATCAGTAGCATATTCTCCAGATGGGAGACATGTGACCTTTGGGTCTTCAGATCACACTGTCAGGATATGGGATACTCAAACTGGTATGCAGGTTGGCCAGCCTCTCCAGGGCCACACAGACTGGGTAAGATCAGTAGCATATTCTCCAGATGGAAAGCATGTGGCCTCTGGGTCTGAAGATCACACTGTCAGAATATGGAATACCCAGACTAATAACCAGGTTGGCCAACATCTCCAGGGTGACACCCCAATTGGATCAGTAGCATATTCTCCAGATGGGAGGCATGTAGCCTCTGGGTCTGCAGATCAAACTGTCAGAATATGCGATACTCAGACTGGTAAGCAGGTTGGCCAGCCTCTCCAGGGCCACACAGACAAAGTCACATCAGTAGCATATTCTCCAGATGGGAAGTATGTGGTCTCTGGGTCTGTAGATTGTACTGTCAGAATATGGGATACTCAGACTTGTAAGCAGGTTGGCCAGCCTCTCCAGGGCCACACAGACTGGGTCAGATCAGTAGCATATTCTCCAAATGGGAGGCATGTGGCCTCTGGGTCTTTTGATCACACTCTCAGACTATGGGATACTCAGACTGGTAAGCAGGTTGGCCAGCCTCTCCAGGGCCACACAGACAGGGTCATATCAGTAGTATATTCTCCAGATGGGAGGCATGTGGCCTCTGGGTCTGAAGATATGACTGTCAGAGTATGGGATACTCAGACTGGTAAGCAGGTTGGCCAGCCTCTCCAGGGCCACACAGGCTTGGTCAGATCAGTAGCATATTCTCCAGATGGGAGGCATGTGGCCTCTGGGTCTTATGATCACACTGTCAGAATATGGGACACTCAGACTGGGCAGATTGGCCAGCCTCTCCAGGGCCACACTGACTTTGTCACATCAGTAGCATATTCTCCAGATGGGAGGCATGTGGCCTCTGGGTCTGATGATTACACTGTCAGAATATGGGATACTCAGACTGGTAAGCAGGTTGGCCAGCCTCTCTGGGGCCACACAGCCACAGTCAGATCAGTAGCATATTCTCCAGATGGGAGGCATGTAGCCTCTGGGTCTAATGATCACACTGTCAGAATATGGGATACTCAGACTGCTACTTATATTGACAGTTTTCAACAGATATCATATGCCCATTCACCTGACAGTCACTCCTGCTTTATTAACTCCCAGGGGTGGCTTTGTTACTCAGATGAAATCACCCCTAATCCTTCCCTCCTTCTTTGGATACCTCCTGCACTGAGAGGTGGGTTTAGTGATTCCAGGCAAATTCTCACCTTTCCACCAGATGCCATCAATTCAGCTGTCAAAGTCAATTGGGACAATTTTGCTTATGGATCAAATTGGACCCAGGTCTGGAATGATAATGATGACTAAATTTGAGATTGTCCTTGTTATGATTTGAATATAAGTATAATACCTTTCTCATCTAGCTTTTAAAATTTTTCTGTTTGCGGTATTTATTATTTTTCATTCTTAATCCTGTCATCCACTAGTGCACTTCACTCACACACAGGTGCTTACTATGGAAGAATTTCAGAATTTATGTACTTGAGTGTTCTCCGAGTATTGAGTTATAGCTGATACAGTCCTTTAAATTTACTTTTTATATCTTTGTACTAAGACATCATATAATGAAAAAAAACACCTCGGCCATGGATTACATAATGATTGTCTATACACTGTCATGGTGCTCGTAGTATACCACCGGGTGTATAACATATTAGTCCTTGAATATGATTGAAAAAAGGGGCTTTCCCTGTTTTTGCTATAGATAAAACAAGACAAAAGAATAATACATTCACAATGACATATATAGGGTGAGATCTATTGTTAATGTTCATGTAGCAGACATTTCACGATCTTATATGTCAGAAGGAAAAGTTGAGCCAATTTTTTTTTTCTGAAGTCTAATATATAGTCCACTAAAAATTTGGATTCAGTATCTGTCGACGGGGCACCACTCTAGAAGAAGTTCATTCATACTACTCTGCTGGGACTGTAGCCAGGCTTTTACGCACCTACAAGAAAAATACCAGATGAATGTAATAAGTACTTTACTATTTAAGTATCCTTCTGTACTTGTATTCGAGAGCATCATGCCATTTTCTCTCAAAACTTTCTGTGAATACTTGAGTGGCTTTAATGTGTGTTTGTTTCAATGTCACCTACATTTAAACAGATAGCACAATCTATGTCATTTTTGAAGCAATCAAAAACCAACAGAATTACAGAAGGAATCACCGGTAAAAAAAACAGACTCACGGGTATTTGCGGGGTGTTAAACATTAAAAATTTAGACCCAATTACCACAACTGCCGTCACTAGTACTTACTACCCACAGCGTATTTAGGAATGAGCTTTTATGGGTCATTTACCTACTCAATATCATTCCCGAGTTTTCAGCGTCAGTGAAGAAGTAAAGGTCCCATTTTCTAGTTAATTGTACTCTGTACTTGGTGTCATAAAGCTATGATACGGACCTACGAGTGGGGACTCTAGCTTTAGAAAAAAAAGGTGGCACTACTCATAGATCATACTATCTATTGATTCAATCCTACCCTATCACTGCCGTTACATCGGTACCATCGCTTCCCTCCCATCGCTACCCAAGGATGTGTCGATGATAAGTAAAATACAGCAGACATGATGCACGAAATTCAAAAACATAAAAAGACACAGACGAGCAGGTGCTGTCCATCACAATTGATCCGATTTGGTCCACTTATATAAGTAGTACTACCAGCAGTCTTTTAAATTTTTTTAAAGAAACTACATCCGATCGGTTGATAGGGAAAGAGGTTTTTGCATGCTTTAGAGAGACTAGAACTTGAGCATTGCTCAAAAAAAGAAAGGCGGGAGTTTTGATGTATATACCTGTTTTTTTTTTTTTGACTGTTTGAGCTTGAACAATCGAAATAACTTTCAAGTGCGGATCCCTTTTAGTACCTAAGCAAGGAGCTCGTTGTATTGGATATTAAAATGGACACTGACAGTCCGAGACGTCAACCATTTGATAACAATAACAAGAAGCCAGAGGAAGTTTAAGCGTGTTGTTATTAGCCGACGAAAGAAACGGCATTACCACGTCAGAACAGTATACTTATAGGCACGTCACGTATGTGCAAGGAAAAAAATTGAATCAGCAGGGATAAGCTTCTCGGCGATGGGATTAGCCTCCAATGTTGCTGTTTTGACCTAGCATGATGCGGCGAGGCATTGGTACACTTTCGAGGCCAAGATATGTGTGTAGAGTCATGGGACTGTATGTACATGAAGATTTTTTTGCAGCCAGGCTCGCTCGATGCCGATGCACAGTTCTTTACTCTCATCCTTCAAATGCAACGCCTGAAAAGCTCTGGTTCCAACAGAAGGTAGATGATGGAGAGTTTTGGATGATTGGTGCAATGAGTTGTCATGACGTTCTCGTCGATTGAATGAATGAAGACGGGGCTGAGCGGATGACTGGATGAAGGTGTGTAGAGGTTTCCCTGTTATCCTGCAGGAGGTATAGGGGCGTTCGAGTTTGTTCTCTTCACGTCTAAGTTTAACCGGGCCGATCAAAGCCGGCCGGGGAACTAGAACGCGGTCCTTTTTGGTTACGTCAACAGTTCTTTTTTTCCTTCGATCATAGGTTGTTACTGACGCACTTTCATAGTCTTTTACGGTGTCAACAAAGATGGAGTCAAAGTTGCCGTGTTTTCTTTTACCAAATCGGCGTACGGACTGGGTGGAACTGTCCAAGATGCTGCAGAACTGAACGAACGGACTAGCAGGGCTTGGGTAGTTGAAGTATGTCCTTGTTTTCTCGCATACAATAGTCTGTTTTGACAAATCACTTTTGACCAAACCTCCGTAGCTCTCAGCCCACCTCGAGACTTATAAATCGCTACATATTTCCCTCGCGTCTCCTCCAAGTTCCGGAAGCCTTGCAACTCGTCAACTAAAACGCGTTCACACCGAACATTAAAGTTCTTTTGTGTTCTCCATTCTGCACACGACGTTCTCGCTGAATATCCCCTCCGAAGCAAGTGCAGCATTCCAAATCAAACTCGGGAATGAATAAGCGACTGGCCATGGGTCCCCAAGGGATCTCTATGGTCACGGTCCTCAAAACTTGGGGTCGAGCCTATTCTACTCACAGAACATCCAACACCACCGCTAGCACGACTGTTTCTACTCCCGGGTACCCATCATCCTTCTCAACAAATCCACACCACTTTACCCGCATCCACCATTACTCAATACCCCGATAATTCTTACAATCCCTGCTTCAGCGCCTACTTATCCTCCTACGCTCCCTCTTTCTCCGCCTTCGACCCCTCCTTTTTCTCCTTTGTCATCTTGGTACCCAGTCCGTCTTTATCACCATCGACATCGATACCGTTTCCTATCCCTCTCAACAGTCAACCACCGGGTGGATTGGAGTGGAAAGCGAGGACACGTTTGTCGGTCGCTACCGCTTGGGAGGAATCTGGTTTAGGACCTGAGGAGCTGAGGGGAAGGGTTGGTTAGGAACGATGACTCGGAGACGGACGAGAGGGATGGGTGCAGGTAGGGGATGGAGGAAGGAAGGTGAGGTGTGAACGGGGAGATTTTGTGGAAAGTGGTTGGAGGGTATTGGGTTGGAGAAAGTCGGAGTTAGGGCTGGCGGAGACGATTCAGGAGGAACCGGAGGAAATGGAGCTCCTGTAGGAACAAGAACACAGAATTACGGCCAGGGTCAAAGGAATGGTCAAATCCTGGGCTTCGCGCTATGGCTTTTTCCAATCTTAAGGTACTGGAGGTGAAGGCGGCAGTGAAGGTGAGGACGAAGACGAGAACGATGGGTATATGCGGGGAAAAGGAAGCAGAGATGGACGGATGGGTTGATCTCCTTCGATGTATAACGGGATTAAACCTGACCATGAGGGAGGTGTACAGGTTGATGTGTCGAGTTGATGGGAATGAAGACAAGGTTGGTTAACTGGTCCGACTAACGACAATTTCGAGTTTTCTCCTGCATCCTCCTGATGTTACTACTTGTCGAGAGATCAGGAGCAAAGCGGAAACAACGAGTGAGGGGGAAGTTCGAAAGAGAACTATGAGGGGAGCGAGGACGAAGATAAGGGATGATGGGGAGAAGGAAAAGGATTAACGGCGTACAAAACCTGTGAGTTTGTGGTGTTTGATGTTTAATGCGTTTGAGGTTTTTGATCCATCAATGCTTTCGCGCGTTCTGGGAAAAACAAGCTCCTCGGAGTCGACATTGGATTTGATCTTTCGGGTGGAAATTCTGCGGGGGGTACCGGGACAGGATACTTATACTTTACTGTCGACGTACATCACAGGCCTCTATCTATCCATCTATGAACTTGGTCAAACATCTCGTTCCCTTTATGTATCTTTCGGTGTCCTTTTGATTTTTTGAAGCTTGTATACCGGGACAGGATACTTGTGCTTTACTACCTAAGTACATCACAGGCTTCTATCCATCTTTCCACTTGGTCCAACATCCCGTTATCTTTCTGGATCTTTCGGCGGCCTTTTGATTTTTCGAAGCTTATATAGATAGACAGATGACTGGGACTTGATTTTAGGATCTTGCGTTCTTTCTTTTTCTCACTGCTTCTGGTCACCGCTTTCGCAGACTTAATCGATTCATCTTTCTCCTATGTAGGTTCATTCTTGTGTCAAGTTGTCAGCCTGCTTGTTTATTTTTACATAGTACTTGCGCGCATATACATAATATATCTACATGTAGAAAGAACGTCAACAGTTCCGTTTGTTTGCAGAGTTCCCAGGCCTCTCGCCTTAGGTCTTTTACTTTGGACGTGGGTTGCTGATGCACTTTCATAGTCTCTTACGATGTCAACTTGAAGGGCTGTGTCAAAAGCTGCCGTACCAACTGGGTGGGACTGTTCAAGGTGCTGTTACCTGTAGAACTGAACGGACAGACTAGCAGGGCTCGAGTAGTTGAGGTGTCCTTTTTCTTTCTTGTAGATATTTTGACGAATAGTCTTACGTTGATTCCCATTTAACCCTCTGAGGCCTCAGCATCTCTTCCAATTTCTGGAAGCCCCACAACTCGTGAACTTGAATGCGTCCCCACCGAAAATTACAGTTTGTTCGTGCTTTCAACTCAGCGCGAGACGACGTTCTCACTGGAAATCACCTCCGATGTGAGTGTAGCGTTCCGAATCAAAGTTGGGAACGAAAAAGCTACTGGCCACGAGTCTTCAAGGGATCCCTTTGGTCACAATCCTCAAAACTCAGGGTCGAGCCTGTTCTACTCATAGTAAATATCTAACGCCGCTGTTGGTACGACTGTCTCTACTCCCGAGTTCCTATCATTCTCCTTGATATCGCTCTACCCACATCCACGATTGTGTAATACTCCGATAAAACTTACAGTTCCAGCTTCAGTGCCTGCCTATCCTTCTAGGTTCTCTCTTTGCCATACCCTTCGTTTCCTCCTTCGCCTCTTTCGTCATCTTTGTTATCCAGCCCGTCGTTATCACCATCGACATCGATATCGTTCCCTATCCTTCCCAACAGTCGACCGAGTGGAAAGTGAAGCAATGTTTGTCAGTCACTATCGCTTCGGAGGAATCAGATTTGGGAACTGAGGGTGTGAGGGTGAAAAAGCTGGTTAGGGACAATGGGGTGGACGAGAGGAATGGGTGCAAGTAGGGGATGAAGGTTTTCTAGGAAGGAGAGGTGTGAATGGGGAAGTTCTATGGAAAGCGGTTGGAGGGTATTGGGTTGGAGAAAGTTGGAGTTGGGGTCGGCAGAGACAAAGGAGGAAGCGGAACTCCTGTCGGAACAAGGACATAGAATCAAGTCCAAGGTCAAGGGAATGGTAAAATCGTGGCTTCGTTCTTGGCTTTTTTGATCTTAGGGACTGAGGATGAAGTTGAAGGTGACGATGAGGATGAAGACAAGAACGATGGGTATACAGGAAGCAGAGATGAATGGATGGGTCAATATCCTCTGGGTGTTATGACGGAAGTGCAGGGATTGGTGTGTCGAGTTATGGGAATAAGGGCAAGTTGGTTGACCGGTCCAACTGACGACATTTCGAGTTTCTCCTTCGTTGTTCTGATGTTGCTGCTGCTGATAGATTAGGAGCAAAGCGAAAACAACGAGCGAGTCGACATTGGATTCGATCTTTCGGGTGGGAAATTTCTGGGGGAGGTCGGTCAACCATTGACGTTTACATCAAAAAGTATCGGGACAGGATGCTTGTGGTTTTTACTATCTAAGTACATTACAGACCTCTCTCTATCTATCCATCTTTCAACTCGGTCCAACATCTCATCTCGTTAGGTTCTTTCCGGATCTTTCGGCATCCTTTTGATTTTTGAAGTTTGTATATAGACAAATGACCAGGACTTGCTTTTAGGATCCTTGCGTTCTTTCTTTTTCTCCCTTCTTCTGGTCACTGCTTTCGCCAACTTCATCAATTCACCTTTCTCTTTTGCAGTTTCATTTTTGTGTCAAATTGTTAGTCTTTGTTTATTACGAGGCCCTTTAGGGAATCGTCCTTACTAACTCTAGCTAGCTAGGATTCTTTGTGCATCCCCATATGGTAAATCCCTATCTTATCCCATTCAAATTACGAGACCAGATGGTGAAAATGTTCTCATGAGGTAAGCATTATTACAAGACCATTTTATTACGGCTGCCGTCATTCAGTCTCTTATGAATACGACCAAGGGCCACAAGTCGCCGGGTCACCAGACACCGGCATTTCAAGCCGGTAGCACTTAGAATTCGGCATGTCATGCAACTCTGATCTTATGGTAGACCGTAGCCGGCTTACGGCCTCGTACTTGCCACGCGAAGCGATGGCCCACTTCCTTTTGATTTTTACATCGTGCATATATCTACATGTGTATAGAAAGAGAGAGTAAAGCTAAGAGATTAGATAGTTCAAACTTTCACTTTATGTAGGTACTTGTAGCTGTGGCCGTGATAATTTTCCTGCGTCATTCAAACTGTTGCTTCTCAAACGCCAGGGCTTTTGGGACAGCGTCGGGTTTATACCCGGGGTTCTCGGACTTGAAGTGGCAATGTTCACTAGTTCGCAAAAAATAAGGTTTGCCAGTCGAAAATAAGGTTCCGCATGACAGATTTATCACATCCTAACGTGCAGTTGGATAAACTTCATTCTTGACGCACCCCAGCATAACAACAACTCGAAACAAGGCACAAATTCTTGCAATTATTCCTCATGTCTCTTGAAAGTAGTGACAACAATAATCCTGTGACTGTAGAAGGAAGAGAAGGCACCGACAGGGTTATATCTAGTCTTGAAGGTATGTTTTTGTAATAATTATGGTGAAATGAAAGGCTCAAAGAAACCAATGCTTTTACTACACATGTTTTGGTTTTCATTATTTAGTCAGTCAACAGCCATCAGTCCATGCTTTCCAGGATGCCTCAGGCAATACCTTTCAGAACACAAACATTACCACTGTGGGTGGAAACTTGAATCTTACCCAACACATCAATAGTAAGTCTTGTTATTACCAACATGATCTATATTTGTGTATAGCTGGCTAATAATTTAAGTAACAGGTGGAAATCAAGATGCATTCTTGAGAAGAAAACTCAATCCAATCTTGAATCCAGTAAGGAAACTAGACACCTGCATGGAAGGAACTCGGCAGCAGTTGTTGCAGGATCTTTGTGAATGGGCACTTAACTCTCAGAATACTCTTGCTTGGATCTATGGCATTGCTGGTACTGGTAAAAGTGCTGTAGCAGTGACTTTGGCTGAGAAATTCCGTGGCATGCAAGATCAAATTACACTTGCATTGACTTTTCATTGTGTCAAAGGCCAAGAAACCAGTAACCTTTCTTTGTTGGTGCCCACAGTATGCTACCAGCTGGCCAATGTCTGTCCAGGATATAGAGAATCTTTGATTGATTTATTCAGTAAAGATCAGTCATTAATTGGTTCTGGAATCCCTCTTCATGAACAGTTCAACCTACTTTTGAATGTTTCATTCACTTTTTCAAGAACTCGGAGAGAAAAAGATTGCAATTATCATTGATGGTCTTGATGAATGGGGAACAGAGTCAGATCAGAAAGCTTTAGTTCATGGAATGACAAATCTTACTTGTCAAGTCCAACAGCTTATGATGATCATTACAAGCCGTCCTCTCAAGGCTGAAACAATGATAGAATTGGCAGGAAAAGTCAAAAAATTTGACTTAACAGCAGATTATGATGCTAGCACAGATATCAAATTGATAGTGGAAAAGTCATTACCAACAACAATACATGACATTGAAAAGATAGATAAAATAGTGGAAAAAGCAGAAGGACTTTTTATCTGGGCTGTGATTGCCTTGGCATTCATTGAGAAAAATGTAAATCAGAAAGCAGCCATTGAAAAAATCATTATTACTGTAAAAGGTGACAGTAGTGTGGATCACCCATATGGAGGACTTGATGAATTGTACAGACTTGTACTGGATAAAAATTTCTCTGGAATCTCAAATGAAACATACTTCAAGGAAGTAATGAGGTTTATCCTAGCTACAATGGAGCCCATTTCACCTAGTGCATTGAAACACATGCTAGAAACTCAGAACATAGATCCTAGTACAACTCAGGCAGTGTTGGAGAATCTGAAAGAAGTAGTATTTGATAGAAATGGCAAACTGCATTATCATCTATCATTTTCAGAGTTCCTGGAGGATAAGAAAAGATCAGGGAAGTGGGTGATTGAACAAGAAATTTCACACCTAGAACTATTTAGGGCATGTGTAAATATTCTTGAAAAAGAATTGAAATTTAATATTTGTCATTTAGAAACATCATATGTGACAAATAGAGCAGTTACTGGCCCATCAATTTGTGAAAGAGTCACCAAATATGTTTCAGTAGGATTACAATATAGCAGTGTTTACTGGACAGGTCATACGGTGAAGGCAAAGGAATATCTCACACTAAAAGATGACTTGGATTGTGTTCTAAGGGTCATGAATAGCAAGACAATGATATACTGGGTGGAATGCTTGAGTGTGATGGACAAAATTGGTGTAATAAAATCTGCAGTGAATGACATAAAGGCTTGGGCTAAATTCAGTAAGGTAAGGGAAATTCCAGACAAACTTGCAAACAACTATATTCATGTAAACAATGGTCATGTTACAGAAAGATATTGCTAGTGAAATTGCTGAAGAAATAGAAATATTTGTTGACTCATATTCTGTACCAATAGTAGAAAGTACCCCTCATCTTTACATGTCAGCTCTGGTATGGTTCATGAAACAGTCATTGGGATTGGGAGAAGCAGTGACTAAAAATGAGCAGGAAGTAGCTGGGGTTCATCAAGAAGGCATAGAAAAACATAACAGAGTCAAAGGAGTGGGTAGCATGAGAAAGTGGATGCAAAAGGAGCTAAAAGGCATTAAAGAAAAATTTCATGAGCAAACAAAAACAAGAAACTCATCCAGTAAAGGGCCGCTGTTGGAGGTGCTTGGAGAATTACCCAGTGAGAATGGCAGAAAAGAATCTTTGTTAGTTGAGCTTGGAAAGAAGCATATACAAAAGAGCATAAATTTGAAAGAAATACATATGATTGGAAGGGGAATGAAATGTATTAAAATCTTTGAGCAAAAAGCTGGGGTAAGAGCCATAGGATATTCTCCAGATAGGAGGAATATGGCTGTTGGGTCTGATGACCATACTGTCAAAATATGGGATACTCAGACTGGTAAGCAAGTTGGCCAGCCTCTCCAGGGCCACAAAGACTGGGTCACATCAGTAGCATATGCTCCAGATGGGAGGCATGTGGCCTCTGGGTCTAATGATTGCACTGTCAGAATATGATACTCAGACTGGTAAACAGGTTGGCCAGCCTCTCCAGGGCCACAGATCCCCAGTCAACTCAGTAGCATATTCTCCAGATGGGAGACATGTGGCCCCTGGGTCTGATGATCACACTGTCAGAATATGGGATACTCAGACTGGTAAGCAGGTTGGCCAGCCTCTCCACGGCCACACAGCCTGGGTCACATCAGTAGCATATTCTCCAGATGGGAGGCATGTGGCCTCTGGGTCTTCTGATCACACTGTCAGAATATGGGATACTCAGACTGGTAAGGAGGTTGGCCAGCCTTTCCAGGGCCATACAGCCCCAGTCATATCAGTAGCATATTCTCCAGATGGGAGGCATGTGGCTTCTGGGTCAAAAGATCATACTGTCAGGATATGGTATACTCAGACTGGTAAGCAGGTTGGCAAGCCTCTCTGGGGACATGCACTCCAGGTCACATCAGTAGCATATTCTCCAGATGGGAGGCATGTGGCCTCTGGGTCTGATGATTGCACTGTCAGAATATGGGATACTCAGACTGGTAAGCAGGTTGGCCAGTCTCTCCAGGGCCACACATCCCCAGTCAACTCAGTAGCATATTCTCCAGATGGAAGACATGTGGCCTATGGGTCTGATGATTACACTGTAAGAGTATGGAATATTCAGACTGGTAAGCAGGTTGGCCAGCCTCTCCAGGGCCACACATACCCAGTAGCATCAGTAGGATATTCTCCAGATGGGAGGCATGTGGCCTCTGGGTCTGATGATTACACTGTCAGAGTATGGGATACTCAGACTGGTAAGCAAGTTGGCCAACCTCTCCAGTGCCACACATCCCCAGTCACATCAGTAACATATTCTACAGATGGGAGGCATGTGGCCTCTGGATCTGATGATCACACTGTCAGAATATGGGATACTCAGACTGGTAAGCAGGCTGGCCAGCCTCTCCAGGGCCACACAGCCTTTGTCACATCAGTAGCATATTCTCCAGATGGGAGGCATGTGGCCTCTGGGTCATATGATCACACTGTCAGAATATGGGATACTCAGACTGGGAAGCAGGTTGGCCAGCCTCTCCAGGGCCACACAGACCCAGTCACATCAGTAGCATATTCTCCAGATGAGAGGCATGTGGCCTTTGGGTCTTTTGATCACACTGTCAGAATATGGGATACTCAGACTGGTAAGCAGGTTGGCCAGCCTCTCCAGGGCCACACACACTGGGTCGAATCAGTAGCATATTCTCCAGATGGGAGACATGTGGCCTCTGGGTCTTGGGATTACACTGTCAGAATATGGGATACTCAGACTGGTAAGCAGGTTGGCCAACCTCTCCAGGGCCACACACAGTGGGTCAGATCAGTAGCATATTCTCCAGATGGGAGGCATGTGGCATCTGGGTCTGATGATAACACTGTCAGAATATGGGATACTCAGACTGGTAAGCAGGCTGGTCAGTCCCTCCAGGGCCACACAGGCTCAGTAACATCAGTAGCATATTCTTCAGATGGGAGGCATGTGGCCTCTGGGTCATATGATCGCACTGTCAGAATATGGGATACTCAGACTGGGAAGCAGGTTGACCAGCCCCTCCAGGGCTACACAGGCTTTGTCACATCAGTAGCATATTCTCCAGATGGGAGGCATGTGGCCTCTGGGTCTTATGATCATACTGTCAGAATATGGGATACTTGGACTGCTACTTATATTGAAAGTTCTCAACAGATATCATATCCTCATTCACCTGACAGTCACTCCTGCTTTGTTAACCCCCAAGGTTGGCTTTGTTATTCAGACCAAATTACCCCAAATCCTTCCCTCATCCTTTGGATACCCCCTGCACTGAGACATGGGTTTAGTGATTCCAGGCAAATTCTTACCTTTCCATCAGATGCCATCAATTCAGCGGTCCAAGTCAATTGGGACAACTTTGCTTATGGATCATGTTGGACTCAGGTCTGGAATGATGATGATGACTAAATTTGAGATTGTATTTATTATGATTCAAATATAAGTTCAGTACTTTTTTCATCTACCTTGTTGGAAATTTCTCTTTACCGTATTTATTATTTTTTATTCTTAAATCTGTCATCCACTAGTAAACTTCACTCACAGAGGTGCGCACTATGGAAGAATTCCAGATCCTAAGTATTGAGTTATAGTTGATACAGTCCTTTTTACTTTTCATATCTTTGTAACACATCATATCATAAAAAAAATACGGGCTACATAATAAGTGTCTATACATTGTCATGGTACTTGTACACGGCTGCACTGTATTTACTGAATGTAATATTGACGGTTTTTTATAAATACCTATGAACGCTCTTAGTATTATCTCATGTAAATATTTCGTGAAAACCTTCAATATTGTAACCCATGACA
This sequence comes from Dendrothele bispora CBS 962.96, assembly GCA_004369135.1. Lineage (NCBI taxonomy): Eukaryota > Fungi > Basidiomycota > Agaricomycetes > Agaricales > Dendrothele > Dendrothele bispora. The sequence continues at coordinate 69,103 of ML179129.1, read as the reverse complement.
CAAGTTGATTATTCTCCTTTGATTTTCTTTCCATTTCAGTCTGTTCCGAATTTGCTGACGCGATGTTTATCTTGTGAACGCAACTCATGACACAAGTTTTTTTTCCCATCCGAATTTGCTGACGCTATGTTCATCTTGTCAAAGCCCTACACTGACAGCAGTCGTTTGTCCCGCACGTGATGATTGATCTCGTTTGTTTAAAAAAAATTGCGTGACTTTGGTTGAACTTCGAACTTCTTTGTCTTTTGACCACGATGACCTCTGCCATGCATCCTCCTTTGTTTTAGGCTCCTCTCAAGTCTTTGACCCTTCCTTCTGGAACTAGGGCCACTATTCCTGGTAAGTCTCATTACTGTTTGATGAGGCTTCGAGTTCTGATGTGTGCAGCTTTCCTAGAAATTATCCTTCTCTGACTTCTGGTAAGTCCCATGGCGGGCTGTAGGTAAGCCCGACGTTACTGCCTGGTCAAGTTGTGTTCTAATATGGGCTTTCACAGCTTTCCTGGGGACTACCTCCCTTCCATCGATTCTGGTAAGTAGTCCCAAAAGGTCTCACATCGCTGTCGAGGGCTGCAGGCTAACTCATGTTTTTATTTAGGAATATCATCTTTGTTTTCTTGGATGTTGGGACTTCATGGAATACTTGAGTACAACGGGAACTGTTGATAGCGCTTTGTCTTTTCTTTTTTGTACTGTATCTACGAAATCCTGAATACATGTGAAGTTGTTTGCATTTCGGGTGTTCTTGGAGCTAATAATTGGGAGAATCGGAAGGGCAGGGAAATCCCTGCGTGGTCTAAGCACGTGAACTCATGCAAGTACAGATCATATAAATATTTCTTGTCATTTCTCGTTTCTATAAATCTCTATGCGGTCACTTTTTGAAAACGGCATCGAATTTTCGCTTCAGATCATATTCCACGGATTTTATATGATTTTAAGTGCATATTGGGCAGCCGTGTAGTATACCACCGGGTGTATAAAATATCAGTACTTGAATATGAATGAAAAAAGGGACTTTCCCTGTTTTTCCTATCCTTCAAATAAGACGAAAGAAGCAATAATGCAATCAATAATGACATATGTAGGATGGGGTCTATCTTTGGACAGGTCAGTCTTCATGTAGCAGACATTTCACAGCCTTATATGTGAGAAGAAAAAGTTGAGCCAATTTTTTTTTGAAGTCATATGTAATCCACTAAAAATTTGGATTTAGTATCTGTCAACAAGCCACCACTCTAGAAGAAGTTCATTCATACTACTCTGCTGGGGTTGTAACCACGCTTTTACACGCTCCCAAGAAATAATACCAGATGGATGTAATAAGTATTTTACTTTAATTGGCAATCTCTTTCTTTTCAGTATACTCCTGTTCCCGTATTGGAAAGCATCATGCTATTTTCTCTTCAAACTTTCTGTGAATACTTGAGTGGCTTTGATGTGTTTGTTTCGATGTAAATTATATTTAAACAGGTAGCACGATCTATGTCATTTTTGAAGCAATCTAAAACCAACAGAATGAATCAATCGTAAAAAAAAACAGGCTCATGGGTATTTGCTGGGTGTGAAACATTCAACATTTAGACCCATTTACCACAACTCCTGTCACTAGTACTTACTACCCACAGTGTATTTAGGAATGAGCTTTTATGGGTTATTTACCGACTCAATATCATTCCTGAGTTTTCAGCCACAGTAAAAAAGTAAAGGTCGCATTTTTTGGAGCTTATAGTCATACTTGGCCATGGTGTCATGGGACTATGATACGGATCTACGAGTTGGGACTCTAGCTTAAGAAGAAAAAGGTAGCACTACTCATAGATCATACTATCTCATACAGTTCCTATTGATTCCATGCTATCCTACCACTGTTTCTACAGTGGTACCGTTGTTTCCCTCCCATTGCTACACAAGGATGTGTAGATGATAAGTACGTTACAACAGACATGATGCACGAAATTTGAAAACATAAAAAGATACAGATGAGTGGGTGCTGTCCATCACAATTGATCCATTCTGATCCGATCCATTTATATGGTACTGCCAGCAGTCTTTCGAATATTTTTTTTTCAAGAAGCTTCGACGGAATTACATCTGATCGGTTGATAGGGGAAAGAGATTTTTGCATGCTTTAGATAAACTAGAAGGATGGCTCAACAAAAGAAAGGCGGGAGTTTGGATCTATATACCTGTTTTTATTCGACTGCTTGATAGCCTTGAACAACTTTAAAGTGTAGATCCCTTTTAAGCTTCAGAGCAAGAAGCTTGTTGTATTGGATATTATAATGGACACTGACAGTCCGAGACATCATCTATTCGACAACAATAACAAGAAGCCAGAAGAAGTTCAGGCGCGTTGTTATGAGCCGACGAAAGAATGGCATTACTATGTCAGAACAGTATACTTATATGCACGTCGCGTATGTGCAAGGAAAAAATTGGGGTAGCAGGGATGAGCTTCTTGGCGATGGGATTAGCCTCCGATGTTGCTGTTTTGACCTGCATGATGTGCTGAGGCATGGGAGTACACTTTCTAGGCCAAGATATGTGCGTAGAGTCATGAGACTGTATGTACATGAAGAGTTTTTGCAGCCCTGAGAGAGTTTGCAGGGTTCGTTCGATGCCGATACATATGAATACACAGTTCTTTACTCTCATGCTTCAAATTAAACACCTGAAAAGCTCCAGAACATAGATGACGATGATGATGGAGAATCTTGGTTGATTGGAGTTTGATGAGTTGTTATGGGGTTCTTGTCAATTGAATGAATGAAGACAGGAATGAGTGGATGAATGGATGAAGGTATGTAGGGGTTTCTTTGTTATCAAGAGGTATAGGGGCGTTCGAGTCTCAAGCTTAACCGGGCCGATCAAAGCCTGCTGAAAATTAAAACACCGATCATAGGTTAAGACACACATACACGGCGGGGGCTGGTATGCAGTTTCATGGGGAAACACGACATCGTAACATGTTGTCATTTTTCATTCCATTTTTCAGGCTGTTCGAAAAACGCAATGAAAAATGCGTTCCATTCATTGGACAATAGGTTGATTTTTCATTGCGTTTTTTGACCGAGCTGAAAAACTCAGAGGAAACGGATAACGTTTTGCAAACAAGTTTTTCTCGAAGAAAGCGCATACCAGCCCCTGCCGTGATACTTTCTTGTGACGTCAACAAGGACGGCATCAAAGTCACCGTATTGACTTTAACCAAAGCGGCGTACAGAATGGGTGGAACTGTTCAAGATGCTGTAGGACTGAACGAGCAGACTAGCCGGGCTCGGGTACTCAGTTGAAGTATGTCCTTTTTTTCTTGCATACAATAGTCTGGTTTGACGAATAACTTTTCACCGAACCTCTTTAGCTCCCAGCTCACCTCGAGACTCATGAATCGCTACCTACCGTCCTCGTGTCTCTTCCGAGTTCCGGGGCCTTGCAACTCCTCAACTGAAACGCATTCCCGCTGAACGTTACAGTTCTTTCGTACTCTCCACTCTGCACATGACGTTCTCACTGGATATCCCCTCCGATGTGAGTGCAGCGTTCCAAATCAGAGTTCGGAAACGAAAAAGCTACTGGCCATGGGTCTTCGAGAGATTCTCTTAGTCACAGTCCTCTAAACTCAGGGCCGAGCCTATTCCACTCATGAAACATCCAACGCCGCTGCTAGTACGACTGTTTCTACTCCCAGGTTCCCATCATCCTCCTCGACATCGCTCTACTCACACCCGCCATTGCCCAGTATCCCGATAATGGTTCCTACGGTGATACGCCCTACAAAAACGCCCAAATAAGGCTTATTTTGTAGCGTAATAATGAAATTTGCGGCAGAAATGGTGAATAAAGGACTAGAGTGAGCCCGAACTGCTAGTTAAAGTGCTAATAACTAGAGAACGCGTTCAAATAATAAAGGGAAATGTTCGTGAATAGAGAAACCGCTTATTCTGAATATTATAACTGATGTATTTGAGTGCCGGTAATGATATTCCATCCAAACCTATGTACTACCAGTCGAACGAGACTTGGTACTACCGTCATTACACTCTAGCACTATTAGTACAACTCAAGGGAACAGTTTCGAACGCGTCGAAGCCCCTATTCACGTCTGTACGATTTGGTTACCGAAACTATCGGCAATCTATAGTAAATGAAGTATAAACCTGACGCAATAATTAACGGATGCTTAGATTGTTGACTTCTTGACTATCTGCCGGTTGGTTATTGACGCATTGATGTAGACTATTAGTATTGCGATGACCGGCAGCAGGCTGTTGTGTTTTTCGTATACTATAACTGAACGAAAGTGGTACAAAGTATATATCGATAGAATCCTGACAAGTTGACCTCTCGAACTATACTAGAGGGAGACTACCCGTCAGTACTATCTCGAATAGAGGACCGGCAGACGAGCTACAGGCTGAGAATAGTGTCAACAAAAGGTGTAGACAAACCCTATACCCAACGACCTACCGGTGCTGTACTCGTGGAGTACAAAGGTACTGCCGTCTCTCTAACCCTATACCCAAGTGAACGAGCTGAGTCATTGCGACAAAAGCATATGGCTACCGTACCTCTATAGATGCGACTATCGGTCTATAGATCCAGACGTCGATATACTATATTTTGGATACCCTAATGGAAGGACTTGACTTATATAGTAGCCCTTGAATATTTCTTTTGTTTTATACGAATATTTTAGATACATTTTGTCGGACATATAAACAAAAGCTGGTACTGTACAGTTTTAGCCACAAGTAGTATAAATACTGTAGGTTTGAGGCCCTACCGGCCCCAAGCAAAGTACGTCGAGTACACCGGTAGTGACCTTACTAGAGGATTGTTGCCGACGAATAGACAGAAAGCTTCTTATTTCCAAAGTTCACTCATCTGGAGTATAAGCAGAAAAATACGTGGTTGTAATAATAAAGTGTTTTCTGATAACAAGTTGTGTGTCTTGAATATTGAACCAAATTGAGTCTGTGTCTGTTTGTGATAGTGCTTGACAACTGTGGTCTTCACTTATATTGATTGGACTTGTGATATTGTGGGCACTTGAGCCTTTAACTTTTTTTTTGTCTGAAAAGACTTTGTGAATTGCAATCCTGTGAACTTGTGTGTGTGTTTTGTGTCGAAGTTTTGAACCCCAAACCTATACAAACCCCAAAAGTTCTACCGGTCAAGTACAAAACTTGAACTTCAACAGAGTTATACAGTGATTTTATCTCACTAGAACCAGCTCTTGCACTATCAAATTACGTGCATATACATAAGTTTCCTTGGTGTTTGGGTGTTTTGGTTTTGTTTTTAGAGCAGAGCCTTCACTCAGTTATCCAGCATATTAACGGTTCTTGCTTCGGCGTCTGCTTATCCTTCTATGTTCTCTCTTTCTCCACCCTCGTCTCCTGCTTTTCTTCCGTTGTCACTTTGGTGACGCAGTCTGTCGTTGCCATTATCGACATCAATACCGTTCCCTATCCCTTCCAACAGTCAACCGGGTGGATTGGAGCCGAAAGTGAGACTATGTTCGTCAGTCGCTTCCCTTCGGAGGAATCTGACTTGGGGAACTGAGGGTGTGAAGGTGAAAGGGCTGGTTGGGGACTATGAAGTGGACGAGAGGGATGGGTGAAGGTAGGGGGTGAAGGTCTATGGAGGAAGGCGTGAATGGGGAAGTTTCGTGGAGAGCGGTTGGAGGGTATTGGGTTGGGGAAAGTTGGAGTTGGAGCCAGCAGAGACGAATCAGGAGGGACCGGTGGAAGTGGGACTCTTGTCGGAACAAGAACACAGAATCACGGTCAGGGTCAAAGGAATGGTGAAGTCTCGTAGGCTTCGCGTTATGGCTTCTTCGATCTTGAGGGACTGGAGGTGAAGGTTACAGTGAAGGTGAGGACGAAGACGAGAACGATGGGTATATGCGAGGAAGAGAGTAAGCAGAGATGGATGAATGGATGAATTGATATCCTCCGATGTTATGACAGGATCAGACCTGACCGTGTGGAAGGCGTAGGGGTTGGCGTGTCGAGTTATGGGAACGAGGACAAGTTGGTTCACTGGTCCGACTGACGATATTTCGAGTTTCTCCTGCATTACTACCGTTGCAGATCAGGAGCAAAAGCGGAAACAACGAGCGAGGGGGAAGTTGGAAAGAGAACTATGGGGAGGGGTGAGGACGAAGATAAGGGACGATGGGAGAAGGAAAAAGGAATAACGGCGTACAAAACCTGTGGTTTGTCCAGGTGTTTGATGTTTTAATGCGTTTGAGTTTTTTTGATCCATTATGCTTTGGCGCGTTTTGAAAAACAAGTTGCTCGGAGTCGACATTGGATTTGATCTTTCGGATGGAAAGTTTCCGGGGAGGGGGTTGGTCAACCGTTGACGTTTACATGAAAAATTACTGGGACGGGATACTTGTGTTTTACTATCTGAATACATCACAGGCCTCTGTCTATCCATATTTCTACTTAGTCCAACATCTCGTTCTCTCTGTATCTTTCGGCATCCTTTTGATATTTTGAAGCTTGTATAGATAGACAGATGACCGGGACGTGCGTTGACCTGCGTTACTTCTTTTTCTCACTGCTTCTGGTCACCGCTTTCGCAGACTTCATTCTTGTGTCAAATAGTTAGCCTGTTTTTTTTTTGGTACTTACCGAGGTCTGAATAGAAAAGAAGTAGCTGTAGCCGAGATAATTTTTTTCTTCCATTTCTTGTCCATTTCTCGATTCTTTGAATGACCATGTTTGCTGCGTTCTTCCGAATTGTCGAATGCCAGGGGCTTTTGGTTGCAGAGCGTTACGCTCATACGGGCGCTTGAACTTAAAATGGCAATATTGAATAGCTCTATTCACATGACACACGTTCGTAAAAAATAAGGTTTGCAAGTCGAAAATAAGGTTCCCCACAACAGATTATCACATCCTCACGTGCAGTTGGATAAATTTCTTGTTCTTGACGCACTCCAGCATAAGAACACCTGGAAACAAGGCACAAATTCTTGCGATTATTCCTCATGTCTCTTAAAAATAGTGACGATAATCCTGCGACTGTGGAAGGAAGAAAAGGTGCCGACAGTGTTACACCCAGTCTTCAAGGTATGATTTTGGTAATTGTGATGAAATGAAAGGCTCAAAAAGATCGATTTATTACACGTGTTTTGGTTTTCATTATTTAGTCAGTCAACAGCCATCTGTCCATGCTTTCCAGGATGCCTCAGGCAATAAATTTGATAACACAAACATTAACATTGCGGGTAGAGATCTTATCCAACACAACATCAACAGTAAGTCTTCTTATTACCAGCATCTATATTATGTAGCTAATGATTTGAGTAGCAGGTGGAAATTCAGATGCATTTTTGAGAGAAAAACTTCATCCAATCTTGAATCCAGTAAGGAAACTAGACAACTGCATGGAAGGAACTCGTCAGCAGTTGTTGGAAGATCTTTGTGAATGGGCACTCAACTCTCAGAATACTCTTGCTTGGATCTATGGCATTGCTGGTACAGGGAAAAGTGCTGTAGCAGTGACCTTGGCTGAAAGATTCCGTGGCATGCAGGATCAAATTACACTTGCATTGACTTTTCATTGTGTCAAAGGCCAAGAAACCAGCAACCTTTCTTTGTTGGTGCCCACAATATGCTACCAGCTGGCTAATGTCTGTGCAGGATACAAAGAAGCTTTGATTGATTTATTCAAGAAAGATCAGTCATTGCTTGGTTCTGGAATTCCTCTTCATGAGCAGCTCAACCTGCTTCTAAATGTTTCACTTTTTCAAGAAGTCAAAGAGAAAAAGATCGCAATTATCATTGATGGTCTTGATGAATGGGGAACAGAGTCAGATCAGAGAGCTTTAGTTCAAGGAATGGCAAGTCTTACTTGTCAGGTTCAACAGCTTCTAATTATCATTACAAGTCATCCCCTCAGGACTAGAACAATGATGGAATTGGGAGGGAACTTAGTTAAAAAATTTGATCTATCAGTAAATTATAATGCTAGTGCGGATATCAAATTGCTAGTGAAAAGTAGATTAGCATCAACCATACATGATAGTCACAAGATAGATAGAATAGCGGAGAAAGCTGGGGGGCTTTTTATTTGGGCTGTGATTGCCTTGGGGTTCATTATGACAAATGCAAATAAGAAAGAAGCTGTTGAAAGAATTATTACTATTGGAATAGGTGACAACAGTAAGGATCACCCTTATCAACAACTTGATGAATTATACAAACTTGTGCTGGAAAAACATTTCCCTGGATCATCAAATAAAAAATCCTTCAAGGGAGTGATGAAGTTTATTCTAGCTACAATGGAGCCCATTTCACCTGGTGCATTGAAAAAAATGCTAGAGACTCAGAACATAGATTCTAGCACAACTCAGGCAGTGTTGGACAACTTGAAAGAAGTGGTGTTTGAGAGAGATGGCAAACTACATTATCATCTATCATTTGCAGAGTTTCTTGGGCATGACAAAAGAGCAGAGAAATGGGTGATTAATCAGAAAAGGTCACACTTAAAACTGTTTAGGGCATGTATAAATATTCTTAAAAAAGAATTAAAGTTCAATATTTGTCATTTAGAAACATCATATGTGACAAATGAAGCAGTTAATGGCCCATCAATCAGTGAAAGAGTCACCAAATATGTTCCAGCAGAATTACAATATAGTAGCGTTCACTGGACAACTCATATGGTAAAGGCAAAGAAATATTTCACACTAGAAAGGGATTCAGATTCAAGTTCTGCTCTGAATTTCATGAATAGCAAGAGAATGATATACTGGGTGGAGTGCTTAAGTGTGATGGATAAAATTAGTGTAATGAGATCTGCTGTGAATGATATCAAGGCTTGGGCTAAATTCAGTAAGGTAAGGTAAAGTCTGGATGGTCTTACAAACAACCATATTGACATAAAAATGGCCATTTTACAGGAAAATATTGCAAATGAAATTGCTGAAGAAATAGCCATATTTGTGGACTCATATTCTATAGCAATAGTGGAAAGTACCCCTCATCTTTACATATCAGCTCTGGCATGGTTCATAAGACAGTCATTGGGAGCTGAAATTGGACAAGAAGGCTTACAAAAAGATAAAAGAGGCAGAGGAATAGGAATGTTAATGAAAAAAAGACTAAAGGGCATTATAAGCAATGTTCAAAGGCAAGGAAAGGCAACAAGCCCTGCACATCCCCAAAGTGAGTCAAAGACATATAGAAAACAATCTTTGTTAGTTGAGCTTGGGAAGAGACATATACAAAAGAGCATAAATGTGAAGGAAATACAGATGATTGGAAGGGGAATGGAATGTATTAAAATGTTTAAGGAAAAAGCTGGGGTAACTGTCATAAGATATTCTCCAGATGGGAGGTATATGGCCTCTGGGTCAAAAGATCACACTGTCAAAATATGGGATACTCAGACTGGTAAACAGGTTGGCCAGCCTCTCCAGGGCCACACAGACCGAGTCAGAGCAGTAGCATATTCTCCAGATGGGAGTCGTGTTGCTTCTGGGTCTGAAGATCACACTGTCAGAATATGGGATACTCAGACTGGAAAGCAGGTTGGCCAGCATTTCCAGGGTCACGCAGGCTTGGTCACATCAGTAGCATATTCTCCAGATGGGAGGCATGTGGCCTCTGGATCTTTTGATGACACTGTCAGAATATGGGATACTCAGACTGGTAAGCAGATTGGGCAGCTTCTCCAGGGCCACACAAACCCAGTCAAATCAGTAGCATATTCTCCAGATGGGAGACATGTGGCCTCTGGGTCTTATGATCACACTGTCAGAATATGGGATACTCAGACTGGTAAGCAAGTTGGCCAGGCTGTCCATGAAGACTTGATCACATCAGTAGCATATTCTCCAGATGGGAGGCATGTTGCCTCTGGGTCTGATGATGACACTGTCAGGATATGGGATACTCAGACTGGTAAGCAGGTTGGCCAGCCTTTCCAGGGCCATACATCCCCAGTCACATCAGTTGCATACTCTTTAGATGGGAAGCATCTGGCCTCTGGGTCTGATGATCACACTGTCAGAATATGGGATATTCAGACCGGTAAGCAGGTGGGGCAGCCTCTCCAGGGCCACACAAACTCAGTCACATCAGTAGCATATTCTCCAGATGGAAGGCATGTGGCCTCTGGTTCTGAAGATCACACTGTCAGAATATGGGATATTCAGACTGGTAATCAGGTGAGCCAGCCTCTCCAGGGCCACACAAACACAGTCACATCAGTAGCATATTCTCCAGATGGTAGGAATGTGGCCTCTGGGTCTTATGGTCACACTGTCACAATATGGGATACTCAGACTGTTGAAATAGATGAGTACCGACGTTCTATATTGCATATTACCCAAATTGGGATTTCTATTTCCTTTCTTATCCTTTACACGATCACGCTTTCTCCACATGATACACGCGTTATTTGTTTGCACGAAACCCCTAAGTACAGTACTATATATGACAGAACCAAACACTTCGCACCCTTAGTCGTTCTCACTACTTCGTGAACACTAAGGTGTGTATACTCGCATTTGTATTACTTCAAGATACTTACTTCTAGTCTACAGTTTACCTACGGTATATTTGAAACAGGTAACGTAGACTAATATAGTCGTTCTCACTACTTCGTGAACACTAAGTTTACCTACGGTATATTTGAAACAGGTTATGGGCCCCGCGCTCTAATCACTGCCAAACGATACCAGAACGAAGATATAGATTGAACCTAACGACTCATAAAGGCGTTTCCATTATCTCCCTCATTATCGCGCATATATCCACTATAGAACCCGCGTTTGCCAAATCGCAATGTCCTCCTCTATTGGTAATCCCAGTAACTTCACATCAATTCAGGAACTCCCTGACGACGAAAAGTTCAACGGCGAGAACTATGTCAGTTGGAAGGAAACGATTCTAATGCACGGCAGGCTAAAGGGATTGGATTTGTATTGGGAAGGAAAAATCGCTATACCCATCGAAACTGGCATTACAATTAATCTATCCCCAACTGCCGTTAACGACCGCAACCCGAACCAGCTCGAATATCCGATCCGAGAGTCTGTGTCCTACTTGACGCTGTGGAGTAACATAAAGAATCCCACGTCGATGGGAATAAGCTCGAAGAAGACGTCAAAAGAGTTGTGGGGACATCTTGAGGCGGAATACACGGTGGTTAGCAAACTGGCAAGGAAACGGAAAGAAGACAAACTTAGAACGTCGCGATATGCTAGTGGAAAGGTGACAGGATCTGGAGGCTACGCCGAGAAGTTCAGAGGTTTATACAAAGAAGCCGTTGACGCAGGAGCAAAGATTGACGAGGAACAAATGCTTACTATCTTCATCGATTCATTTCCCCGAGGCTCTGAATGGGCGACGGTACTCGGTAACGTGGCCGATGAAACAAACTTTAACGTCGTTGCCTTGCGACTCCAGGAGCACGTACGGTTCATGAACGGGGATGAAGGCGAGCCTGCACCAGGTGGCGAGAAAGTATCGGCTATGCAGGCGGAGATCAACGAGCTAAAGGAGAAAATGATTGCGATGCAGACGAGGAAGGGACCTGCTAACCCCGATTTGAAGTGCTCGAACCAAAATTGCAAAGGCGTCGGGCACACAATCGAGAACTGTTTCAAACTCGGAGGGGGAAAGCAGGGTCAGTATCCCAAATGGTGGAAAGGCAAACGAGATGTGCCTGTTCCAGCTGCTTCGAATGCTACTTCTTCTGATGGTACCTCTTCCACCCCGGCTGCAAATTCCACTTCTTCTACTCCGAGAGCATATGCGATGAACGCTTACCTCGAAACCACGATATCGTCGGCACCTGTCAAAATTCTAATAGACTCTGGTGCTTCCCATCATTTTTTCCGTGACCGACACATGTTCAAGTCTTACGTCCCTGATTCCACTGAGGGAATATCGTCGAAGAAGGATGTCGGCTTTACTATTGCGGGACGAGGAGATGTTGAAGTAGAGGTGTTGAGGAATGGAGAACCAATCCGATTGCAACTTCGAAACGTGTTGCATGCGCCAGATATCGCAGAGAATTTAATGTCTACGGGCGTCCTCGACTCGCTAGGGTTCCATATCCATATGGGTAATGGAAAACTCACTGTCAGGAAGGGAAAAGAGGAGATTATTAAAGCCGAATTGGTTAATGGGGTTTACGTCCTTAACGGAAATGCTGTCTTTCCTCCGACTGCAATGCTGGTTAGCACCCTTCCAAATGATATTCGCTTCATACACCGTGCGGCAGGTCACATCATGCCCGAGCGCATCGAATCGGCGACCACCAAAGTTGATGGAATGCCGGCAATAAAGAAAGGTGCTAGGAAAGCAATGGGAAGGTGTGAGGATTGTGGTATCGCAAATAGCAAGAAGACGCCTTACCCCGATAGCACAGAAGTTGTAGACGAGGCGAATTTCCGATGGTATTTGGATTTATGGGGACCTGCCCGAGTAAAGTCTGTTGGTGGAAACCTATATGCGATGTTAGGTGTCGATGCCGGTACTGCGAAGATGTTTGTCGAACTGTTGAAGAACAGACTTGCCGAGACACTTGTGTGCTCTCTCGAGGATCTTAAAACCGAAGCAGAAACACAGACAGGAAAGAAACTGAAACGGTTTAGGACGGACAACGCACCTGAATGGCGATCGCAAGTGGTGAAGGATTGGACGACGAAGCATGGTTTAATCCATGAGTTCACGGCTGCATACTCATCCGCATCGAATGGAACCGCTGAACGCGCTATTGGAATTGCGCTTGAAGGTACCAGAGCATTCCTAATCGAATCTAGACTTCCTCCGCAGTGGTGGGGAAATGCATTAGTGACGAAGGTTTATGTTCAAAACCTATTCCCTACATCGAAAGGCGTTGTGCCAGAGGAGAAGTGGACTAGCCAACGTCAAAATGTATCGCACCTCGTTCCATTCGGTTCCGTTGGATTCGTCCATATCCATTACCAGACGGGCAGAGGAAAACTTGATGCTAGGGGTTTTAAGGGTCAGATGGTGGGATATGACGGAAGAGGCGTATACCTAATGAAGGCTTACGATTCTGACACGGTCTACCGAAGCAGAGATGTTGCTTTTGAGTTTGGGAAGGGACACTGGGTTTCCGAACCTGAGGGGGAGTACGAAGAAGATCTGTCATTCTTGATACGTCCAAATTCGGAAACCAATGACGCAACAGCCACGGAGATAACGGAGTCGGTGCCTGATCTTGATCCCGATCAACCGGAACCAAATCCCGATCCACCCATCAACGAAAATACCCCGCCGTCACCACCTCCCGCACCGCGCCGTCCACGTCGTACCCAAGCAGAAATATGGGGAAGTGTCCCATCTCGAAGGTCTACCAGAACACAGAACTTGACTCAGCGATTGCAGGAAGCGAAGGAATATGAAGAAAGAGAGAAGGAAGCGAGAGACGAAGGACAAGAGTGGGCAAAAGACGGCGAAGTGGAATTATTACCGGAGTTTGACGAAAACGACGACCCAGCCGCGTACAACGCCCTCGATAGTCCTACTGTCATTGAACCCGACAATATGTGGGTTCCGCAAACCTTCAAAGAAGCGATGTCGAGACCCGAGCTATGGATGGCGGCTATGGAAAAGGAAATATCAAAACTCGATTCGAGAAAAGCCTTCACACCTGTTAATAGACCGGAGGGGGTAAAGGTTATAACGACGAGATGGGTCTTCAGCTTGAGACTAAACGGAGAAGGAAAAATCACAGAGAGAAGGGCAAGGCTAGTAGTTCGGGGTTATGACCAGGTGAAGGGAGTACACTACGAGGATACGTGGTCGATTGTAGCCCGCTACGAGTCGGTCCGTCTTGTCATCGCGATTGCAGCTCACGAAGGGTTGGATCTTTGGTCGGGAGACTTTACAGGCGCGTACTTGAATGCGAAGCCCCAAGGTGTCAACTATTTGAGGATGCCGGAGGGTTTTGAAAGCAGGTATGACTTGAGGGATGGAGGCGAAACGGTCCTGTTGATGAATGTTAATGTGTATGGAACGATGGATGCCGGTAACAATTGGTTCAGACTGTTGGATGACCGATACCGAAAACTCGGTTTCAAATCTAACCCTGCTGACCCTTGCATCCGATTCCGACGTACCGAGTTAGGTTATACGTTGACAGCGACATACACGGACGACGTGACAGGAGCTTCTTCAGACCCGATGGATGGGAAGAGAGCGAGAAAAGAATTGGCAGACGAATTCGAGTTCAGGGATTATGGTTTTCCGGATGTGATGTTAGGAATGACGGTCGGAAAAGTAGGAAAAGACGGCAAGGACATATCGATTCACCAACGACCGCTAATTTTGAAAACGTTGGAGAGATTCGGAATGACAGCTTGTGCACCGAAATACACCCCTCTATCCCCATCCATCGAATTCATTGAATCGCAACCGAACCCTATTTCCGCTGCCGACAAACTCTTCATGCTCGATAAAGACTATATGGGTCTACTCGGTTGTCTCAACCACATCTCACAGGGGACACGACCTGATATTTCATACGCCGTCGCTCTCTTACAACGCTATTGCAACGATCCCCGTCCGATTCACTGGGCATCCGGTCTTCACATTCTTGCATATTTGAAAGCGACCATGGACTATAAACTGGTGTACAAGTTCCGCCGAGAGGGACCCGATTTACTGAAACCAATCGGGTACTGCGATGCATCTTTTGCCGATGTAAAGGAAGAAACGGGTGGTGCTACGAGAAAGTCTACAATGGGTTATGTCTTCATGTCTGCAGGGGCAGCGGTGTCATGGAAGTCGTCGAAGCAACGAGTTGTTGCGTTGTCGACTACGGAGGCTGAATACTTAGCTATGGTGAATGCCGGGAAGCAGGCCGAGTGGATGTGGAAGTTCATGAGGGGATCGGAACTGGAAAAGGAGTATCCTTTCACCATCCGCGTTGATAATTCTAGCGCTATCTCTTTGACAGAATTGACCACGAAGCATGGGAGAACCAAACATTTCGACACGGCATGGGCGTGGATCAGAGATGTGGTTAGGGCCGGTGATATCAAGTTCGAGTATGTGCCTTCGAAGGAGAATGTGGCGGATATCATGACAAAAGCGCTATCACGTCCTGCAGTTGAGAAGTTCGTGAACGACCTTGGATTGACTAGAGGATGAACGCCGGAACTCAGGGGGAGTGTTGAAATAGATGAGTACCGACGTTCTATATTGCATATTACCCAAATTGGGATTTCTATTTCCTTTCTTATCCTTTACACGATCACGCTTTCTC